>JAEBUO010000066.1:0-203339 GCA_023014395.1 Amanita rimosa
AGTGATGCTTCCTGACTAAAAACCCCCATTTTCAAATTCATTTAAGAGGGTGCTCTTCTCTTCTGCAGACATTGCTGAGAATATGGCTCTGATCTTCTTTGCTGGTTTGTCTTCTTCCTTCTGTTGTTCCTCAGTGATGGAGTGAACAGCCTTATTTTGGTAAGAAGGCCTGGATGAAGATTCATTTCAGGCAGTTCCTGGAGATATGTCCCTGTGTTCCACATCTGAAACATTTCCCAGTTTTTACTCTTCTTTCTGATCATCTGTCAAGTGTCCCAGGGTTGTGGTGTTAATAGCTCTGATTGTTCTGGTCCAGTTACTGTTGTGGTTGAAACATGTTCCAGAGTCATTGGTTCTCCTGTTTCCTTGTCCTGTCATATCCCAGGCATTATGATGATCCTCAGCCTTGTCATAGGCTTCCTGCATTGTCTTGATCTTCCTTTGATCCTGTAAGATCATTCTATCAGGTTCTAAGGGTAGTCCTTTGACAAATTCCTGCAACTGAGCAGGTATCCTAGTAAGACCAGATGTTCCTATATTCATGCAGAATTTCCTAATGTATTCTGGGACTGAAACACCATTTCCAACTCTTAGTTTGGATAGATTATTCAGGGCTTGAAGGGCACTGTTAACTTCTCCCCAGTCATTGATGAAATGCATTTCAAAGGCCTCATAATTGTCCCATTTAAACATGGCTGTGGTGCTGCTTTTGTTGTTGTTTAATTCACCTCAAATAGTGGTTTTCCAATTGTCCAATTCTGGTCCCATGCATGCAAGCACATACTTGGCTTTCTTTTTGTTCTTTCCTTCATAGTTCTGTTCATTGAGGGTGAAATAATCCTCAAGCTGTCCTAGAAATGATTTCACTTTGATTTGTTTGCCTGTAAATGGTTGTATGGGCTGTGGTTTGATATCTCCTTTAGAGCTAGCACTGGTTTCAGATGCCATCTTTGGTTCAGAGGTTCTGGTTCAGGGGTTGGTGTCCTGTTAGCTGGTTTCAGTTCTGGAGTAGGGGTTCTACTCAGGGTTTTCTGTTTTGGAGATGGGGGCAGTTCCTGACCCAGGTTTTCAATATCAAATGGGTTTTCCTCTTGTTCTGCCTGTATTGTTCATTTCAATGCCTCCCACTCAGCTATAATCCCTCCTAAGACTGCATATCAGTTTCTAGATCCAAACTTTCTTCTGTATAAAGCTCTTTCTGGTTTGTTCTGCAGTTCAAGGATAAGATAGAGCAGTTGTCCTTGTACTTCACTACCCCAGTCTAGGTAGATTTGATCAGGTAATTTGCTGTCAAAATTTCCAAAGTAATGTTCCCCTGAAAAGTATTGATCTGGGACTGGTTCATTTTGTTTCTGTCCTTCTGTAGCAAAGTATCAGGTTTGTCTGTAACAGGAAACTTTTTGTTGAGCTGGATAGTATTTCCCCTTATAGGTGATGGATCCATTTGGGGTTCATTCCTGAGAGCTGCAGGTCTCAATGGTGTTGGCCAGGGATGATACCCTGAGCTAGTCCTGAGTGTTACAATATGGACTTTTTCCTTATTTTTCTCTATTTTATTCAGAGGCCCATGAATGTATAACAGGATGCGAGTATATGATGGGAAACCCCTATCCAGATATGGCAGGAGGATTATATAACCCAGGGTGGCTATACAATCAAAGGCTGTTAGGGGATATTGGGTGATGTCATGACCAACTGAAAAGCTTCGGCTTTTTCACCAAGTCATTTTCATTTTATTATTTATTTTCTTCATATTATATAAACATGTGCTGACTAAGCAGGCGCCTATCGCTTGGCGCTTAGATAGAGCCATAGATAAGATACCGGAGCTTGGTGCTGATGACTCATTACCATTACTACATGCGCAGCCGTCTTACTCATACTGTACTATATTTAGAGTAGGGCTTAGGGTAGTGCACAGACCACCTGTCGTAGTATATAAAGAGTGCAATTTAGCACCCAGAGTCCTCAGTCGAGTTCTCTCGGGTTTCATCCCTCCCTTCCTCCTCTCCTCTCAGTTCTCTGTTGGGGCTCCTAGGCATCACGCCGGGGGGTTCCTGATAGTAGAACTCGACTACCTTCTCTAGCAGCCCCAACGCTTGTTATACCTGGACCACAGGGTTAAGTGGACAAGAACTGGGGGATTACACAGTCGTACGCCGACTATAAAATTGCAGTACTGGTTGCCAGACACCGTTCAAAACTGCGCACCTGTGGCTCTGCATTGCAGCCCTTAACTAGCTTTGCATTACGTTCCCGGTCGACGCAAACTGAAGGACCTAACCCGGTTGATAGGGTTACCTGTGCACAGGATACCAGTGCTGGGGTGGTGACACAATACGTCACTCATATCTAGGGACAAGCCTTGCCAGCCCCCTAGCACGTTAAATTGCCCTGGCCTAGGCCTTTGAAGGCTATAGTTTTAGTTTACGTAGCTACACTTTTTTCCGTACCCCTTGGAGATAGCCAGCACTTGCCCACGCGTCTCTGAGAAAGACCCACACCCGTACGGTGTAGTGGTATCAGGACAACCATTTGGACCCTGATTAGATAGACCCTTCATCCATAAATAAAACTAGTAGTCAGTATCATACATTGTAGCACTGCAGGGGTGGTTGCAGACCCTGAGTGCACGTTTCGTACATATGTTCCCAAGCAAGTGACAAGCCAAGACCTCCCTCACTTCCGTACAAGTACAAAATAGGAGATACAAATAACAATACCTTTTGGGACGCCGTCACAGGCGATCTTGATCCAAACGACGCGGGTTTTAGTTCATCTGAAGGAGAATTTACATCACCCTCATCATCATCACAATCTACCAACTCTATCACAGAGGAACCACATCAGTGGGAAGCAGCACCGTTTCCCATATTAGTACCAAATCCAGCCACTCTAAACCCAAACCTATTATTTAACTCTGATGCCAATTTCATCGGAGAACCCGCACCACCATTTTCATCACCACCACCCCCGCTTACACCATCACCCACATCGCCCACCGCCACACTATCACAGTATGGCGGCACCCCAAGAAATGACCTCAGCAGAACTGCTGAACCTCCTCAACGCGCAAGCTGCAACCATCCAAGCCCTCCAAACTCAGCTGACACAGCTGCAAACAAACGCTGCACAGGCCACAGCAGCAGCAGTACACACCCCTCCCCCCGCCAATATCGTTAACATACCGCCAGGGATGGTATTCAATATTCCCGGCACCAGCGGATCATCTAGAATAGATGTAGCCAAGCCGCCGGTTTTCTCCGGAAAGATGTCCGAAGTGACAAATTTCATAAACGCATGCAGGTTGTACATTCAATTAAAGATGCCGGAATCCAATGAGGAAGAGCGGATCTTGTTGATCATCTCGTACATGACGGAAGGCTTTGCTGCAGATTGGAAGGACAATCTGCTGGAGCAGATGGCCAACAACGAAGACGGAATTCCACAAATGGCGGAACAGTTGTTCAGGCAGATCAGAAGGGACTTTGGTGACACTGATGAACAGTCATCAAAGATCTCGGAAATGCAGACCATGACGCAAGGGTCCAGCACGTGTGAGGAACACATACAAAAGTTTAAGAAGGTATCACGAGGCACCGGATACCTGGGAAGAGCTCTTATCGAAGAGTTCAAACGCAGTTTGAATACCGGACTCCGAAAAAGGATTATGGAGGCCAATGAAGTACCTGAGACCATAGAAGGATGGTATCAAAAGGCAGTAAGATTAGATTGCCAGTGGAGACAGGCGAAAGCCGAGGAGAAGTACTACTCCTCGCGGACCAGTAACTCCACCAATAGGAGTGAAGGAGCATCCAAAGGCCCGGATACAGCGAAGCCGGTAGCCCCTGCCCAGCCAAAACCCCAATGGAAATTTGGATCGGGATCAGCGAGTCAGGGACGATTAGGAGCTGGAGCCTCTGCGAGTTCAAGTAGTACGGCAAATCGGCCGGACCCTAATGCAATGGACGTTGATCAAAACCAAAGACCGCCCCTCAGATGTTACAAGTGCGGCAAGATCGGACACATTTCCAGAAACTGCAGATCAGGACTCGATATTTGCACCATGAGGTTTGACGAAATGAAGGAGTACTTCAAGAAAGGAGAAGAGCATTTAAAAGAGGAAGAGAGTCAGTAGGTCCCATACTGGACTCTCGTAATAGATACGCTGTACTAGATAGATTAGATAGTGCACAGCCCCTTGATATAGTGCCTAGTGCTGACCGGGTTGATGCAAGGACCATCTTGGAAGTCTCAAGGACTTCTGGGACGTCCCCGCAAGAGGCGAACTTCCAGGTGAAACACCATGATATAGTGCACAGCTGTAAAGGATCTATGAGTTGAAACCCATAGACCCTGGTTTGGTGGTTTCTTAAGTCCCGCCGTGCGCCGTACACTGAACCAATCTTTATTGGACCTTGTACCTGTAGCGCTGTGGCCGTTACTTGTAAATAAAACTATCCTTACATAATCAGTGACACGCAACTTAAGGTTGCATGACCACACATAAATATAATATTTATTTTAATATTTATTAATGACATGCATATCTAGTATGCATGTCCATTTGAATTAATGAATCTAGAACGTAAAGGGATACATTGTCAAAGACAATGTATATCCGTTACACTCTCCCCAACTAGATTGTTCTAAGGATCAATCTAAAGACCAAAAGAAACAAAGGAGATTAATTCTCCTTGCATTTAGAAGTGGGTCCCTGCGCTCCATTCTAAAGAAGGTAGGGATCTCTTGTCATATATGAGGACTGTGTCTCAGTCCTCGGGTAGAGGTTTGTTGATGTGCTAAGTGTGCATCAATCAAATGATGGGAGAATGAAAAAAAATTGAGGACTCTCGCAAATGAAATGTGTTGTCCTCGCACCCTCCCCAACTAGATTGTGCCAAAGGTACAATCTACAGATCCGTAAAAAAAAATTCTGGCGGATCCTCAGTATCTTTTGCTTAGAAGTAGCATATTGGCTACTTCTATTGTAATGTTGAAAGCAAGAAGGTATTGTATGATCCTTCTTTATATTTGGACCATCATGATCCACTCAAGTTTGAGAGCATGCTCTCATCGAAGACCAGTCTCTGGTCTTGAAACTGTTTATCAGTTTCACATCTAAATTAGACTCGTAGCTCGAGTCTATCAGATTATTTATCTTTGGCGCAAGTGCGCCAGTCTTGAGACAAATTCCATATTGTCTCCTTCGTCTCTTAAGGCACTTCTGTGAAAGGCCTCATGTTGTTCCTCAGCAGAGGCATAATGCCATTCCGCTTCTAGAGTTATTTCTGGTTCTGCTAATAAGGCAGAACCATTGGTGACATTGTCATCCTGAGACGGCTCATAGTCGTCTCCTTTTTTACTCTTGAGATGCTTTCCATGGAAGGCCCTCGCTCTCTTTCATGAAGAGGTACCATATTGGTCCTCTGTAAATGACTCATAGTCATCTTGTTCGTCTCCCGAGGTGCTTCCTTGAAAGGCCTCGCTTTCATCTCATGGAGAGGCACCATATTGGTCCTCTGTAGATGACTCATAGTCATCTTGTCATCTCCTGAGGCGCTTTCTCGAAGAGGCCTTGCTATCTTCTTCGAAAGAGGGTACCTACTCTCCCCCTTTAAATTTTTCTCCGGGTTCTGAAGAAGAAATTGAGAAGCGTGTAGCTTCTCAGGGCATGCACTCTTGTTGAGCGCAGATAGGTTTGACGAACTCTCCATAAGTGGAGAGTTTGAGAGCTCCTCCGGGTAACTGGAGGAGAATTGAGAAGCGCAGAGCTTCTCAAAGTGTGCGCTCTGTTGAGCGCAAGCAAATCAAAGGAACTCTCTGTAGATGGAGAGTTCAAGGGCTCCTCCAGGTATCTGGAGGAGAATTGAGAAGCCCAGAGCTTCTCAAAGCGTGCGCTCTGTTGAGCGCAGGCTAATTGAATGAACTCTCCATAGATAGAGAGTTCGAGAGCTCCTCCAGGTAACTGGAGGAGAATTGAGAAGCTTAGAGCTTCTCAAAGTGTGCGCTTTATCAAGCGCAGGTAAATCAAAAGAACTCTCTGTAGATGGAGAGTTCAAGGGCTCCTCCAGGTATCTGGAGGAGAATTGAGAAGCCCAGAGCTTCTCAAAGCGTGCGCTCTGTTGAGCGCAGACTAATTAGATGAACTCTCCATAGGTAGAGAGTTCGAGAGCTCCTCCAGGTAACTGGAGGAGAATTGAGAAGCGCAGAGCTTCTCAAAGTGTGCGCTCTGTTGAGCGCAAGCAAATCAAAGGAACTCTCTGTAGATGGAGAGTTCAAGGGCTCCTCCAGGTATCTGGAGGAGAATTGAGAAGCTTGGAGCTTCTCAAAGCGTGCGCTCTGTTGAGCGCAGGATAATTGAATGAACTCTCCATAGATAGAGAGTTCGAGAGCTCCTCCAGGTAACTGGAGGAGAATTGAGAAGCTTAGAGCTTCTCGAAGCGTGCGCTTTATCAAGCGCAGGCGAATTGAGTGAACTCTCCATAGGTAGAGAGTTCACGAGCTTCCCCAAGTATCTGGAGGAGAATTGAGAAGCCTAGAGCTTCTCAAAGCGTGCGCTTTGTCAAGCGCAGGTAAAATATAGGAACTCTCCATAGGTGGAGAGTTCAAGGGCTCCTCCAGGTAACTGGAGGAGAATTGAGAAGCTTAGAGCTTCTCAAAGCGTGCACTCTGTTGAGCGCAGGCTAATTGAATGAACTCTCCATAGATAGAGAGTTCGAGAGCTCCTCCAGGTAACTGGAGGAGAATTGAGAAGCTTAGAGCTTCTCAAAGCGTGCGCTTTATCAAGCGCAGGTAAATCAAAGGAACTCTCTGTAGATGGAGAGTTCAAGGGCTCCTCCAGGTATCTGGAGGAGAATTGAGAAGCCCAGAGCTTCTCAAAGCGTGCGCTCTGTTGAGCGCAGACTAATTAGATGAACTCTCCATAGGTAGAGAGTTCGAGAGCTCCTCCAGGTAACTGGAGGAGAATTGAGAAGCGCAGAGCTTCTCAAAGTGTGCGCTCTGTTGAGCGCAAGCAAATCAAAGGAACTCTCTGTAGATGGAGAGTTCAAGGGCTCCTCCAGGTAACTGGAGGAGAATTGAGGGGCTTATAGCTTCTCGAAGCATGCGCTCTGTTGAGCACAGCATGATTTCTTGAACTCTTGATAAGTGGAGAGTTCCAGGATGCCTCCAGATGACTGGAGGTGTATTGAGAAGTGCAGAGCTTCTCAAAGCGTGCGCTCTGTCATTGAGCGCAGGCAGATTTCGATAAACTCTCTATAGGTGTAGAGTTTGAGGGCACATAGGTCCCTCTGGGTGTCAGACGAGACCAAAAGGTTCACTTTGGTCTCAAAGTGGCTTTTTGACTGTAAAACAGTCATCAAAAGCGGCGCTTTTGTCGAGAAGTACAAGTACTTCTCATGGTGACGTGTCACATGTTGAGAAGCTTGTAGCTTCTCCGTGCACCCGAGCTCATTGGGTGCAATCATATTTAGTCTGAACCCTCTCAAAGTGGAGGGTTCACTGGTTTAAGCCCTTCGCATTTGCAAGGGTAATGATGCGTCACACATAGAGAAGCTTGTAGCTTCTCTGCACACTGAAATTCATCGAGTGTGAATTTATAGGTCTGAACCCTCTCAAAGTGGAGGGTTCTCGAGTTTAACCCTTCGCATTTGCGAGGGTTTCCTCCTGGAACCAAAGAAGAAGAGAAGACATCAAAAAATGTCTTCTTCGCACTACTCTTCCTGATGGAAGTGTAAAAAAGTGTAAAGGATCTATGAGTTGAAACCCATAGACCCTGGTTTGGTGGTTTCTTAAGTCCCGCCGTGCGCCGTACACTGAACCAATCTTTATTGGACCTTGTACCTGTAGCGCTGTGGCCGTTACTTGTAAATAAAACTATCCTTACATAATCAGTGACACGCAACTTAAGGTTGCGTGACCACACATAAATATAATATTTATTTTAATATTTATTAATGACATGCATATCTAGTATGCATGTCCATTTGAATTAATGAATCTAGAACGTAAAGGGATACATTGTCAAAGACAATGTATATCCGTTACAACAGCGCTGAAAGTGTCACTCCCAAGGAGCGTGGCAGGGCGGTACAACCTGTGCTTAATTCCTCATTACAAAATACAGTAGTACAAGTATCTACAAAGGGACAAAAGGACTTAAAAGGGAAGCAGTGTGATATAGCACTTAGCGCTGAAACTGCTTGTCCAAAAAGGATGTTGAAGAAAGGGGAAAAGGAGTTTTTAGTTAGGTCAATAGGACGGAAGGACGAGATCTTAATGGAGATTGGGTTGGAAAGGTTGGACATGCATGAACAAACTCAGCAAACCGCATTGCTTGACTCAGGAGCAACAGGGTTATTCATGCATGCCACATATGCAAAAAGGATGGGTTTCAAACTCATACCCTTGGAACATCCCATTCAAGTTCGGAATGTGGATGGAACAAATAATGAAGGAGGAATGATCACTCATGAGGTTGATCTCCTCTTATCTTATCAAGGGCATAAGGAACAAGCCACCTTTGAGATATGCGAGCTGGGAAAAACCAACATAATCATTGGATCCACATGGTTACGAAAGCACAACCCGGAAATCAATTGGGAGACTGGCCAAGTCAAATTGACATGTTGTCCATGGAGCTGTGGACATAGGCAAAGGGAGTGGACCAAGAAGCAGGAACAGAAGGTCCAATCAGCGGAACACTGGCGTGTTCTGGAATATCTGTGGGAACAGGAGAAAGAGTTAGACTTCGCGCACTGGCTCGAAGAAAAAGAGGAAAGTGAGAAGCATCTCACATACATGGAACAAATGAAACACCCAGGACAATACAAATATGGGGATAAATACCCATTCTTACCAGTGTTTCCATCATCCGCCGGATCAAAGGCCGGATCGATGAGGCATGTACAGGAATTGGCAAAACTCACAGCAAAAGAGATGGTACCTGAGCAATACCATCAATACCTCAAAATCTTCGAAAAAGGAGCATCAGAGCGCATGCTGGCTAGAAAGCCTTGGGATCATGCAATAGACACCAAACCAGGCTATCAACCCCGGAAAGGGAAGGTCTACCCCCTATCCCCAGATGAGCTGCAAGAAGTACAAAACTTTGTGGATGATCAATTGGCCAAAGGGTATATTCGACCCTCTAAATCACCACAAACGTCACCAGTCTTCTTTGTAAGCAAGAAGGATGGAAAGAAGCGGATGGTTCAGGACTATCGATACCTGAACGAGTGGACAGTTAAAAATAACTACCCACTACCACTCATATCAGAGCTCGTAGATCGAGCAGGGAGTGCAAAATACTTCACTAAGCTAGATCTTAGGTGGGGTTATAATAACGTACGGATCAAGGAAGGCGACAAATGGAAAGCTGCATTCACTACCCCTGAAGGTTCTTTTGAACCGGTAGTAATGTTCTTCGGGCTAACCAACTCGCCAGCCACGTTCCAAGCAATGATGAATGACATTTTCCGCAACATGATCAATGCAGGGAAAGTCATTGTGTACATTGACAACATACTCATCTTTACTAAAACAAAAGAAGAGCATGATGCAATCATACAACAAGTCTTGCAACAATTGGAAGAAAATGATCTGTATGTAAAGCCAGAAAAATGTGTGTGGCACGTAGAAGAAGTTGAATTCTTGGGCGTCATCCTAGGACCCAAGGGAATTCAAATGGATACAAAGAAGGTCGAAGCTATTATTAGCTGGCCCACCCCTTCTTGTGTCAAAGACATACAAAGGTTCTTAGGCCTAGCCAATTACTATAGGCGCTTTGTACAGGACTTCGCCAAAATTGCACGGCCACTACATGATCTGGTTAGAAAAGAAAAAACATGGGAATGGACGGAGGTCCAAGAAAAGGCCTTCCAAAGCCTGAAAAAGATATTCACGGAGCAACCCTTACTAGTTGCCCCAGATTCGGATAGGAAGTTCAGGGTGGAATCAGATGCATCAGATTACGCTACGGGTGGCGTCTTATCTATGCTTTGCAAGGATGACAAATGGAGGCCTGTGGCCTACCTATCAAAGTCGCTCAATGATACTGAGCGCAACTATGACGTCCATGATAAAGAAATGCTAGGCATCATGCGTTGCCTGGAAACATGGCATCACTATCTAGAAGGAGCACGTGAACAGTTCGAGATATGGACTGATCACAAAAATCTCGAGTACTTTATGAGTGCAAAGTTGAATCGCAGGCAAGCCAGATGGGCTTTGTACCTCAGCCAATTTAATTTTGTGTTGCATCATAAGGCTGGTGTTACTATGGGAAAGGCTGATTCTCTGTCCAGGAGGCCAGACCATAAAAAGGGGGTGGATGATGACAACAAAAATGTCATGCTACTCAAACCGGACTTTTTCAAAATCACTGCACTACATCATGGTCACGTATTTATTCATAGCGCAGAAAAAGAATTACTAAACAAAATTCGACATTCTGAGGCACGTGACGAAGTGGTGGTAAAGGTGATAGAAGCCATGAAAAAGGCTGGTGTTAAAACACTAAATGCTCGAGAATGGGAGATGGAGCAGGGACTTATCCTCTGGCAAGGAAAAGTCTATGTACCTAAAGATGAGAAATTGCGGATGGAGATAATCCACCTACACCATGATACGCCCATTGCTGGACATGGAGGACAATGGAAGACAATCGAACTTGTCACAAGAAATTACTGGTGGCCTGGGATCACCAGATTTATTAAAAAATACGTTAGTGGATGTGACAAGTGCCAATGGAATAAGAATTTCCCAGAGCTGCCCGCTGGAAAGTTAATGCCAAATTCGGCACCAGCAAAGCCTTGGACACATATTTCCGCTGACTTCATCACAAAATTACCAGAATCACATGGTCACAACGTGATTTTGGTAGTTTGTGACAGAATGTCAAAAATGGCGCATTTCATCCCTATGTCAGAAGAAACCTCGGCTCAGGGACTAGCCACATTGTTCAGGGACCATGTTTGGAAACTCCATGGACTCCCTGAATCTATAATCTCAGATCGCGGTCCACAGTTTGCCGCGCAAATGATGAAGGAGCTGAATCAAATGTTGGGCATTAGCACGGATTTGTCCACAGCATTCCATCCACAGACGGATGGACAGACAGAACAAATGAATCAGGACTTAGAACAGTACCTGAGGATTTTCGTAGACCATAGACAAGAAATGTGGTCTGGATGGTTAGCAATCGCCGAATTTAGTTACAACAACAAAATTCAGGCATCTACCAAACAAACCCCATTCTTTGTCAACTATGGCAAACATCCCAGGATGGGAATCGAGCCAAGAAGGGAAGGAAGTCACCCGGCAGCATCAGAGTTCGCACAGAAAATGAAGGAAATTCATGAGGAAACTCAGGCAGCCTTACTAAAATCACAGGGTGATATGAAGCTGTACGCTGACAGACACAAATCAGATGCACCAGAGTACAAAGTTGGAGATAAAGTATGGCTGTCAACCAAAGATTTAAGGTTGACCGGCCGACCAACTAAGAAACTGGTGGAAAGATGGATTGGGCCTTACCCAATCAAGAAAATAGTGTCGTCAAATGCAGTGGAACTGGACCTACCCTTCTCGCAACAAATCCATCCCGTGGTAAATGTCTCACAAATCCGCCCTTGGAAACGACCAATGAAAGGGCAAAAGGCACAACCTCCACTGCCAATAGAAATAGACGGTGAAAAAGAATATGAAGTAGAGGAAATAATTGATGTACGATTAAAAAGAAACAAAATGGAGTACTTAGTCAGGTGGAAAGGATACACTGCTGAGCACAACTCCTGGGAACCATTGGACAATCTACAAAACGCAAAAATAAAAATAAAAAACTTTTACGATAGAAACCCCGGAGCCATCAGAAGGCTTGACAAAGCAACCTTTAGTGGGTTGACTTTCAGACCCTATGAAAACTTCACCCAATCCTCGGACAAAGTAGTGTCCAAAATTGATGTTAATGCAGTAGCACCAGCTGCAAAATGGGAACAAAACTGGCAAAAATGGAAAGGAAGAAAGGGTCTAGACACCCTTACAGAGCCAGGAGATGTGGAAGGGCCATGTCAATGTAACATGTGCCTATGACAATCGCATGATATAGTGCCTCGCGCTGAAATGATTGAAGATCTCACCCCACCTTTGCGCCCACTCTCCCCCATCATCGAAGAAATAGAGGAATCATCCATGATAGAGTGTGATGCGCTGAAGGATGATGAAGAAATTTAAATTTGTCTGGAAGCCAAATCCTAAAAAGGGGGTACTGTCATGACCGACTGAAAAGCTTCGGCTTTTTCACCAAGTCATTTTCATTTTATTATTTATTTTCTTCATATTATATAAACATGTGCTGACTAAGCAGGCGCCTATTGCTTGGCGCTTAGATAGAGCCATAGATAAGATACCGGAGCTCAGTGCTGATGACTCATTACCATTACTACATGTGCAGCCGTCTTACTCATACTGTACTATATTTAGAGTAGGGCTTAGGGTAGTGCACAGACCACCTGTCGTAGTATATAAAGAGTGCAATTTAGCACCCAGAGTCCTCAGTCGAGTTCTCTCGGGTTTCATCCCTCCCTTCCTCCTCTCCTCTCAGTTCTCTGTTGGGGCTCCTAGGCGTCACGCTGGGGGGTTCCTGATAGGTGAAACGGCATTTGCAGGAAGGGACTGAGTGTCTGGGTGAGGCTGGGCAGGTCTGGGAGATGGGTCTAGGTCTTGTTGCTGCGTGTGCATAGCCTTAGCAGCTGTGCAGACTGTGTGCACAGACCAACAGCTCAGGTATATAAGATGTGCGTTCTGTAGGTAGGAGTCCTTAAGACTCTAGATTATTTCCTCATTGTAGGTTACAGACTATTGTGTCTAAAGGCTTTGTCTCTATATTATTTCTTCTCTGAAGCTTGTGATTGTGTCAAGGATTAGTCCTAACACTGAGTTCCAGCTTATGTTATGGTCAATGTCCTCAACATTGTTCAGTGTCCAAGTCTACAGTGGCAAACAGAGTCTCAGTCTATTCCCAGCTACTGGATGAGGGTTCTAGACACCAAGTCTGACTATGACAAAGGTCTAAGATGAGAGCAAGGAGAGTGGTTGAGGTGATGAGCAAAGAGTGTTCAAGTTGAGGATATAATTTGACTAAGTGGGAACTCAAGAACTATGGTACATGCAAGGGGTTTATATACATTTAGAAAACAATGGAAATGAAAGGGGAAAGGGCATAGCTATCTGAGAAAGGAAAGGTGAAGGTAACTATGAAAGGAGATAATGTCCGAGCATAACTATGGATTGTAATAAGTAAATGTAGTCCATTAACAAAGGGAAAAGAGAATCATAACAGAGGATAAGATTGGAACTAAGGAACTATGGTACATGAGAGGGGTTTATATACATCTAGAGAACAATGGAAACAAAAGGGGAAATGGCATGGCTATCTGAGAAAGGAAAGGTGAAGGTAGCTATGAAAGGAGATAACATCCAAGCATAACTATGGGTTTGTAGCAAGTAAATGTAGTCTGTTAACAAAGGGAAAAGAGAATCATAACAGATGTTTTGCTTCAGGATATGGCAATTCTGATATTGTGTCATGGTGGTAAGATCAGAGGTGTTGTCATTGTTTATGTTCTGTCAGAATATCTGTAGTGTTTGAGAGATTGCTTGCAGGTTCCCAAGAATTATCATTTGATCCATAGCCTTTCCATTTAACCAAGTAGTGGTAGCCTGTGCCTCATTTCCTGTGTGCTAAAATTGCTTCTACTTCAAATTCCCTGCAAGAATAAATAGAAACCCCAGAAACATTACATCACACTCATTCTTGGTGAACCAGTAATGTAAGATCATTACAGACAGCATTGCTATCAATGATACTATTCATGACATCTCAGATGGGCGTGCAACAAGTTTAATACCCGAAACAAGCCCCTTTTCCAAGCGCTCCAAACCTTCCGGTATACCTGTCAACCCATTGGGCAAGACTTCGTAGCGGATAGGCTATGCAAATGCCAATACACTTTAGGTCCTAGAGTTTACCAGAGAGCGGGCAAGAGACCCCGTACCTTGATAAGACCTTCGTTCAACAGGCCATTCATCTTCCTGTACAATAACAGTCGCATCTCGCTGTTTTCCGGCTTGTCGCTAAAGAGCGTCACCATCTTCACTTCCACTTTTTTACCTGGTAATCTGTTCTTGATCGCCTCCGGCATTACGAGCACGAGTTTCCCGTCGGAAGGGGAAAGCAGGTTGTACGCCGCCTGCTGTGTTTCCGGTGTGGAAATGGTGTCGAGCACGTCCGTGATCGGCTGACCACCTGTGATTTCCGATATTTCAGCGGAGAGAGTTTGGAACGGAGCATGCCGATCGATAGTGTGCGTCGCCCCTAAGGATTTGAGATGATGGGCGTGCTTGACGGAGGAAGTGGCGATGATGTTGGAAAAGCCGGCAAGTTTGGCGAATTGAATGGCTAGTTGGTGTCAAGGTGTCAAGGTGTCAAGGTGTCAAGATGTCAATGAAGGGGGATTGCAACCGCATGGACAGATGCCATGTTTGAAACACACACATACCGTATTGTCCGACAGAGCTGGCACCGCCGATGATGACGATGGTGTCGCCCACCTCTTGCGTCCGCTCTGCGAGGGGGTTCGGGATGCCCAGGCCTTGAGGTGAAAACAGGCCAATGTACGCAGCTCCGCCTGCACAAGGGAATGTCGCAAGGTCTTCATAGCTATACTTGGTAGGGATCTAATAACAGGGGGAAAAAACCCCAATAGATGATCAAAAAGTTTAGCAACCCAGACAACGCTCGATTACAAAAAAAGAAAGAAAAGAAAAGAAACGCGGTCACTACGCACTTTGGCAACGGTGGCTGGGTTTGCAATGACATACTGCTGATTTGCAGCTCGTCTATTTTCGCGATCCAAAACGGCCTCAAAGAACCTGTCAAGGATTGAACTCAGCTCGTAGGGCAGCTAAAGAAGCGTTTCGCATACACTCTGTCTCCGACAGAAACGGCCATCACCCCCTCGCCCACTGCCTCGACGTCGCCTGCAGAGTCGAGGCCGAGGACAGCGGGGTAATGCTCCACATAAAACGCATCCTTCTGGATTTTCCAATCTACCGGGTTCAACGACGTCGCTTTGGCTTTGACCAGGATCTCGCCCTGGCGGGGTTTGGGCACGTCTATCGTTTCGATAGTAAACGGGCCTCGAGCTGATTTGAGGAGAAGCGCTTTCTGTGTGCGAGGTGTCATTCTTGAGACAGTCTATAGGACATCCTGAGCAGCATTATGAGGCTCTTTTTTTTCAATTGCTGTTGGAGATATTGCATCACTTATTGGACCTTCAGAGACTGTCGAGCTTTGTCACGGTCTATTACATCAGTTGGTATACGATTGCCAGGTCTAAGGTGTGGAGTCGCTGGAGCAACCAGCATTTATACCGTCATGGGTTTGTTACCGATCATACTGCATATTGCACATTAGGTTTCAAAGTATACTATGAGCGGAGCAAGATAAGATCCAATTGGCTTACCGTAATGCTTGCTCGGCCGAGAGATATTCGCTTTGTCGCGTGCTAGCTAGCTAAAAGCGGCATGAACAGACAAGTAGAAAAATTACGAAGAGATCGGACTGACATAGGAAACCGATGAAAACGGGAAAACGCTGAATGATCATTGTTGAGCGCGCATCATGTCAGTCTAATAGAGTGAGACTAGGCATCCTCATTTCGCGCTGGAGACGTTCGCCGATATGTGCGGTGTACGACTTTATGGGCCAGTGCACCTCGTGCGGACTCTCACACGGTATGCTACTTTTAGGCATCATGCTGGTTCATTCACATGCTCCAGCGCGCCCGTGGCATGTGCAAGGGGTTAATCCCTTAGATGCAGGATACCCCCCTCACAACGCTCTCGGGACCGATAGCGCCTTGCTTATACATTGACACATGGTGGGATATGTATGTGCTGGGCGGTGGGAACGTGACATAGACGAGCACAAGAGTCGCGTACGTCAAGAATAGGGTTCGACGTCGTGTTTGAAGCCAAATATATGCCTCGCGGGCATAAAACAAGTCCAGGATTGGAAACGTGGAAAGGGTTATCCCAAGTTGGTAAAGGTCCGAGATGGTGGAGGCATAAGTAAATGCCTGATTTGGGACGAATATGTAAAGCGGAGAGCCGTGCGTTAAGAGGGATTACATAGTGCGCGGTTTAGTGAGAGAAAGGGTGTGGGGTTACTACGAGTTTTAAGTTTGCGGGGTAAGTATGGTATTATGACGCCATGGAAATTTCTACCTTATGCGAAAAGGGATTGGTTGCTGACATTGCTGTTGAAATGAGAGGGATGTGATTTGAATGGCCATTTTCCTGGGAACTGTCCGCCGCACCAGACGTCGACGCATGTGTGCACGGTGTTTTTATACGTGGATGGATATTTAGGGAGGACGCTAGTCGGCAAAACACGGTTACGGTAACAAGAGCGGGATTGGTTCCGTAATGGCACGTGGCTCCTTTATGGGGCGTGATGGAGAAATCAAAGCGCCAGCAAATGTGGTCGTGTGGCCAGCCAGCGCGTATCAGGAATATTGGGGTGCTGCTGTCTGCCCATGTGTCATGCAGAGCAGCCCTGGCTCACGTGAAGGATGCGGTCGGCGATGGACGGCGTTTTGGTTGGGGCGGCTGCGGTTAGCGAGTGTGTTACAGCGCACTTCCCGGGTTCTTCCTGCAGCCGGAGGGACTGATTTAGCTCGCTTTGAGCGACAATGGGAGGCGCACGAGCCAAGACCCACAGTGACCCTTTAATACAAGACCGACGGATACACCTTCTGTTCACAGAGGAGCCAGGGTGTCTCCTCATGAGGAAGTCAGTCAGCTGGGCAGCCAAGGGTCATATGACAGTGAGATTACGTAATACGTCACCTGTGATGGGTGACTTCGGGCCGGTTTGTTTTTATTTTGCAGCGCTCTGCTTCGGTTTCTGTTGCTCTCGCGCCCACAGCGAGCTCAGGTTCTCTCCGACGCCGCCAACAGCGACGGCGAAGTTCCCGTCCGTATTTCCGCGCAGCTTAACGCTGTCGTCGCCACAACTCGCTCAGCTCCCTCCGTTCCGTCGCTGTCTGTTTCATCTCAGTGCCCATAATTGGCAGACACCGCACTCGCCGACACCGGTCCTGCTTGTCTTCGCTTTTGTCTTATTCCGTCTAAGCCTTCCCCCTGGTATTGTTACCCTTCTGCACCATACCCCCCCCCAATGCTCGTGGCTTTCCCCTCCCCCGTTCTTTCGGTCGCTGCGGATGCAGTGCGGGACTTGGACGGCGGTGAGGCCATCCCTGGCTTATGGACCCGTCAGTCACTCCTTCATTTCCCCTTCTTATCTCACTGCTCATTTCTTCCCTTTCATCAACAGTATTCACTAAATGCAAACAGTCTTTAAAAGACGGCCGGAGGCTTGAAAATATCTCCTGGAGATTATGGTATCGCGAAATGATGATGGCGTCTGGACCACGCTACGAGGCCTCTATCGACTCTAATTCCGAGAAGTGCCTTATCGACGCTAGTGACAGCGCTTACAGACCGCCTACCCCAGATGAGGTTACTCAGCAAATTGAGACCTCAGAGCCAACTCCTTTGACATCTCGCCAAGCGTCCAAGATAAAGGCAACAGGTGTGTCTTAAAAGGCAGCTACATCTTTGTCAGAGCCACATTTTTCATGCCGTCCACAGATCGCTCGATTCATCTCCTTTCTGCGACTAGATCAAATGCTACTCACAGGCTATCTTCGGCCTCAGTCACGAGAAAGGCCAAGCCAATCGGATATGGAGTGGGCAGGATTATTTGCGATTTATTACCCCAATCCCTTCCGCCCCCAGAAGAACTGCGGCGTGCTGTCGCCTCACGGCGTACCGCTTCCACAGCACCTCCAGCACCTGTCCAGGACGCATGTCCATTAAAGTGTAACCTGCCCCCCCCATCAGATCCCAGCGCAAAATCGTCCCTCCCTACTCCTTCTGCGGAGGATAATGAGCTCCGAGCGCTCCCCCACGTTTCATCACCGGATGGGGCCATGCCACAAGGACGGACATCACCCGATCCCCTTGACTCACGTCCGGTGCAATTGTTACAAGCTCAAGATCCGTGTGGTTCGGAAGTACCTGCTGTGACCGTAGTCGATACTTCAAGCTCTCTGGCCCCACTGATCGCCGCTTCAAACCTTATCCACTCGTCTCCGGAGTCATCTTTTCGGGATCCAGATCCATCGCCTGGTACTACCCTTGCGACGCCTCATGGTCTTACACTGCCACCCCCACGCTTGATCATCGTGAATCCAACACCGAACCCAACTCCACATCCCACACCACCCGCTACCCCTGTCCTCCACAGTGCCAGTCCTCAGTTTATTCTCACAGCCGGCGTTCAAGTTGCGGTGCCTTCCGGCAACCAACATCTACTTCCTCCTCCGTTGTACCATATGGTGCCCATTCTACCCGCAGTACCAGAACTTGAGCAAAACTCGGGTGTTATTACCCAGCAAGAGGCATCTCCAGCCGACATTGCCGTTGCGTCCATAACGATAGTGGACGAGGCCAAACCTCCGCAGGGGGGAAGGGAAGACGTTCAAGTGCCGCCCTCGCCCGCACTGACCGAGGCAGCACTAGCCCCTTTGCAACCTGATGCAATGGCACTGGATCATGTTGGTTTCGATCAATCGCGTAACCCCCAGTCGATACAGGTTGAGACGATTAAGCGAAAAGTTGTCATGCTCGTCCCTTCCTCTCCGTCTGTCATTGCACATATCTTTGGTAACTCCCAGTCCACGGAGAATGCCGGTGCCGTCGAGGATGGTCCTGTATTTTCTCCTCCTGTCAAGGAGAATTCGAATGTGGATTCTCCTACCAAGAGGTCTGGGAATGACTCGCCTCGGCATCGTCAGAGCAACGGAGCAGGGAAGGCTGTAGGCGTAGTTGGACCAAGGAAGGCGATTCGGGCGAACAGTGCGGGCCATGTTCCTACCACATCAGTGGCGCAGAGCAGGAGTGGAAGTAGGAGCCGTACCCGCGACGGTAGTCACAACATGCCTGGTCCGGGATTGGGATTAGGGGTGGGTGCACTGGTGATGACGCGCACTACTTCTGCAGGTGGGACGACGAGGTCTAGGAGTAAAATTGCTGGAGGAGGATCCAGAGGACTTGGAGCCCGACTTGGGACCCGAAAACCTGTTGATAAGGAGAGGGAAAGGTCAAAGTCAAAGGAAAATATCAAGGAGAAAGAGGACGAGAATGAGTTGAAGCGGCCGACCTTCAATATTGGCTCCAATTCGGATGAAGGAAGCGGAATGGGATCGAAAAGCATCGGGAGCGGATCCGAGGTGTCAGGTGCCCCGCAGCACGTAGGGGCAAACGAAGGAGTTGTGAAACAGGATACCAAGATAATCATGGAGAAGATAGTGGTGGAGGAGAGAGTGGTGGAGGAGAAGAACCAAAAGGAGGTTGAGAACCAAAAGAAGGCAGTGGCAAAGATGCAGATGGTGGAGGAGGAGAAAATGATTTTAGGTGCGCAAGCGGCGCTTGAGGCGCTTTTACCCCAACAACAACGGCGGCTAGTCCTTGCAACAAGCGAGTCGGATGAGTATGAGACGGAAACCGACGATGGTACATGGTCTAGTGAGGAGATGAGTGCCGAAGAGACGGAGGTGGTTAAATCTGGTGGAAGTCATCGGCCCAAGGTAAATGATCATTTTGGGTTATTTGAAGAGGTGATAATAACGTCCAAACACAGCAACAGCAACTACATCGAGCGAATGCTCACCCACCACCCGTTGACGACATTAGACATCCACCCTCACATCCTCCTCATCCGCAGGCCCCTCCTCATCCACAGGCCCAGCACCAGAATGACAAGCGAAATCAGTCTGCTCGCAATACCCGACGCCAATTATTGAATCAGGCAAAAGCACACGCGCATTCAATCGAGCAGGCTGCCTTGGAAGCCCAACGGCAACGCGAGATGTTTGCCAAAATTCCTCCTAGCCAAAACTTGGCACGGACGACGAGTGTTGGGCTGCTGAGTCAGCTAATGAATCCTGATCCGCAAATCTTTCCTCCTAACCATCCATACCGACGCGGATTCAGCTCGGGTGAGATTAGGAGCCACCAAGGACAGGGGAGGTTGGGACATTCTGCGGGCTTGACGATGACGGGAGTGGCGACAGCACTGCCTCCCAATGCTCACCAAGTTCAGGTTCAGGCACGGCAAGCGCAGCAACCACCACCTAGACAACGACCAATCCCAGAACAGGTTGCTCCGCGACGGCTCGTACAGCAAGAACAGAATCCCACGCAACGACCTGTCCACGAACAAGGGCAAGGGACACTTGCACCCCCCATTGCAACGCCAGCTGAGGTTAGGAGACACGTCTCTGCTCCACAGCAGCAGCAACATCACCAACCTGTGGGTACCATGCCTGTGGCCGGATTGATCCTTGCGCCTAGCCTCAAGCCGAGTAAAAGCGCCGCGGCAGCACCCCTTGCATCGCAACTTCAAGTCGGCAGCCTTCGGCCAAGCAATCGTGAGAATGGTGTATTGGGTTCCCAAGCCGCTGTGACCAAGCTGCGCACGAATGGGATTGCGAGTCACAAGCCGGCTGGTGGGTACAGGCCACGTCCTCGGCCGCACGATGCAGAGCTGGAAGATGACAGCGGAAGTGAGGAAGAAAGTGGGATACAGTTGTCCAAGAGCGTGGCGCAGGAGAAGTTGAGAGCACTCGCTGAGCGTCGGGGTATACGGCCGAACCGTCGGACTTCCACCGACGACGGTTATGGTCTCCCTGCCTGGGCCGAGCAGCCGGAACACCAAGAGCAGCAACTAGTGGAGCAGCACCAGCACCAGCACCAGCACCAGCATCGTCCGCGTCCTCGTCCACGGCATATGCAGCCGCCTCCGGGACCTTTCAGAATGCATACGTCGCCTGCGCCTATACCGCAAGGATTGGCTCATCCATACAATCTACCGTTAACCGCACTTCCTACTACGCCGCGGACAACAAGACTGCATATGCTGCAGACTGAAATGTCCGAGAGTCTGCGGCGTAATCTACTGTGGGAGCGCCAAGTCAGCAAGAATAACATTCTTGGATTTAGGCGGACAGCAAGTAGCGGTGGGGCTGCGCGTGGAAATCCCGTCAATGGTCTGAGACCGCTAACGACGAACGAGCCCCCCAATATTGTCCATCTGAGCGCAAAGGGTACCAATAATAATGTCAATGGGAATCAGAATCAGAATTATGCCGCTGCTGGAGGAGTTGCGCAAGCAGCGGTGGGACAGGAGTCTAGTAGGAAGGTATTTGCGAGGAATCGGAGTTGGAACGACTACCACGTCGCGGGCTGGTGAAAAGGATATACCGAAGTTACCACAAATGAAGATCTCAGAACCAGAATGGTTCTTGCTCGCTGTCAAGGCCTCGAATGATTTGGAGGCCCAGAAATTTCATGTTTTTTTTCCCTTTCTTGGTGCAAATACCTGGCATTCAATCGATTCTAGCACGTCATTCATCCACCGAACCGCAACCAGTAATAATCCATCATCATATCATCATCAATCATCATATCCATATCAAGTCATCGCAATTCGTCATGGGCGAGTGTGTCTGGTAATAATTCCGGGTTCTTTTGCAGTTCCCATGTTGTATTCTGTTTTGTTTGTGTTTTTTTTTTTTTTTTTTTTTTTCCCTTTCCTGTCCCTATTCGCTGTTTCTAATACTGTACATTTGACTTTTGACTTGACTTTTCCTCTTTCTCACGTACATCCATTCGCACACGACACAACTTCACAGCGGCGTTTCCCTAATGCGGATGTCTGGTTAACCGTTTAACCGTTGGTTGGATCAGCAGCAGCAGCAGCAGCAAACAAACGGGCGGAGCAACGCTAGCATGTATGAACACGTCACCCCCGTCTGACGGGGCATCTCTTTACTCGACTTCCGTGTTCAAACGTTCATCTTTCGCACTCTCTTTTTTTTTTTTTCCCCTTCCCATTCACACTCTCTCTCGCTTTCATCGCTTTCGTACGGCTCTCTCACTCTTATCTTCGCGCGCCCCCCGATCCTTTTTGGATTTTTAATTTTTAATTTTTAATTTTTTTTTACTTCTTCTTGGCACACACCATGCAAGCTGTCTTACGATGACAAGTTAAATTTTTTATTTTTTTTTTTTGGCCGTTTCCCACTTCTTCGTCCGCTCTCGTCGTACCTCGTGCCTACTGTATCATAAATGTTAACTTTGTATATGTCCCTTTGAATGTGCCATTTTGGCGTTATCATGTGTTATGACTCTGCTTATATATTATATATATAATTACTTCGTCATTTTAGGCATGCAATATTTTCTAGCGTTCATTTGTCTACTACCTACCGGTACCTACTTACCCCTTTACCCTACCCCATATGTGGGTTAAATTTAATGGCTTCGTCAACGTTTATCATCAATCTTTTAAAAAGAAAACTTTTTTTTTTTTTTTGGCCCAATGACGGAATGAGACTTGAGGTCAACGGCGTTATGGTTTTTTTTTTTTTGTTGATATTGTGTAAATATAATATTTATTATTATTATTTTCGGACCGTGTGTATAGAAACGCGGTATATCTGGGAGTTAAAGAAACCGGTGCGATTTCCGGACCATGGATGGGAATATTTGCCATACATACGTGTGGATACGGAGGTTTCTACTTTAGGATGTTTGGAAATGAAGGGCTGTGAAAAGAGAACTTGCCAAGGTAGCTGTAAATGGCAGGATAACCCAATGAGGGAAAAAGTTTGTAGGCAAACGTGGGGAATCGAACCCCCCCGACTCTTCCTTCGCGTTATTATATTAGCACGACGCTTTAACTAACTGTGCTAGCCGGCCAAGAGCGGTGAAAGACAAACTAAATTTTACGCCGCGTTTCTGGGTCATGGTTGAGCCAGGAAAAATTAATAAGATTTACATGGTTGGTACAGTACCAATTTTACGGGGAACCGGGGAAGAATGCTCCTATGTAAAAAAGGGGGAAGAAAACACCTGGTGATGGTGAGTAAAATTTGTCCATTTTTAGATGAGTCAAAGAGGGATGTGTCAGAAATCGCCCATTGTAAAGCCGGCTTTAGGTCATTCTGGCTCCCCGAAGTGTCACAAAAAGGACATTCGCAAGCGTCATATGGCCCCGGCATGTTTGCTGTCATCGTACGGCGAGCGGCAGCGCCCGACAGCCAAGAATAAACAGTCGTACTCACTCGATCATACAGTGGCGTTACGAGATGAACGAAATTAACCGGCGGTGGTAAGAATGGTTGTATGGTGGTGATAGATGCAGCTGTTATGGCTCACTGCTGTTGTCATCATTGTCAGCGTCGTCGTCGGTGAACTCGTCTATCCTTTCGACTCCCAGGTGTCTAGTAAGACCTGGGCGCTTAGCCCAGGAACGACCATCCGTGTAAGGGGATATCCGATACGGAAAAATAAGAGTGAGGTACGAGCTGTTGGAGAAAGCTAAGGGATCTGACGAAGTTGACGTAATAAAACCCACTATTCGCCGTGAGTGCCGACATTAAAGAACAATTCCAGATTTTGCCACTTTCTAAGATGACGTGAGTACGGAACTATTCCAAGTCTAGATGGAATGACGCACCCCAGGTCGTAACAATTAACGAATGTTGTGCCTCTTGCTTTAGCTTTCTTGTGATATATAGGAAAGTCGTGAGACTCTACACTCGTTTCACCTTTTGCAATTCCCCAGACGTGGAATGAAAGCATAATGGATACTGCAATACATAGTACTACGGCTAGAAGGTATATGAGTATGAATGCCCACGGGGGGAGAAAATGAGGCCAGTCCTGCGAGATTGTAATCAAAACCCTTGGGGCAGATGGAAGTGTGGCACGCTCACGTCAGAGAAGACACCCAAGGCATTTAGAAGGTGATGATAACCTAGCCCACCGTAAGTGGCTGTGGATAGCACGAAGTAGAACCTTAAGGATAGTTTAAGAAGCAGTATTAGCTCATCGAATGTCGGCTCACATGAAAAGAACGAAGTGCCGCTCGTTGTAGACACCCACGCATTGGTTTATCCCTGTCGTTACATTGAAGGCCATGCTCGATCGACGCAACAACATACTCACACTGGATATATGGATGTCAAATACCTGAGAGAAACGATGTACAGTGAAGACGTACGGGACAGTGATGGTCGTATTTTAAAACACAACGCTTGCATATACTGCAGTGATGCGTCCTCTCACCACACTCGACGTCAGGTAACGCAGGTAGGCAAAGCGCAGTGCTCACCTCGGGTTTGTCCCCACCACATTTCCGGCATTGAGTAACTTCTGCCGATGAGATTTCAACGTGTTTTGTCCTACCCTTCCGCCGTGCCCACAGCCATCCCGTCCGCTTCTGTCCACTCCCATTTGCAAATCCCGGCGATATGGTGCACGCCCAGAAGTAGTGCATGAAAAGATTGAAGGCAATAAGAGAGCATATAGGCACGCTAAGGAGAGGCCATGAAAGTGACGGCAGAACGACCTCGACTGTAACAAGTGCGTCAGCGAGGATGGTGTGCTGCTGGTGCTACGTACAGAAACAAAAAGCGCCTGTGGATATGAGCAGGACGGCGAGAGCGACAAAATATGGCCCAGCAGCGCCAGTGACGCGGTCCGCGCAACGCTCGACAGCTCTGAAGCAGCTGAAGACGGCCCGTGCGCAGAGCATAGTGCCCATTCACGAGACGCGCGTGTCCGTGTTTGTTGAACGGGGCCGTGGGAACAAGGTTGGAACTCCGACATGCCACATCTTGCCACCGCCGACGACGACGCCGCGCCGGGAAACCCCCTGATGAATGCGGTCAAGAGAACAAAGAAGGATGTGAGTATGGAGAGCTGTTTGGACAGCTTTTTTGTGTGCTGATGGCCTGACCCCAGGCTAAAGGCGCGTCTCACAACATTAAACGTATGTGTCTTACTCGCGCTCAACGCTAGAAACACCATTCCATGGTACCAACCTTTGCTCTCTCTAACAGTTCAGCCGAACGCGGAGCCGCGTAATGGGTTCATCATCGTCCGTACATCATTACAGCCTGAATCAGGAAGCCACGAACCATCAACATCCCTGCAGTCGTCCTCAAGCCTACCCTTGAAGCGGAATGCTTCTTCTGACATTCGGCCACCCCCTCCCAAAAAGGCTCGCGCAGAGTCCCAACCACCAATGCCGTCAGAATCATCACACCAGCCAAGTTCAGCCACAGCGCGACCTTCACTAGCTAAACAACCGCGCCACTCACAGCGTTCTGGCTCTCTACCCCCGATTAACGGCCGGCCAGCAGCTCAGGACAGATCATGGACACAAAACGGGTTCGCGCCCATTGTGGAGGAGGCGACAGAGGAGCAAATAGAAGACGACGTGCGCGCCATGGACGCGGAAGCGGATCATCTACGACGGAGTTCACGCATATACGCGCCCCCAGTCTCATCCCCATCCATGTCTTCGATATTATCATCGGGGAAAGGGAAACAGAGGGCCCGATCGAAAAGCAGAGGAAACGTTAATGTCACGGATACAATCCAAGCTATCGCCTTTAACGAAGAGTCACCCCGAATTGAGCGCAATAAGCGACTCAGGGAAGGTGCCATGAAAGCCATTTCTACTACAAATGGAGATGGTACTCACGCAGAGACAAGTCGTCGTGGTCGAGAACGGGAACGTGATTCAAATATGGTCAATGGTCACCATCGGAGAAGAAGTTCAGTGAGTGGCAGAGGGAAGCGAATAAGCACTTCATTTGAGGTCGCTGGTGTCATAGGTATGTTCTTTCTTCCATCCATCCTACTTCCATCTCCCCTTTGAGTGGATGTTGAAAATATATGGTTTCAGCTCGACGTGATGCTAACTTATTTTTGCCATAGCACAACCCCACAACTCAGTATCAGACACGAGCTTTTATAAGCACATTGACGCTGATTTGCCAGACGCTGAACGGTTACGAACACTTCTAATATGGTGTGCCTCGCGGGCAGCTGGAAAACCGTCATTTTTGAAACCCAACTCTACCAATGACAAGGATAACCCCAATCCAAACCATGATTTACCGCCCCTTTCCGAGCGTGCACAACAAGCGCTGAAGGAATTGCAAGAGGATGTGATCCGCATGTTAGCTGAGAAGAGGATCGATTTGAGTCTGTATGAGGCAATTCCAGCACGCAGCGGTGAAGGGCTGAAGCCGAATGAGCAGAACGTGACAAATAGGATGTTGGAAGTGCGATATACAGAACAGATCAAACGGTGTGTTGCATGTCATCCATCATTGGGCTCAATTTCATTTTTTGTATGAATTACAGCGCGCAAGAAGAGGAAGAGGCATGGAAGCGAGTGAGCTATCACTACGATGCTTACGTTAAGCGACAAAAGGAGGCTCTGGCGAAACGGAAGGCGCGCTTGAACATCAAAGAAGGGCCGTCATTAACGAATTACAACCAGCTCGATCTACCAGAGGATATGCAACGCGGTATGAGACTGGCGAGGGCTTTAGTTGCCACCACGGAACCAAAGTCTCCATCAGGGCGACCGACAACCTCACCACCACCACATAAACGGCAAAGGAGGGGTAGTAACGTTCCTCTACCACTCGACGGCGAGCCGGACCTAATTGGACAGTCGTTGGATGAGGAAGTGGAGAGACGGCTGCTCGATATAGAGTTTAAAGTCGACTATGTGCTAGCGTCTGCGCACGTGGCGGGGTCAATGGTCAGCGTCACGGAGGAGTTGTTGAACCGATGGTTCGAATTGCTAAATCAGAATCTGGCGTCGAGGGTTAACATACCATCTTCGGTGGGACCAGCGAATGCGGCCTCTGCGTTCGACTCATCCAGTTTGGGCGGGTTCTTGAACAAGTATGTCCCACGGCAGCTGCCCCCAGGCGGGTTTGTCATCACTGGGTACGAAGATTGGGATTCATCCTCTTCCCCTTCCTCGTCATCTTCTGGAAGCCGGGCACGAATACCACCCAGTTCGGGTGTGGACCCTCGAGACGTGTTCCGAGCCCTGTCGCGTGTGGATCAAACGCGGCCGCCTGCGATGGTAGGCGATGCGGCACGGCGTGCGGCGAGGGAAGTGCAGCGGGTGGGTGAGAGCGGGGTTGGCGTGGTTGGGGAGCGACGGCTGACAGGCGTAGGGGGTGGAGGCGTTGGTGCCGGGGGTAGTCTGGGCAGTGCTAGCGCTGGCACTGTTGGTCTGCTGCAAACGCCGAGGAAGACTCCTACGACGCCAAGACGTGGAGGGGACAGGACGCCGAGGAGGGAGAGACCACTGGCGCGGGAGAGGGATCGGTAACTGGATCTCTTTCACTCCCCCCCCCCACCCCACCCCATTCTAGCTGGCTATCTGGCATCTACTCATGTGCTGCGTTTCGTTTAGGTTAATGACGGTGATCTACCAAGGCGAGAATACTTTTATTTTTCATATTGTTATTATCCCTGGGGAACTTTTGGATACAACTCTATTTGTGTATACGTACGTGACGTGCTCGATACAATGCAAGTATATACATCAAATGTATGTAACAATGACGAACGCAACTGACATTGGAGAATTGGCAACGATAAAGGCTTTATCCACTCGGAGTTGTGTAAGTCTTGCCATACAACCGTTGTTTCTCATGACAGGACGACGACACCAATACGTTGCCTATATTCGAATCCGCTCGCAATGGAAATGGATTTTTGATCATTGAAACTCGGCTGATGCTTTGTCAGATGTCTAACAGTGCGCATTAGTCTAATGACTAGTCAAATATACAGAGTCCGAGGTGCTCACGGTGCCTCACTCCCATTGAAGCTTCACGTGGAACCACTGCCCTGGCTCAGTTAGTCTTGGCTCCAAGGCCAAGGCCAAGGTGAACTCTCAAGCTCTCAAGCCCAACACGCGAAGATTTTTACAGTTTTTGTGGTTTTTTTTTTTTTTTTTTTTGCTTTAAATCGCCGCTTGTCAACCGTTGTCGACTGTCAATATTCAATATTCAATATTGCCAATTTGACAACTCGTGAGTTTAGTATTAAAAATAAAAATAAAAAGCTTGGCCGCCCCTCAAGGCCTCACTTCCCGCGAACGTTCGTCGATCATGGATCTTTTGGCAGCACCTTCAAAAAAAAAAAAAGCCTCCGGGAGGGTTGACTCGGGTTATTCCCAATTGGACAAGTCGCTTCATCTGATGTTTGATGTTTGATTTGATTTGATTTTATTACCAAGGAACGGCTGACTTGAGGTCGAACTTTAAAGACAAATGTCTTGGGCAGATGTTGGTTAACGTCGTTTATAAATATGTCGTTTATATCGTTGCCGCCTTGTCATCTATGAACAGGGTGAGTTACACATAATAAAAGAAAGAAAAAAAAAAGTCAATTACGCCAGATAACTATGATATCTTGTTAATCGATAATCAATAATCTTTTACACTGTAGCCCTGCGTGTTAAGTAGCAACTAGTTACCGGTTACCAGCGGTGTGTTCGTTCAGAAAAAAAAGTTCTTTGAATGATATTACAAATCTGTGCCTCTTTGCCTTCAGCGTGAAAAAAAGGTGTTGGCGACGGTCCCAGAGTGTCCAGAGTAGTTTGCCATGTTATAAACGTGTCATCAATACCGTATTGTGCTCGAAATAAGTTAATCAAAAAAGAGGAGTCTCCGCCGTGAGATTAGGTACCACTCACATCTCCAGAGTATCATGCGAGCACGAACACTCTGGCGCTCTTAACCTTAAGCTAGACGGATACTATTAAATAGTCACAAACACACGACCCTGATAGGGTTTTGTATTTTGGTGAGATGGCGGGAGAGTTCCCACGGTCGCTGATTGGTTACTTCTACAGTACCAGGGAATTGCTTATTCATGGTGCTTTCTGACACTGGGCCTAGCAAGGGAACATAAATCCCCATGCTGTGTACAGCACTATGTAGTTGTTGAAAGGACTCTTGAGTAATTACATGAGGTGCCTAATGCAATTGCCGAACACATTGAGATATATGGAGTGTGTTATGGTTGTGACACAGTCACAGAACTTACCACTCCATGTTTTTCACAAAACAAGAGAACATCCTTATTTGGATATTACGGTGCCTCCCCAAAAAACTCGTCTAAGTCTCACAACGCTCTTGACTCGTCGACGAAGAACGCGAGATGCCTTGACCGAATTCCAATGGTGGCAGGTGACGATAGTATGTAGTACTTTTGTTTACTGCACACATAACCGTTTCTCATGGGACATGCATGGCACGCGTAGTACGCACTTAAATCATCATACGCTGCATCAAATGTTGACTTTCCTGTCTACAGCTACAAGCCTGTGTAATATCGAAAACTGTGCCCCCTCTTAGTGAAAACAGGACCCGACAGAGCCCTCTCGTTTATTACACTTCTTCCCTCCTCATGCATCAGGGGATGGGACATATGGCAGTTGGTTCTGTTGCGCCACACATGTAAAAAAACAAGTCTCACACGGCTGCAGGCAGAGGCGAGTAAACATGAAATACTGTAACGACTGGCGTTTATAGAACACTGACATCACCATGTTCAGTCACAGTGCGTTGAGAATAATAATGACCTCACTACCATCTATCAGGCGATCTGTGTCACAGACCGCTGAGCGAGGGGTCGGAACCCGATGAGCTTCCACTTAATGAAGAGGGGTCTGAATTCTGCGAGCTTCCACTTGACGAAGAGAGATTGGAATTCTGCGAGCTTCCACTTGACGAAGAGAGATTGGAATTCTGCGAGCTTCCACTTGACGAAGAGAGATTGGAATTCTGCGAGCTTCCACTTGACGAAGAGAGATTGGAATTCTGCGAGCTTCCACTTGACGAAGAGAGATTAGAATTCTGCGAGCTTCCACTTGACGAAGAGAGATTAGAATTCTGCGAGCTTCCACTTGACGAAGAGAGATTAGAATTCTGCGAGCTTCCACTTGACGAAGAGAGATTAGAATTCTGCGAGCTTCCACTTTGCGAAGAGAGGTTGGAACTCTGCGAAAAGTTGGAACCCTGCGAAGAGAGGTTGGAACTCTGCGAAGAGGTGCTGGAAGATTGCAAGGTTCCACTCTGTGAAGTCTGCGAAGAGGCGCTGGAAATCGGCGAGTTGGAAATCGGCGAAGGGGGACTGGAAATCGGAGGAGGGGGACTGGGAGGGGAACTGGAATACGTAGGAGGAGGACCGGGATATGGAGGAGGAGGACTGGAATATGGAGGAGGGGGACTCGAATTCCTTCTGCTGCTGGAATTCGGTGAAGGGGGGTAGGAATTTGTTGCAGGGTTGAAATTCTGCGAGTTGAGAATGGGGGGCTTGTAATTCTTCTTCTGCGTCTGCAGCGTCTGCTCCCCTTGCGCCACTCTGTGTTCCCTGTTCGCCACACTCTGCTCTCTTTGTGCCACGGCCCTCTCCCTTCCCTTCACCTTCCCTTCACTTTCCCTCAGCTTCTTCTCTCGTTCTCTCATCCACGTCTCCCGCATAATCAACTTCATCTCCTTTCTTCTTAATTCCATCGCCCACCTTCTCAACCTCTCTCTTTCCGCCTGCGTCCCCGCCGCCGTTTGCTTCCCTTGCAAGCTATTGTTGCTATCATCTTTAGTTTCTCCTTTCATCCCTTTCATCCCTTTCGCCTCTTTCGTTTCAACCTTGACCGCAGTAGTAGTGGATTTCGCAGCGGCTTTAGCTCCAACACCACCGAGTTTACCAAACATGCTAAATAAGCTACCAATGCCCCTGGATCGTAGGTCATTGATACCACGTTCATTGATATCGGAAGCCCTAGTTAATATATTGAGATAATAACGAAAAGAGCATAGGATAGGCGCAACTCACTTCGCTGCCAGGATGGGTGTACTAATTACAGAACTAAGCAAGACAGCCACTACGGCAGTAGAGGTGACATGTTTAAATCGGACCATAGTCCAAAAGATGATGAACGGGGGAACCGAGAGCGTGATGCCTTGCAAGTCCAAAATAAAATTCGGGAGGTGACGTTTTCTTTCTGTTTTGTTCTTTTTCTCTCAAGTGACCAGCACGTCGAGGGAGTGATAGGTGCGCAGCACAACCGTCGCAGGAAGCATCGCGTTATGTTTTATATACATCAGTTGAGTTTATATTTAGCCGCCTTTTTTGATGTCCCAACTTTGACACGGGCAAGATCTTTCAAGATGTTTCACCCTTTTCTCCCAGTTCATTGACATCATGTCGGAGGTCTTACCCCGAAATTCATTGCATGTGCCGATACTAGTTCTGACGGTGTTAACTCAATCAGGATGGATGAATAGAATAGGTTTATAAGAGAATATTCTTGAAGTGTACTTGACCAACACCAGGAATGGTTGGGGAGAAGCATGCATTGAATTCTAATTTTAAAAAGCATCGCGTTATTTTTATTCGTTTTATATTTATCAGTTTATGATTGGCAACCGATCTTATCAAGTCCGCCAAGCACGAACTCTGACCACGTGACTGAGAGTCGCACATCTATTTAGAGTGGAGAAACTGGATCATCGTCAAAGAACCATCTATAAAACAGATAAATAAGTACATGTAATGTGTACATCAGCTATGTCAGTAAATGAGTCGGGAAATCACGATATGAGATTGGAGTAGAGATTGTTAAAAAACCTTAATGGATTCCATTGGATGGCATGGCATGCGTTAGCTCCGAGAAGTTGTTTAGATATGTGCCCCAATCGTCCAGCCTGGTAGTGAATGATAGTGGTTAGCTTCATCGCAAGAAGCTTGATCTCCAAAAAAAAAAAAACTTACTCAAAGCCAGCCGGAGCGTTCGACCACATCGCCATCGCATCGTTATCAATCGGTAAACCAAAGCTATCGAAAGCCGGTACCTCTCCCCCATTTACAAAACTGGCATGATTTGGTACATGTAGCGGTGGGTTCATCCCGACAATGGCAGAAAGCAAGGGTTGATTGTGCGTTGTTGTTGCTCCGGCTAGGTGGCGTGGGCGCTGAGCCATATTCATCATTGGCGAGGCCATTTGGTTATACACAAGACCAGGGGTATCACTAATCCCCATCGCCGGACTGAACTGCATCTGTGGAAACTGTTGCTGCGGAAGATGGACCCCTACTGTGGGGGGTGTCATCCAGCTGGAGCCTGTTTGGTTTCCGATCGTTTGCTGATTTGTTATGTGATTGCTCGGAGAGCCAGCGGACGGTTGTTGCTGGTTTGCCACAAATCTCATTTGACCATGCAAAGGCAGCCGTCCAAGTTCGTCACTGTACATAGGCAAATGATACCGTCGTGGCTGTGATGCTTCCCCGTCAACTTGAGACGTCACACGTGAAACTCGCCTGGATCCAATAATAGGGCGTGGCCCATCGTACATATCTGTGCCAGAAGCTGCCGGAGAGGGGCTGCTTTCCACTGAAGGAAGATCTTCGTCTCGCTCTCGTTTGTTAGAGCCGGGAGGACTAAGTTGAGGCAAGGGAAGTTCTCCGACCGAGGCTAGCTCGTACAGAATGTCCCTAGAAGTTATTTTTACGACGCATACTACAAGAAGAAAAGAGTGCTCATCTTACCATAACCGACCTGCCGTGTAATAACTTACACCAAATTCAATGCTGATATCCGTCGACTCTGCTTTTGGCACTTACCGCTCTTCACACGCCCGCAACATGGACATACACTTGTGAACTTCAGATATCTCCTTTTGTGTATCCGTTGATAAACCCGATCGCTTCCCGCCCCAGATATTCAAGAGCAGAACAATACCAGCCGTGAACGACGACATCTAAAAAACGTCATCACGGATGGAACGCGAGAAAGGTAGTGGGAAACGGACGAAAGTCCAAGGAGCACATGTAAAGCCTCGTTGTCTCATCCAGTCCACGACGTGACTACAGGATCGCGCTGCGTTAGTGCATATCGCGAGAGAAGGGAAGGCCAAAGCCGATGGTTTTCGAGAGGAGGGTATAAACGGCCGATGTACTAAAATCTGGAGATGATAATACGTTGTATATAGCAAAACCGATTGCTGAAAAAACTGCGGGTCCTCGCGCTTAGGATCCCAGCGTACTGATAATGATAAGTAAGCCATGCCACAATCACCAAAAGCCAACCTACAGACGTCAGGGACACAATCAACCCATCTATTCAACGCCGAATCCAGCTCCGCAACTATATGTTGCTCCCACTGTTCCCCGACAAATCCGAGTAAAACTTTGGATTTATTGATCGAATACTTGAAAAAGCATTAGGAAAACAAATAGGCACTATGATAACTCACGATAGTTCTCAGAGTAAAAGCGAGAAGTTGGTTGAGCTTGATGAAGAGATTGAATGCCGAAATAAGAGATGGCTTGCCAGGCGGCTGCTTGAACCGCTGGTTCGGATCCGGGTGATCCAGATACTCATCGTCAACTTCAAGTGGATAGTCAACGTCGAAGCTGCCGGGGGAAAAAAGTGAATATTCCACAAAGAATACAGAAAACCCATTACTCACTCTTCGTCTTGAATTGCACATGGTCTTCCAAGAGCACAACTTAAACCTCTGTCCATGCAAACGAGCACCCTAAATTTGTCCTTACAATTCCGCTAGCATTGGATATGCTAACACTGACATACCAGAATGCTCTCTTCCGGAGTTCATCTTCAACCGTCCACTCCGACGTATGGACTTTCTTCCTTCTATGAACTCCGACATCCTGCGCGAGACGTATGCCGATCCCGACCATGGTCCAGCTTGCATGAGGCGCGGAAGTGGCTTGCAGATATTGAACTGTAAGCTGAAGACACCTCAACAAGGTCAGGGACAGTCTGGGAAAAAAAAAAAAAGGAAAGCGGGGGAAAGGTAGTTTAACGGAAGAAGAAAAAAAGAGCTCACACAATGCATTTGCAAGTCATATAAACCAGGAGGTTCAAGAAGACTTCGTCTGACTAGCTGAACCTGCTCAAACCACTTCCAGCCACTGCTATGATGACTTTGATCGCCATCAATCAACACACGGGGATCGTCCGAATGCCGGGAGCCAACAGCGCATACGAGCAGCAGTACGGCCCCAAATATGACATTGGTGTGGTGCAAGCCTTCCGCAACACAACGCTCGAAAGTCGGTCGGTGGAGCAAAGGGAAGAATAAATTTACGTGCATGAAATATAGGTCAATGAGAGATGTGATGAGATCGTCAGAGGGGAAGAAGTAGGTGTTCGGTAGTCGAGAGATAGCGGTAGACTCCTCCCACTGTTGGCGTTAATTATCGTCTGGCGCTTGGTCAGTGACATTCATACACTCACCGGTTTGATAGCCCAGTACTCCGGTCGTTTGCCCTTAAGAGAAGTTTTCGAAAATTCAACGTTATTTTCCTGGCTGGTATATTCGTCTTTGAGTTCCATTGCAGTTTGTATTAGCATGGCACCACTGCTCTTTCCGAAAAATCGATATTCTTGAGGGTCTATGGACAACCGTCTGAGGTTATCCGCCAGAATAAGCCTCATGTCGTCATCTTCTGGTTCTTCCTTGACCACACCATTTACGTTACGGATGGCAGATGTGGCGATGTCCCGTGGGGAGGAACTGACGAATGCATTTGGAATAATATGAGACTCGGCCGATCTTGGGCTCTGAAAAGGCTCCACTGAATCCAGCGAAGAATTTATCTCCTTCAACAATTCCTTGTCTGGACAGATCTAAGGAACCATATAAGGCTATCACGGCCGTACGGGGAGGTGAGCTGTAAACACTAACTCTCTGTAACAGCTTTTCGAGTTTCGCAACTCGATTTTCCAAAGATTCAACATATCTATAGCAATTCAATGTTGATTTTTTTTTAAAAAAAATAGTACATAGAATTGACGGGAAAACAAACCCCTTCGGAGGACCCCTTTTCTGTCCGAGGTTTAGCAACTGATTGGGGATGAACTATATTCGGATATACCTTGGCAGCTTCGACGTAAGTACATGGTAAGTTATACGTGATGCAATTAGAACAACGGCTGTCAGGCATCTGGCCGCCATCGCCTAATGATGCAAAAGTACGACGTAAGCGGAGTTTGCTAGCGACGGCAATGACTCACATCGAACTTGACGAAGCGGCCGACAAAAGTACAATCGTCAGTCATGGAATGTAGCGCCTGACTAAAACGCACTCTTCTTTCTTCTGCATATGTCACAAGCCCGTTGTATCCGCCGTTTCTTGGATCCTTGAGCGAGAGGATTGGAACCAATTTCTGTATCGTCCTCTTCGTTAGAAGACATTGCCTCAGAGCGATATTATAGTATAAGCCTGAGGAAAGGACCGGGTTGTAAATCCGCGAAAGTGTAAAGCAGGAATGAAATACCTTTGATAGCTTTCCAAACCAAAAATTCGGATAGTCGTCCGTCTCAAAATGCGGTGTATTGGTAAGCATGAACCTGCCGACATGCCGGTGTCATTGCGTACGCCTTCGGCTATAACTGCGCCGAAGCTCTGACTCACCGGGTTCAGTCGCCAAAGGGTCTTTATTCAATTCTGAAAGTTCGTGCTAGACTGTACTGGGTAGGCTGAAGCAGCCTACTCTACCTATCCGTTGCGAACTGAACTGTTGAAGGCCTTACGTCAGCCTCGCAGTCTGATATTCCTCGCAGCCTGAATTTATTGACAGGAAACGGAAATCACGATTAACCGTGAATTCCTTCCAGCGCCCAGAGATTGTCATAAAATGCAACAAATGCAACAAGTAGGGTAAAACCGTCGTAATATCATGTAACATGAGCTCATTTCTACAACGAACTTGTTCCTTATCATGCACCAGATCAATCGAGGTTGCGTCACACACCCCCTTTGAATTCAACATAATTAAATAATTTGGCATGATTATGTGTTTTGATTGCGCGTCCAAGCATTCGACGGGGCACAACGAAGGCGATATTTCTGTGTATCAAAGTAAATCCTACTTTGGATAGATAGGCACTCCGTTGGCTCACCCGCCCATATTTTGCGTTTCGCCACTGGTTTAGCCTTCCTAGTACTAGTAGTACTACGCCAACATTTTATTATCACTCGAGTACACGATCAGGCCTGCCGAAAATAAATCTAGTTCACAACACTGAGTCTGGACCACTAACAGACGTTTCACATGACGGGAATTGAAGACTTGTACAGGGTGCTTTCCAAAAAATAAATAAATAAATGTTACAGGTGTACTCCGAGATCTACATAATAAATAAATACATAAATAACCAGTGATCTCCAATGGAGACAAACCACTATAGCGGTGCGCGCTGCGTAACATAGATGGAAAGAGAGAGTGAGAGAAAAATGTATCGCAGAAATGACTCCAACAAAAAAAGAGCCAAGCTATGCAGGGCCGGTCAACCGGCTTCGCAGTGCAAACTTAACAATTTTGTTTTTCCTGTCAAGCATGACATACTTGTCCTTCAGCCATCTGCAATAAAAAAAAAAAACTAGCATTTAGCATTTTTTTAAGCCAATGACTTGAGTGCGTATCCAATTATCCATCCACACACACACACACACCTAGTACCAAGTGACCACAAGTCCGAGTCAAATTCATAGGTATGTGCCTGAATCCCGCCTATGCATACCTCTCCCGACTTGATGGAAAAACTGTGGTTTGGACGATGAAATATATATAATCTGTTTTTTTTTTTTTTTTTTTAAAAAAAAAAAAGTGACTTACCCATGATACACCGACTTCAAGTCACCCCATTTGAGACTGACTACTGGAGGCTCCATCTCAAGACATCGGAGCATGAAATAATTGCGGCCTCTAATCGGCACCTCAAAGGCACCCGGTATTTTAGCATAGAAGCTTTTCACCTGGTCATAAGGTCCAAGCACCGCTTGCGAACCCGTATTAATGAAAGCCCGCGTGATGGGCAATTCATATTGATATTTAGTAATGAAGATAGCTCCGTCTCCTATCGTCCAGAGTAGAAACTGTTCATGAATAGGGACAACGGGGAATGAATAGATCTTCCCACTATAGGCACTCTTCTTGATCCCGCCCAGGTGGAGCTCTGCGTTATCTCCGAGATAAAAAGCAAAGATATCGGGATGACGCGGGTTCTGTGATATGAACCGGCTAAAGAAATGGAGTTGAGACACGGCAGGGTTGGTGTCGAAGGACATGCCAATGACACTGGGGAAGAAGACACCGATCCGGTCTAAGCAGTTATGTAACAAGGTGTAGGGTGAACACATGACTGACCCATCTGCCCCAAACTGGCGGGTAGCGTCCACCTGTGCAAGACTCACAATGTGGACATCTGTCACCCGCACCCCTGAAATGTGGACTGTTTCCTTGAACGTCGCACTATTAGTGGATTTGGGAGTCACGTAGTCGCCGTTGAAAGGCTGTTGTCCGACCCGCTGTTCTTTGTTCGTGGGGGGCTTGTATAACTGTATTTGTTGACCATTCCCCTTGGAAATAGACGACGTGAGGCGGAAATCACCCAAGGACGTGTCGAACATGACTTTAAATTGGGTGCCCTTGGTAGGTATAATTTCGCCGACATCCAATAAAACTATTCCGGTGTACAGATCAGTACGAGGAATCTTACTGAGTTTGACCGTAACTGGCTCTGGCTCCTCGCGGCGCTGGATCATTAAGTGTTAAAGTAACACGCCCAAACTTGAAGATAAATAGTGACGCACTTGCAATTCTCTCCCGCCTGGCACTAGTCTGCGCTTACGGCTCGTCCGAATCGGCAGACATTCGTCGTCTATATTATACGACATAGCGTTCAAAGTAAAAGACATGCCATCTTGCCGCAAATCCGTCATGTTCGTCTCAGCACTACGGCGTTGTGGATGAGACTCGGTGGTTGCAGCTGCAAGAAGGGCAAGACTAATGATTGGCAGCAGAATCGATTTGTTCGTGCGCATGATTGGAATGAGAAAATATTTCATGATGGTGCTATATAAAATTCAAAACCCACCGTCCTTCAAAAGACTACCAGTGGAGAACAGGGCACTGCAGTCCCCATCCGTGATCCCATCAGCACAGGTGAGTCTGCCCGGGATGTCCGACTTATTCAGTCTGCCCGAGATGTCCGGCCGCAGCGATCGATGACAAAAACAACAAGCGCTGTGCAAATCAGTATGACTGGGAGTAAGGAGCGCAAGAAGGATATATTCCCTACCGATGACTCGTGGCTAATGTAAACATTTTCACTCTTCCCAAGGGACCAGCGATAAAGCACGACTTGCAGGGTCAGGCCAAGTGATTGATGAATTGATGATGTCGTACTACTTAAAGCCTAGTTAAAAAGTGATGTTTGGTCAACATCAAGGAGATGCCCAATGGAGAGAGGATTACGGTGTAAGATTACGCCGAGCCATGTAAATGACAATAAGTAAAGGAAGTAAAGTATTATGTATGAATGTGCTAAAAATGCAGTCCATAAGAACACGGACAACTCAACTGAAATCCTACGAGAAACGAAAAATATGCTAGGCTAACGAGGGGCTGTCCTTTTATTTGAGTCCGTTCCGGAGCTACTAGTCCTGAAGAGTGAGTTGAAAGGGTTAAACAACGTCAACTCTCAGGAACAGAAATCAAGAAATGGAAAGTAAAAAGAACCTACTCTGTTGGCGATCCATGTAGCAACTCATCAAGCCGACGTCGATAATCGTCGACTTGAGAATTGTACCTTTCTCCCGTTTCATGACCGTAATCGAGATAAAATGCTTCACAATCGCGTATAAACGCGTCAAGATCGTGGGCACGAATCAATGATTCCTCTGGCTCCTGCCCGGCTCGCACTCGCGCCAGAAACGTTCCTGCCAACGTTGAGAGAATACCTTGAAAAAGCAAACGTATTGGGATTGTTAAATATTTGTCCTTAAAGGAGGCCATTTATATGCGTAATGGAATGAAACAAGCTCACCCAATATAGTCGTGGCAATCCCAAACTAGATTTGGTCAACAGGGCACTCGCTAAATTCAACTCAAATCAAACCCCCTCAACGCACCTGCACTTCATGCAGACGTATAGCAGACAACCCCGTCGTCAATGACGCCAAAAATATTTGCAAACCAACGGTGATATTGATAGACCATTTTGCGATACCGGCTCTTCGTTTGAATTTATCTCTTTGCTTTTTCGCGTTTTCCAGCGTAGGATGTAGACGTTCCTCAACCGTGCGACGATACATCGACTACACCCATATACATATATATATATATATATATGTATATTTGAGTTAGAATCCATCATCAATAACCCTGATTCAAACGGAAAAATAGAAACTCTCTCTCACCCGTTCTTCAATTGGAACCACCCAATCTATCGTCGATCGACGCGCAGGGTCTGTCAATCTCTGCTTGGAATAGACGCGTTCGCCTCCCGGTGGCAGAAACGACGGACGCAACGTCCCATCACGCCCCCGACTCCCAACACGTGCCACATTGGCAGCGGCAGCGTTAGACGGCACCTCCGCTCTAGGGGACATCACCACCTCGCCTTCCGGCCTGTCGGAATGCCTGACATGGATGTTCGTCGCGGGCGGACTGGCAAACGGCACGGGACTGGGCGATCCCGACAAGAAAGGGTCTGAAACGGCCCGTGTAGGCTTTGGAGGAAGCGGAGGAGGAGTAGCTGAGGCAAGTTCGTCTTGGACGGGTGGTGTTGTTTGCAATAACGCAGCTTGTGAGATCTGTGCAGAGTATAAACGTTCACTTGAGGTGGTGGAGCCGAGTTGTTCGGGTCGGGGTTCGCGTTCCTCATTGGGAGGGGATTGAGGCTCAAGATCCATTGTTATCCCTGATGGCTTTGCCCAGCCCAGCTAGAGTGACTATCGCAAGTTAGATGGGGGCGAGAGAAGCTGTAAGACTTGGAGTTGGAGTAATTTATTAAAACATGCCGAGCAGGGATCACACGCTTGACGTTCATCTTGCAAGTTGGCATGGAGGGTCGTGTATATTACTTAAAATAAATCAAGTCTTATCCATATTCGCTTGATTTCACACACACTACTCTTCATCACATGGGTGCCCTTATCGACCCACGTCCCCTACCACGATAGCCTCCTCCTCTGATAGCCCCCCGACCACGGTCTGCCTGCATATAATTATGAGAAGGTACAAAACCGCGCCCGCCTCGAGGTGGATATGACCCTCGGCCACGATGAGATTGTCCCCGTCCTGTATATCCCACATGTCCTCCATACATTGCATTAGTACCATGGCGCATGTTGTCCGGGTGTTCGGATAAAGAATCTTCAGATTTGGCGGTTACCGAAGATGACGCATGCTCTACTGAGCCACTGTTGCCTGCGTTGGCAAACGTTCCGCGTACCCTATTTGGATTTGTCATAATTTGTACTGGCGCTTGTTGACTGGCGATCATGAATATCAGTACAATTGAGAGAGGCGCGGATTACTCACCCCTCTGTAACGTTCGCTTTGAACCCTGGCACCGGTCGCTGTACCTGCGCTGGCTTGGCTTCCTGGTAAGGCCTGAAGCGAGGCTTGAATGGCGCTGTCGGCGACGATGCTGCCTTGGGACTGGTCCATACAATAAACTGGCGATTAGTCAGGTTAAGGCACGAATTGAATGGGATAGTCGATCCTCGATATTCAGAACATCTGTCAAATGCAATGCCTGAGCTGGGAACCCAGGCAAGGAAAGAAAAACGCACCTGTCTCCCATGGTCATACCAGACATAAAAGGTACATCCCAAACAACGTCCAGAGATTTAGCGTTCAGGCCGATAACCACGCCTTTCACAGATAATGGGACACCTCCCGAATCTTGGACCATGATTACGCGATCTCCGAGGGAGAAGTGTTGGTTCTGAAGTCGATAAATAGCATGCATTGGCTTTAACACCGCCTGTCGTGGAATAGCCCTGACAATAGCCCTTTTAATCCCAGCTGATGTCCTGCTGGCATTGAAATCATTAGCCATTTTCTCAATTTCAGCAACAGTTTCCTATTCGAGCGCGTCAATACTGAATCTTCTTCCATCAAAAAACTTCACACCTTGGATAACTGATCGCAGAAAAGGGAGACTGGTTCAAAGTCCTTAACGCCCTTGCTCTTCAACCAATTTTGAACCTCTTTCATGCGCCTGTGCGGGTCAAAATCGCCAAATATATCCGCCATTCTAGCCATCCCGTCACCATTGTTATCCAAAGAGTCAAACACCTCGGGAAATTTTTGCTGCCAAGAAAAGTTAGACCGTTTTTCAAAACAGTTTCCATGGCATTCATATGGCACCTTGTATTCGCTTGCGAGCTCAATGGCTTTCTGACTAAACTCCCAATGACGACCGTCCTTTTTGGAATAATTGACAACCTTCAGACCCTTCGACTCAAATTTGAGATTCAAGCCTAGATTGGTCTTTTGACCATCACCGCCGATAACCATGAAGCTAGACATGATCTTGGACAATGCCCGCCCGGAAATTCCGACCAGTTCTGCTGCTCTGAAGGACGGCCAGTATCGCCCTGATGCCCTGTTATCAACGATAGCCTTGAATTTCTCAATCTCGTGCTTTTCGGAAGGGTATATCTGAATGAAAGTTAGGCTCTAGCCTGAATTTGCAAGTCGGTGACATACAGCGAGCATAACAGCCAGACTTGTCTCGTTCGTCGCAGACACTTGAGCAGCGACACCATACGCATGTTCGCCGAGGAAGAAGAGCTGCGTTCCCTCTGGGAATTCCTCTGCCAACGGCGGTGCTTCCTTTTCCATAAATCGAGGGTCTTCAGAAGCAACTTTCGACAGACACATTTGAACTGCCTGCTCAATCTCTTTATCCTGTCCCTCATAATCCTTCACCATTGCGCCTGTCTCAAGTCGCTTCAAGCCTGTAAGCAGATTCGTAAGAAAAGATGGTAGCTTTTACATATGTATATATATATATATGCAGAAACTTTACACCACCTTTGAGAGGTCGGACATGGAGCAACACCTCGATCTCGCCAGTGATAACACCAAACCGTTTTGAATACATATGCTCGATCCGTTCTGCCTTCGTCCTCCATTGATGAATACCCTGCGGTGAATGCGGCGTCGATATAACCGTCTTTGGTCCACCAGCCACGATGGCCACCTTCTCGTACTTGAACAAAGAGTCAGAAACGGCTTCAACCAAGCCCTCCTGTATGAAAGGCCAGCCCATAAAAGTACGTTCCCCGACCATTTCTTGAGCAATTTCTTCTGGCTTACGCCCTTCATGCGGATTCTCAATATGAACGACCATGCTCTTGTTACGACTTTCCGAGTTATGAACATTGACTCCATGGTATGCCAAAGTAGCATTGTGTGGTAGAGTTTGGAGAGAGGGAAAGCCCGCTAATGCTTTGGCACCGAGAAAGACACCATCGCACAAACCAGGTATCAGGTGCAGACCGTCCAACGTAGGTAGATCGAAAGTCTCCATCAAACACCGACACCGGTAGAGGGGAGGGAAAAACCCAGGAAGCGATGACGGATATTCGGTAGGTTCACCATCGTTATAAACAAATTTGGTGCTCGTTCCAAACGTATTTCTAAGTTTCTCTTCCTCAGTCAGGTAGTCATCTCGTCCTGTGGACTAATAAGGTATGAATCAAAGTAGAGAGTAGGTAGAGGCACACCAGCCATGGCTTCGAGCAGTCTCGCCTCGTCAATGAATGGAATTTTGACTATCGCTTCCCACTCTTGTTTCTTGCCGTTGAGGTCTTGTTCAAAATCGAGAGGATAGAAATCTAAAATAGGTGAATTGGGGTCATACATGAGATCCTTTGATGACGTGAATAACTATTCGAGCCAAGATGGTGACGTCTTACTTGATAGGCAACAGGAATATGCTCCTTGCTAGCGACGGGTAAGACGCCCATCAGCTGTTGGAATGGCTTGAAAGGCATTCCAAGCTCGAATTCGAAAGCCATGTCGTGAACACCTCGAAGGTCTCATACAAGCATCAGTTCTAATGCCATTGAAGGAGTAAAATGACGCCCACCTGATATGCGTGGAGCATAGTGATAGTCATAAAACCAACTCCAAGACGCCACACCGCTATAGTAATAATACATGACCCATTGCAGACCTTCCACATAACGATAGATGAGATCCCCCATCTGTTTGGGCTCGTCGAAACTGATCTCTAATTTTCCCTTCAAAGGGAGTGTGAGATGATGCACCAACAGCCAACAGCAACATGGCGATCCCAACCTTGTAATAATTTCGCTTCCATTCATCCATTTTCTCCTGCATCATTTGCTCATACCGTCCATCAAAGCCACCATCTACATCCTCATCCAACACCTTCGCTTTCTCATACTTTTGTAACACGCGATCGGTCGCCGCTCGACTTTCTTCATCTTCTTCATCTTCATCTTCGCCTTCTTCATCCTCCCATTCACCTCCATCCTCATCTGCATCTTCTTCTTGAATCACTTCTCCACCGTTCACTTGTGACTGTCGTTCTAGCGCTCCCGGCAGTCTCCAAGTCACCACATTCACATCGTCCTCGTCATATTCATCCCATGTCGCTTCCAAGTGCAAGTCATCTGCCAATCTGGTAATGAACGCTCGGTCCCGTGCCGAGAACTTGTTCGGCATCGTCAACGTTGGCGGGAAATCGGCAGAGGCAAGGCCCTTGCGATGAGCCAGGATAAATGCCTTGACCTTGTCAAAAACGACCCGCTGCGGCTGGGTGAGCACTGTGGGGGCGCATATATAAAAAAACAAAAAAAATAAAGTGAGGTGCAACGAAACAGAGTCACCACCACCACCATCTTGTAGATGAAAGGCGTACCTAGTTTAGCTTGTTTCCGCGCCATTTCCATTTCATGGACATGCTTCGCTTGCTTGCCCTTGTACCAGTTCATATCGGCATACTCCTTTTCAAATATCTCTCTTTCCCAGACAGCCATTTCGTCTAAAATGAGCTGCAACCTTTGGGTGTTTATTGTGCCGCTTTCATTTAGATAACCATCTGCGAAAACAGTCAACCCAGAGCACGGTATTCAAGTGAAGACGATGATGATGAATGAATATATGACATGACATACCTAAAGAGGGCAAGACCTTCTTGTACACCTCAAACAACCGTTCTAGTCCGTTTTCATGTATATGCAAGTCTGGAAGATTAGGGAGAAAGTCGTTTCCTACAAATACAGCAAGTAATATGAAATCGTCGATTATACGCTCGAGATTGTAATCGAATGGTAGTACAGATTCAATGTCGCGGAATTCGAGGTCAAGGTATTCTCGCAAGATCGACAGGTGCAATAGATAAAAGTTGATGGATTCCAAACTAATCTCATTCACAATCAGCGCTACAAAATCCACAAAAGGATTATTGCCACAGCAAACGAACCTAGTGTTTCCTTTTTTTCGAGTGGATGGGCCAAACTTGACCTCTTCACGTAACAAACAGAAATGGGGGTCGTGACTGAGAAGACCTAGCATGACCAAGTCGGCGTCGAGCCCATATAAGCAATGCCGGACATTGGGATTATAGTCGGGTTGGGCACGTGCTAGGCGGATGTATTCCATTATTTTGTGCTCTCCTTCTCCGGGTACCTCGTAACCTGATAAAACGACTTGGATATCTCTCCAGTTAGAATCTTCGGTAATTTTCTTATTTATAAAGTAGCGCAATTGTTCCGAGAGGCGTGCCATGAAGGGTGTCCCTTGAGGAAGAAAAAAAGAAAAGGAAATTCAACTCAAAGTGCATGTATGAGCATATACAGGTTATGATGCGCACCTGGTGTTATACAATTACTGTCAAAAGCCTTTTCATCAGGCAGCTTCTCTCCCTTCCTCTCCGCCTTTTCTCTTGCCTCCTTCGCCTCCTTGGCCGATCTGAACCTGCGGCTGCGTTGCTGGTTCATCTTGGCGCGTGGCGCCACGCCGTCCACCGCCATGAAGAACAGCTTCTTTGGCTTAATTTTGCCAAAAAGGTGGTCCACGTAGGCAAAAATGGAGGTGAAGATTTGCTGTTCGGTTACCCGGAAATGGACGTCATCGTCATTCGGGTGTGAGCCTTACGGTCAAGCAAGGGATTGAAGGGGGAGGGGAGGGGGGCACAATATGTCAGTATACCACCAAAAAAAAAAAAAAGAAAAGGAAAGATTTAGCATACAATTATGAATAATGCCATTAAAATCCAAGTAAAGGTTGTCTGCGGAGAGATGAAGAGATAAAGAGATGGTGTGCATATGTAAGAAAAAACCAGTCACAATGTGAAGTCAAAACATGAAACGTACCGAATTCGGGAATTTTGTTCTCCTGAATTAGTTGCGAGGTCAAAGGATATCTCTCACTTTGCACAACATTTCAGCTCAAATGGTCTTACTCGGTAAGGCCCCCCAATAAACGTACGAGATGTAACGGAAGAACTAGCGCCGGATGTTTGTCAACTTAATATGACCACGGGTCGAAAGCGAGGCAGAATGGCTGTACCTTGGGAATGCCTGGGGGCGCAGACACGGTCAATATCGAGCGCATACAGGCTGTGAAACGACGCTAACTCACCCATGATGAAAAGAGGATGTGATCAATGACGGTAGCCGCCCGGTAGTTGTGGTGGTGGTGAGTGGGGGGATGGTGTTGTGTGTGTGGGGAGGTTGGTGTTGTGGTAGTGGTGGGTGCGTCAATGTGATACAACAAAAAGGGTAATTACCCGATTTGGATATTCCAATAGGTTTTTTTTTTGGGTCAACCAGGTCGACCAACCCCGGACAAGATGGCCTTACTTACCTCTCAATGGGCTTGGCAATGGAACCGCATTCAATGCTGTCCGAGAACCACATAATATGATGATCATCGATGCTATGGGCATGTTTACGGTAAGTAGTACCAATGCGGCCTCGACGGCGGGTTCGTGTCATCAGAATTTCGAAGGAAAAAATAGCAATTAATCAACTCTGGATCGTATATAGACATGCAATCGTCGATGGGCTTAACGACCATGGCAGTGCAAACAGGACTTATGATATATCACATATGATATATGACCGGTGACCCGGTGACCCATAACATTGCTGTAAGTTGTAAACCCTTCTGGAAAACCGCTGCGCCGATCCTATCCTATCTCAGGTCCCAGGCTCTTTTCTTCTTCTCGTCTTGCCCGAATCCGAATCCGAATCCGAATCCGAGTCATCGCGTTTCAGCCACTGATCACTTCCCCAATTAACGTTTAACGGTCGCCACTTCGCTATCCCGACGTCACGGGCAAAGTCGGTGTCCTAGTGATTTTGTTAAAAATGGCTTCCCCCCCCAACTTCGTTGACCAACTTCCGACTCATCTCACCTAGTATTTGGAATGCGCACTCGTGGCCATAGTGGATATATATATGTACATATGTGAACCCAAATTAGCTTCATTTGTACTGGTGCGGATTATGTGCATAGCAATGCATGATGCATGATCATCGGTGTGACTCCCACCAAGGTGACTCAACCGGTTGAAGCTTGGCCCAAGCAGCATAGCCCTTAGCTGCACACTAACTCCTTCAAGGCTGTGCCTGCACTATAGGGTGAGGGGGAGAACTCTCTAATGACGCAACTCGTTGTAACGATTCAACCATTTAACCAATTACAGTCTACGCTAAAACTCTCAAAGCCATTCAACCGTCTAACACGAGGGGTCAGGGTAAGGTTTCAAAAAATACCAGTGATCAAACGCACTGCTGGTGGCTTAGATGAAATGTCGTACGTGACTCGATTGATTCCAGTCACTTCATTCGTGATACGAGACGATATACGCCTTAACACCGCCGGTGGAAAGACGTACCTAGGGCATAAGACGATGTCAATCAGGGAAAAGACCGAAAGGCCATCGGCCGCTGTTACCAATCTGCCGTCATAAAGTCTTCCGTTTGCACCGCTCGGAGAGCAACGACCTGACCCAAACCCAATGATTTTTTCTTTCTTAGTTGGGCATACGGTCAGAGCCACTCCAAACTGACCTGTTCGTACGTCCTCTGATCACCCATCACTCCCACCGCTCTGACTGGTAACAGCACAGCGAAAGCCTGAGCTATTTGATTATACAAACCCGCTTTCTTGATCTCGTCTATAAATATGTTATCCGCCTGTTGCAGTAGTTTGACTTGATCACGAGTCACAGGTCCCAGGATACGGATAGCAAGACCAGGTCCAGGGAAAGGATGACGTTGAACAAGAGGTTCAGGTATCGATAAAAGACGACCGAGCACGCGGACTTCGTCTGGAGATAGCAGTTAGTTCGATTTAAAAATGCCATCAGTTGAATTTTTAGACGCCAACCTTTAAATAATTCTCTCAGCGGCTCAATGAGCTTCAGCTTCATATCTTTGAGAAGACCGCCCACGTTGTGGTGCGTCTTGATGGTGGCACTGGGACCTTTGAAACTGATACTCTCAATCACATCGGGATAGAGCGTTCCCTGTAACAACCACTCCACCCGTCCCTTGGACTCGGATTTCGGCTTATCCTTCTCCTCTTCTTCAGCAGCACTCTCTATCTTGGTAGCCTCCGCTTCAAACACGTTGATAAACGTATTCCCTATAATCTTTCGTTTCTTCTCCGGATCTTCGACACCCTCCAAGCGCGACAGGAACAGGTCAGACGCATCGACCACCGTCAGATTCACGCCAAGATCTTTATTCAACATATTGTCAACTTGCTGAGCCTCGTTCAGCCGCAAAACACCATTGTCCACCATGATAGCATGGAAACTAGAAACAATAAAATAAGAATTTTGTCTCTCACTCTCACTCTTTTGAACCAAATTGGCGTAGTCAACTCAATGCTTACCGATCACCGATAGCCTCATGCATCAATTTCGACGCAACGGTGCTGTCCACTCCGCCACTGACAGCGCCAATAACGCGTCCCTTGGGACCACAGATCTCTCGGATCCTGGAGATTTCCTTACCAATGAACTCTTGCTATGACCGAGTCCCGTCAAACGATGCCAGGTGTGGTGATAACACGTATCTGCCAGATAAACCCACCATAGTCCAATTCTTCCTGCATCCACAAATATTGATAATAAATCGACCAAGCACCTCTCGACCTTTAGGAGAATGAGTCACTTCAGGATGGAATTGAATGCCATAGAACGGCTTCGTATTGTGGGCGATCGCCGCATAGGGCGCGTTGTCGGTTTTCCCGATAACATGAAAGTCGTTCGGGAGTTTTGACAACTGATCACCGTGAGACATCCACACCTACGGAAAACAGACAAACGGATTAGAGCCGATCACGTTCAGATGATACACGGGCGTGGGGCCCAACCTGCATAGCATCCCCCAAACCCTCGAAAAGGGCATCTGCACCAGTAGCATTCTCGCCACCGATTCTCGTCAGTTGGATATTCGCGTCACCATATTCGCGGCGGTCGCATTTGGAGACTTCACCGCCTAAAAACCAGGCGATTTCCTGGAAAAAAAAAACGCCACATCATCATCAACCACGCATCAACAACAGCGGACAGATTGACGCCAGAAAGAAGAAAAAGAAAATACCTGAAGTCCGTAACATATGCCAAGAATGGGGACGCCCAAATCAAATACCGCGGGGTCAACGTGAGGCGCGTCTTTGTCGTACACAGAATATGGGGATCCAGACAGAATGACACCTATTATTTTTTTTTGGTTTTCAAAATGCAGCCGCATAGACGGCCGAATGTTATGAGCGGTTACGCGGTGTTCACTTCGCTTAAGGGAGAAAAAAAAAAAAAACGAATCTTGTACCTTTTGGTTTGAATTTGACGTCCGCGATCTTCGCCGTGCACGGCATGAGCTCTGCGTAAACATGATGTTCGCGGCACCTTCTCGTAATAAGATGGCTGTACTGATTTTTTCCCAGAGGGAAACAAACGAATAGATGTTATGTCAGTCACTGGACTTGATCGGTATAGGATTGGCGATGAAGGGGGATAAGGCTTGACCTGGCCAAGCTTTCAATACATACTTGGGAACCGAAGTCCAGGATCAATATCGTGTCAAACTGATCGTGTATTTCTGCCATATCTCCGGACAGGGATCGTGTTCTACATAGAACATTAGGTCAGTGTTGTGTGTACAGACCAGTACTATAGCATAGAGTGCTTGCCAATGCAGTATATATACCTATATGGGGGAAGGGGAAGGAGGGGGAGGAGAAGGAGGAAGAGGATCAGGATCAAAGGTCTATCAAGGTATCAGGATCAAGCCTTTTGCCAAAAGGGTTGCGGCAGCTGCGCCACGTGAGAAACTCTATTTATTGATCCAGTCAAACATGATCGAAACGCCGACGTATCCTATCGCTTCGGGTGCTAATGACATTCGGTACACTCTCATTGCCGGAAGCTTTCTCCATTCTACAAATGTCAACCATTTGCACTAGAAGTTCAAGGGGGGAAAGACGTAGGGAGGGAGAGAGGAAAGCCGCCTCGCCCGACTTTAGACGAGACTGATGCATCAATCGAATGTCTCGCATAATTAAATAGCTTGGCTTTGGTACCACGGTTCCGCAAAAAAAAAAAAAAACAAATCAAAAATTCCTTCCAATCTCCATACCATTTTTCAGGGTTTAACACCACATGTGAGCTGGCGCTTGCGATTGTCGAATGTTTTGAAGTCGGATATATCCAAGTTGGTGCGTTAACAACCAGAAAAAGCAAAAAAGAAACTCGAGGTAGCGTCCCTGACAGCAAAGAGAAGCTTCAAGTTAAGCAGTGTGATAGCTTGTTGCTTTTTAGCCGCCGGCGAGGGACGCAAAATTGATGGGCCGTACTAAGAGGCTGGCAAGGCGGGCGGCAGAAAGGCTACCCTGGTACTTTGACCGACCACAGGTGACGCTACTGAGTCTAGCCCCATCTCCCCCTTGGCAAGGGGCGCCATTGATGATTGAATTGCCTGGCACTCTTTCGACAAAGGCTAACTGTATCGTATTGTAGCGAAAGGCAAGTTGTCCGTGTCTGGCCGCTGTACTAAGAACCATGCATTTGAAATTTGACGTCCAGGCCGCGGACACCTCCCTTTTTTCTGTTTTTTTTTTTTTGGTGTATGTCCTTTCAGGAAGATACTATAGCGACAAAAAACGTCACACATTATTCATCTTATCCCAGTTCAACTTGATGAGCTCATAAATATGAGACTTTGCTAGACGCTCATTCAGTCATTAACGATATAAATAATATATAAATATATAAATTCTTTTTTATCATAATCACATGGAGGTCGCTAATTGTAGAATCCCGACGTGCTGAGATGTCTCGTTTCTAATGGTAGCGCACCCTGTAAATCGAGCATTTCCTTTTTGGGCACATCCGTCAATTGAAGTCTATTTCCTAATTCAATATCTCCCCCGCGTATCGCCAAAAAGGACATTCATTCCTGTCTGGCTTACTGGCAGACAGTTTTGTACGCCTTTCTACTAGCTGTCATTCGTTCGCGGCTTTGGCTGACTTGCCATGCCGATGAAGCGAACCCTCCCAGTTAGAAGGCGCGGGGATAGTATCGTACCGTACGTACGGCGTGCGGCGGCGGGGTTCAAACGAATACCCAAGCTCAGCGATATTTTGAAAATATCACATCGGCGAGCTACACGATCACATCGCAAAGGGGCATTCGGTCGTCTCGTTTCACGATAGACATCTGTATGAAGCTACCTCGTCCTCAAAATTACCCGGTTGATGATGCATCTTGGCGATGACGTCAATGTCAACTCGCAATGGAATGGCTGTCCGGAGCAATAACGAGGAAACATCCAAATGTTGATGTCCAGTAGATATTCAACCCATAAGCGGCGTTGGCAGTAATAGATCTCGAGACTCTCTGTATCTTGTGTGTATGTGTGTCTCTCTCTGAGACTGCGTGGTTTTTACGAATTACGCGTGTGTTCAATCACATGCGTTTATACATCGTATATCTAAAAAATCCCAGCAGTGAAAGTACACAAACGGCGCACTACCCTAATATGATAACACACACGCGGATCATCAACGTGTGCTTGTTGGTTTTTTTTTTTTTTGCCTTTCCTTTCTTTTTCTCTCTTCCTCCCAACCACATGGATAGCCGTGTGGCCACCAACGTCATACTTGTCCTTGTCACACACACACACGCACACACACACACAAAAATTGGCCCAGTTGCTGGGCGTTGGGCCCCACGTGTGAGGACGACGGGGCTTTGTCAGAGTGACATGACCTGTGTATACATGACGGGCATGAATTAATAAAATGCAAAATAAAAAAACTGGGCTGTTCACATGGCGAACGTACCATGCAAAAAAAGGACCCCATCGTCATAAGATTCTCAGGGAGACATGAGCACAGCGAAGAAACTCGAAGAAGGTGGTTCCCTGGAGGGTGTCATCCATGTATTTCGAAATGCTTCTCACGCAGTCCGAAGCAGTCTTGTCAGAGCTGCTTACGTGTCGGATATGAATGAATTGCGAGTTTGTGTTGGGGCGAGAGAGGAAGAGAGAGAGAAGCTTTCCTGGATAGTGGAAAACCCGTATGCCCCCCTCCAGGTGACCGATTGGGATCAGGGAGGAAAAGCGCATTGAAACAGGTTTGAGGGAACAGCCACGGCGGACAGCTAAGATGACAATTTTTACATAATGGATTAGATGCAGCAGCGTGCCTAGAAGAGGGCGAGATTGTAGGCGAGTGACAGTGGCAGGGATGGATGTCTGTTAAGCATCTAACCAGTCGTCGTACGAAGAGTGAAATTGAAATATTTGAATGGCCCTGTTCGGTTCGAGTGAGACCGCGAAGATAATGTGTGAGACGAGAGAGGAGCGACTCATGTCCTAGCGCTATCGATCTGCTGGGCCATCCGCTGCTCGGCGGGACGCTTGCTGTCCAGACTATATTTAGGATCCGAGGAAGTCGAGGACGAAAAGTCGACGGCCGGATTGGGGCAGTTGGCTCGTCCCAACAGCAAACCGGGCCAGGCCGCGCCACTTGAACCGTCAGCCGGCTCAGTCCTCGGAGGTTCGTTTGGGCCCTGGTCTCCTCAAACTGAAAGATCCGACCTGGGGCATGGCCGCGCATCGTATATGGCATATGGCTGAAAGCATCCGGGCTCGACACAGCCCGCGAGAGGTTGTACACTGGCTGGGATAATGGTCTACGCATCAGACGGACTCGTAATTAGACGGCTAAGCGACTACTCGGATGTCAAGCTGCAACCCCATAAAGCACAGGCTGATTACCCATGGGTTTGGTTTCGTGTAAGCACCGATCTCTCTTCTAATCTGCATACGCGAAAATAGAGCCAGCGATTTGGATCGTCAGTGTGAAGTTGCGGCCATCCCCTTTCGCCCAGTTAAATATAGTCGCCAGCGTCCAACTGGAAATGCTTATATTCAACGCTCTTCCCTGGCAAAAAACCCTGCACTTCTCACATCCACTGCGTCCAAAATGCCTCCTACACCTTGCAGAGAGCGTCGATCCTGGACAGCCAAAGAAGACCAGCTACTCCGTGAGGCCGTTGACAAAGGTGCGCCCGCCCTCAGGGGCCGCCAGCGCACGGGTCGTTGACGCTCGTTATAGAGGACCCCCACAATCCCAATCCGTCAAAGTGGCATGCCATTGCAAAGCATGTGCCCAACAGAACCAACAAGGATTGCAGAAAACGCTGGTTCGCCAAGATGGCGTCCGATGTGGTCAAAGGCGGTTGGTCCCCAGAGGAAGATGAGAGGCTCGTGAGGGGTATTAAAATGTTTGGTACAAGGTGGGTACTAGCCCGTCCAGATCTTCGCCGCCCTATGGTTCCTCACACCCGTTCTTCCAGATGGTCCCAAGTGGCCTCCATTGTCCAGACCCGCAACAGTGACCGTACGTTATTAGCATTCAACAAGTCACAATTCCAATCTAATCTCTTCTCTTTTTCACACACACAGAATGTGCAAAACGTTGGACTGACACTCTGAACCCTTCCATTGACAGAACAATGTGGACGCCCGATGCTGTGAGTCAGGGATCCGTCTATGTCCGATATTCACGCTCAACTTGTTATTAGGATGAAATGCTTTTGAAAGCGGTTGCAGAGCACGGAAAGGTCTGGACAAAGATAGTCAAGACTTACTTCCCCCGGCGCACCGGGCTGTCAGCCAAGAATCGGTTAGTATGGCTGCGACTGTTGCGTGCGTCGGCTTTCTAATGACTCTTTTGCTTAGTTACAACAGCATTACCCGGTTCAACTCTGACCACTCGAGAGGCCGTGCAAGGAGAAAGACACCAGAAAGTACTACCCAGCTCATCCATAGAAAGTCATCCATCTCGTCTCCACTTTCGTCTGTTCCCTCCTCGTCATCTTCGTCATGTAGCACTCCATCACCCATCACACCCTCCATGTCCATCTCCACGCCGGCCAATGCATCCCCTTACCAGTCAAACCTCTTCGAGTCTTTCTCGGGCTGGCCTTCATCACCAGCCTCCTCTATGGACAACTCGTACAACCATGGACTTGCCATCCCTACTCAGCAGAATTTTGACACGGCTCAGCAATCTTTGCTGTTTAAATCCCAGATGATGGAGCCTTCCTTCCCAACCTTTGACACCACGCTCAACCAGACATTCCCCCAATATGCCAGCACGACCATGCCGTTCCACAATGACGGCACTTTCCAGCACATGTTCACCCATACGCATAATCAGCAACCCATGTATACATTAGGGCCCCAAGAATCGGCCCAGCTGTACTCTCACACCAACATGACTAACGACATGTCCTCCCAATTCGCCATGTTCGGCACCCTAAATGCCGAAGTCGATGCCTTCATGGGTCTCGCTTGGGATAACACAGGTACACAACCAGACGTAAAACAAAACGATAGGTTCATGGCGCCCGCTGCAAGCGAGAGTCTTGTGAGTTTCCCTTCTCCCGTGTGCATCGTCCTCTTCACTGACTAATGTCCGCTTCCTGCAGTTTATTTTTTAATACTGCCAAGCCATGCTTAGAGTTTTTTTTTTTTTTTTGACAACCCCCAATGTACATTATTTAAAAATGTGCGTTGAGCCGTACAGGAACATATCTTGTTAAGTTATGGACTTTTTCGTGGAGATTCGCATTTAGATTGTATAAGCTATTCCTTTTTAGCTGTAATTCTTTTGCCTGTAAAATCAGTGCAAACAAGTAGTTCGCGAATGGTTTATAAAATTTCGAACTTGAATTCAGTCATCTTATTGCTTTAGAAATAAAATGAAATGAAATACAACAAGTTTGTGATCAACTGTTGATGTTGTGTGTGTGTGTATGTGTGTGCACACACATACTCTGTGTCCCCCCCTCAAGTCCATAGAGTCGCATCGCATTTGCCGCCTGGGATCTTTTTTGCCAAACTCAGGGTTAGCCGTCGCTGCCGCGCGAATGAAAAAAGCTGTTTTGAGGTACAAGATAGTCGGTCTCCAACCTCCCCAAAAACTTTCGTGTCTCGTTACCGCTTCCGCATAGTTGTAGTTGACACAGATAAAAACGTTTCTCCGCGGGGCTCAGTGGTAGCATTCTGATAGGTTGACATTGACTCCTTTTCTCATCGTATCATCCTTCTACTAATCTTTCGACTGACTTATTGAATATGAAATGAAATACTAATAATTTGGGGCACACGGTGTCTGGGTTAGTCATCCTTCCCCCTTCTCTTCCTCTCATCTTACTGAACAACAACGATTGAATATGGAATAAGAAGGAGCTCAGTCATACCTTGACGAGTTGCTTCCAAGAGAAAAAAAACGCTCGGCAGGCTTATGTTTCTTCCCAATAGAATCTCTCTCTCTCTCTCTTCGACTTGATCCATGGAAAAGACCAACGACCAAAAAAAAACAGTCAGTCAGTCAGGGCTTGCCGATGTTCTTGGTATCATCAAAATTTCTTAACCGATTCCAGCGGACATGTTCCTAAAATGGGGGCCCATCATCATCTTCAGAGGTCGCATATTAAATATAAAAAAACCACGGAATGCAACGTCATGATGCTGTTTACTAGAATCCATTTGAAAAGTCCCATTAGACATAGGAACTGATCAAGCCCATACATATGTCGGGTGATTGAAGGAGAAGAGAGACAGCGTATACGTGTCCATCATAATGGATGATGCCGGTTCCCGGCTCTACGACCGAGCCTAAACCTTTTCAAAGTTGCATGTTACTTATGGGCGCCTCGTATTGTAAAGTTTGTCATTCCATAACCCTCGCCTCTCTTTTCTTTTCTTTTTTTTGCTTCTTTGGATTCCCCCAAAAGATGAATGCCCCGCTACCCCCAACCAGCTTCCGTATACAAAAAAAAATCTAATCGGCGATGTCCAGTTAGACGGGGTCCCGGCTATCCGACCAGAGCAAAGTAAAGCTATAAGAAGGGGAATTCTTCTCTGCATACATGGGTTGGCGAGGTGGTGCGATGTCAAGGGCTGATACTACAGGTAGAGGAGTCGAGTAAGACCGGTGAGGGCGTACTACTAACTCGGACTCAGACGAACTCTGGGTGTCACTGGCGACAATGGCGGTACATGCTAGTAATCCTTCGTAACAAATACCAGCAAATAGGTAGCGACCCGTTCAAGTCCAAGGGGGAATGAATATGAATTTGCCTGGTTTGATTTTTTTTTTTTTTCTTTCTAAGGAGCATTTTCTTTTTGGGACGACGTGGGCCAGCCTTGTCTATCGGTGGAGAAGGAAAGAAGAAGAAAAAACAAGGCAAAACACGACAACATTGGGCGTAATTCGGTTCCCCGTTCAAAGTTACTTTGCTCCCATTTCCAGTTGATCTTGTGCTGTTTCGCCTCTTTTTTTTTTTTTTTTTTCGGCGCTGATTTTCTTTGCATGTTATTGGAAGTGTATGTTTGGAGTCCAACCTTGATTAAAATGATTTTTCTTTGATGATTGATCATCGTTTGGCACGTCCTCCCCCTTGATGTGAAAATCACTTTGTCACAGACGTCAAAAAGGTAACACCATTTTGGGCCATCTCAACAAAAAGAAAAAAAAAAAAGAAATTACTGTTCAAGTTCGCTGTTCGACAAGCAGCCAGACTGGCATTTCATGCTCTGGCCCGCCTTATTAAAATTTTTGGTTTTTTAAAAAAATAAGTAGGCCATTCAATACCATCTGGACTTTGGGGGTTTGCCACGTTTCGACTTGTCACTGCTCTTGCAACCGTTCGCCGACCGAGACCGGTATGTTATGTTTGTTCACTTCAAGCTTCCACACTCTCTCACGAAGTGACAGGCTCACAATTCGGCACCTTTGTCCTACGTGTTTCAGAGCTTCGTTAGCAGTTAACAGATGTTAATGGTGATCCGCTTCATTGACCTGTCTCTCTGCGTGTCTTTCTTTGTGCCACATATGCGCGAAATACCATAGAACATTCGACCATGTCACCAGTCAGAACGTTCCATTGTCCACATAAGTGTGAAGAAATCGGAGGCCCCTTTTTGAATGGTTATCATCGTGTTGAGGTCCTTGCTTGCGCCTCGCGAATAAAACGTTTATACTGATGAGACTGACTTAAATGGTATGCTTTGCAACGTTGTTTGACGTGTCCGACAGGGATGTTCAGAGCTGTATAATTGCGGCGTCTGTACGGAATGGCATCTGTGGAAAGTCCAGTGGCGTCCAGGAGGACGGGCCGAAGGTTCGGAGCGCATCATCATTTTTGACGTAACGATTTCCGAATACTTACAGCCTACTATACTGACCCGTATACTACGTGGGGAGAACGGGCAATCTTCCTTCGTGACCCTAGAGGTGAGATTCAAGGCATCCGGGCACACAATCGTCAGTCTGACGCCTTCTAAGTAGCAAACCCCGCCGATGATTCCAGATTCTTGCCACATGGCTTGACCCATCCGAGTCCACAGATTCAATTCGTATGGGCTGACGGGAAGGTAAAGGTTCAGCTAGGGTGGACATTGATTGGCCGCGCCCGAGGTGATTATCTTGTTATTACAGGCACACGATATCATCGTTGTTGGGCCTGAAGCCCCTAAGGACCATGAAATTTCAGAAATACGCAAATTCCAATCATAGGACGTTACACCAATGAGAATTCCGATTCAAACGACCACACATCACTGGCATCGAGAGGCACTGTATCAAGGGTAATCTCACACCACAACCATACGGTTCTGTCTGATTTTTATTTATTTATAATTTCTACCTTCCCTTTGCTGTCAAAATCGGATCTAGAGTACCTCTCCAAAGGGATTCTGACGCTGCAGAGAGGATATGATTCAGTGGGCGCACATGGAACTGACACGACACTTTTCACACAAGCTGAACTTTCGGAGATTTCCAAGTTGGTGATACATGACACGTATTCCACTGTGTCCAGGCCCAGGCTTGTATCCGCATAGTACGCCGATCAAAGATTTCCTGGAAATTCGGTCGTGGAAGTGCTCGTAGCTCTCCTTCCTCCTGGTGGGGAAAGGGCGGACCTAAGGCCGCAAGACGTCAAGATTGGTAGCGTCGTGCTCATGAGTTGGACGAAAATGGCAGGAAGGTCGTCACGCACACCTGTGAACGTGATTAACACACCAGGAAAGTGAGAACTGATACAAATCCCCGCCGATGTTGACGTTGTACATTAGAGGTGGGGTTTCAACCTCAAATGTCCAGTTCATAGCCGACTATCTGTTAAGAATCGCAATCTGACCATTAGAGTGTGTTTGCTTCTTGACCCCATACAGCTTGCTTGATGATGCTTATCACCATGAGGACAGCCTGACAAGGAGGCAAAAGATAAGATTACAACCTGGAACGTTTCTCATAACCGCGGAACATAGTGTCCATCTTCACGAAGGAATGAAGATTGGCGAAAGCTTTCCTGTCAGAGGCTATGGTATGTGGATAACCGATGTGATCTATTTGCTAATTGGGAATGACCTTCAGATGACTTGTATCATTCTGAGGGCATAGAGGCCTTTTTGCCAAGCGAGTACTCGTTGAATACGTTTCATTCGGACACTGATTTGATCATAAGCGCCTCGTTGTTGAGCTTTCACCGGAATTATCACGAGTCAAAGCTGTGCTTTCAAACGAATCGTTGAGTGTAGAACCTCTACCGACGCTTCATAATTCGTATCTAAAACTCTGTTTGACTTTAGAGCATGGCGTTATGTTTTACTCGTCTAACTTCTCCGACCCGGAGGGTGTTCGTAAGGAAAATTAATTCATGGCGGCTCGGGTCCGGATCTCGAGGTGCAGGTGACTCATTATGAATTGCTGAATCTTCCCCCTAAAACACAAGTCAAATTGACTCAACCATAACGATAAGTGCTGTTGTTTCTCGAAATTCCACAATGTGAGCCATAGTCGTCGGCTCTTAGGCGATGATAGATCAACTCTGACAAACCCTTTAAGCCTCTAGTTGTCTTCCTGTTTCCGATCAACGCGAACAAACAAGAAGTGCTCTCCAGACCTCCGAGGAAATCTACCTCAATTATGTTGGATGGGATGTTTATTTTAGCACACCCCATGCGTAAACCATGGTCAGCCGGAGATGTGATAATGCGGGAAAACTGACAACTTCGATGGGCGAACGTCAATTAGATGATTTTTGAATATTTGCGATTTGCGAGAGGAATATTCTGTTGACCAGCGAAAGCGAGACACGTCACAACATTCTTTAATTTCATATGTTTGTTACGAAAGCTGCAAATAAATAACGTCAAATACCACGATTGGGCACTACCACAGAACACACCAGCTTCAGCCTCAAGCTATCCCAAAATCCGCCCTTGTAAGTGTGCCAAATCTCTATCCACACCATCCATGCACCATATGGCACGTTGTCACTGTAGCAGACCGTGGCATCTGGTTGGATGGAGTTTGTATCATCTGGATGACACTAAAAAACCATTGCTTTTCACAGTCGGAAGTTGTTGTGTTAGCGGCTTCGTAGTATGTTGTGGTGCCGATTTTTTTCCGAATCTTGATTTAAAGGCAGTGCTACCGATTCCTAGCTTCCGTTCCAACAAGCGTTTCTCCCAGCATGATTATCCCCAAACAGAACAGGCGTACCATCTATGAGAACCTCTTCAAAGGTACGTAAAGTCATCCGATCTATAATAATATAGTCTTAATAATTGTGTAGAGGGCGTCCTTGTCGCAAAAAAAGACTTCAACGCGCCAAAGCACGAAGAACTGGATGTTCCCAACCTTCAAGTCATTAAGGCTCTCCAGAGCTTGACGTCGAAGGGCTACGTTAAAACGCAGTTTTCGTGGCAGCATTACTACTATGTTTTGACACCTGAGGGTGTCGAATATCTCCGTGAATGGTTCGTAGGAATGGTTGATCTCATTCGTTACGGTTCAACGGCTCACTCCATCTTGCCCTCAGGCTACATCTTCCCGGTGAGATTGTGCCTGCGACCCACAAGAAAACGCCGCGTCCCCCGCGTCCTGCTCAGGTCCGCCAAGGCGGCGAGGGCACTTATCGTGCTCCTCGTGGTGACAGGGATGACTACCGAAAGAAGGAAGATGCTCCCGCAAACTACCGTCCACAATATGCAGGTGTTGGCCGGGGTGGTCCTAGAGCGTAAGGGTCTTTTTGAAGCACTGTTTATCTCTGCATGTCTTTCTCGATTCTGTATGATCGCATTGCTCGCAGGCTTATCCAGATACTATGAGTTGAATGCGCAAAAAACGAACGAATAACTGTCTAAATGAGACCATCATCCGAATAAATCAATCAAGTTCCGTTGCAAGGCACCATAAGATTTTCTCGATACTTTTCGCATCTCGACAATTTGCCTCGTGTATGAACTTGGCAAGCTGTTATAGAGAAAGTTTCGCATCAGATGAACTCTCACCTAACACGACTACATCGCTTTGAGCCGCTAACGAACAAAGTTGCTTGAGCTGCGATGATTTTATCTAGTATGCCACGGACTCCAGAATCCCCGAGCCAATCTAAATGATGGTCATCGTGTGAGTAGCGGGCGTTCAATTTGTTTTCTAGCGTTTGAAGGTTCCAATCCGCCAAGGTTCCGCCAGTCTCGAACGCTGAGCGCACAATATCAGCTGCTTCTTGATGTAAAGATGTTAACTCTTTAAGTGTTCCCGATTTGGCAGCATTCGGCACCTGGGGTGTGAATGGCATATCGCTTGCCAACCAGATGAACTTGATGTCTCCAGCGAGACTGGGGTCGTGTAGCATGTTAGTCAAGGTGTCAATAAGTGCATATGCACATTGGGGGAGATTCTGTGTTGCTATGGTCTCCACTCGCCAATGAACAGAGAGGTACGGTCCTGGGGGAGATAGATCGCATGCCAAATCTATGAGTCGCGGAGAATACCGAAGCTCAAAAGCACCTAGAGGAAAGACAGAATGTCTCAGATCCCAGTTGAGAACGAGGATATCGGGGTCCTTCAGCATAGTCGCGCCCTCGTCGGTGTCGGACGCCAGTAATTGTGGTACATTGATAATGTCTTGTATTGTCTTGACTAGTTTGTCACCGACATTCATTGGAGGTAATACCTTTTTTGAAAAAATCATAGTCAGCGAGACGGCGTCGTATTCCGCCATGTTTAAATTCTGTAATCGAGAGCGGAAGCAACCCGTGTCAATGTCATCAAAATTAATGGTTTGCAGTTCGAAACCTGCGTTCGGGTGTTGGCCCGGTTCAAAGCCGCCTTTCGCTTTCTCCGCAAGGTCCAAAAATTGTCCAGAGACATGCCGTCGGCGAGAGGCTTGGAGATCTATCCAGGCTTTCAGAATATCAAGTCTTGCAAATCGAATCCCCTGATTCAAAAGCCCAGACACATCATAGTATGTGTCAAATTCCCAGCCAAGGCAAACTCCCATGCGACTTTTCCCTACGTTTGGCAATATTAATGTGCGGTTGAGTGCCTGCGCCAGGAAGATCAATTGAGAGAAATGTAGGCGTGCTTTGGACTCTTGCTCTGCAACACGATATGGGAGAAGAAATCGGCATACATTCTGAGGCGTTGACTGTGGGCCGCATAAGTTGACAATATCTGCGTAAGAGGTGGATTTCCTATTGGAAAATCCCGGCTCTGGCACATGTGTGACTAGTGGAGGCCATTGGCCGTTCCAGGTTGCAACGTCCAGTTCATCAAGGTCCCCAGAGGCTCGATGCAGATATTCCAGTCTTTCAAGGATGGAGCGGTCAACGGTGAAGACTCGGGGCGCCTCGCGAGGGTGTTCATCTGTTGCTGCAATATCGCCGTCCTGAGGAACTGGCTTCATTCTAGGTACATTCGTTCTTTGCGTCACAAGAAAGCCTATTCCGAGCCACAATACCATGAGAAAAACTAAGATCATATTTCGAAGCCAAGAATATAATGAGCATTTGCGAAGTTTGTTCAATTCTGGGCCTGTTTGCTCATTGACTTTTACTTTTACGGGGTCAGGAGAAATGCGCAAGGATCGGTTCCGTTTTCTTGGACTAGCAAAGGATACCTGCCCTGCAATTGGCTGCATCCGTGACATGGGAGCCTGAGAAACGGTTGTGATGACCGTGACTCCTCAGATCAGCTAACATTTCAAATCCGGTTCTACTCTCTCTCTGTTTGAACCAAAACTCGCTTTCATTCCTACTAATATGGCCGATGTTATGCTCTAGATAATCTGCGCCGTTCTCGGATTATGTTTTACTTCCCTCAATGCACTGAAAAGATGGTTAAAGACAATTTATTATCTCGCCGAGAAGAATTATCTCCAGATCTTCCCGATAAGTAATAACCTGAAATATGGTGCATATCACTCCAATTCCACATGTATGTGCCTCAATCGCCATCAGTCATAGCTGTGGACAGAACTGAATTCTACGCCAGGTATCGGACCTTGGAACACGCCTGGTGCAGTTAAAGTATCAAAGATACTTCCGGAAATGGTGCAAAGATTGCAAATCCTCATCGGGATATTCAATCAATCAACGGCAACAACGGGAAGAAACATAGCTTTTCCAACAAAAAGTCTAACAGAGCCTTTCGAGGACCTTGCACATGGACATTCTTCCAACGAGAAGCACGTTCGCGATAAGGATTGTCTGACGGGTTCTGTTCATCTAAGTTAGCATTAACTCCTTGTGAAACTCGTCCGCAATAAGGTAATGCGGATACGAACACGAACGTGTCTGAAAGCTGAAACAGACTGTCCGTACCGTTGGTGAGTGCACCCTTCCATCCGGGACAGCAATCTGTCAATGAAATAAGATTAAGTCCAGTTCCCAGACGAGATATCCATTTTGTCACGGACCGATAGAATCATGACAACTCAGCAAAGCCTAGTTGTTTCTCAAGAGTACGACAAAAACGCAATACGCCGAAGTTTCGCACTGTCAAGGGCCGGTATGGTGATGAACCTGGTGAAGTGTTATACTCGATCCATGAGAATGACAGTCTGATAGATCAAAAGTGGGCGCAAACCCGCTCACCGCTCCGTATTTCTTCACTATCCCGAAGGGTCCTATCAACATACAGCAATTTTTCTAATTGTAGTTCATCTGCCACGGACTTGTGTCGCAGCTAAGTGTCTGTTGTCACGACAGGAATGGTAAGTGGACTCTATTGACTGCAATGTCAACATGGCGAGCGCGTGCTCACTTCTAATTCATTGCAGCGTCATTGATGTCATTTCTTCGGAATACGGCACGGAACCTCGTGGGACTGCAGATACCACACAAAAGCGCCGAACTGCCGGACGTGAGCGTTTCCTACCCTAAATAAAAGAAGGCTTACAGGAGAATCAGAAGTCCACGACTGCGCTCGAACGATGCGGTTTAGTTTGTCAATCCAGGGGCCCCAAGACGTTCTAGTTAATAGAAATGGGGGAATCACACGAGGCAAAATGTCGCATGTGACTTCTAGATTTCTTGTTTCCCTGGAGGAAACATGACGAAGCCTCGGCGCCGCGTCTAACGAGCCGGTTGGTTCAACCCGCTTCGTTCTCCTGAGAGAAAAGCAAGGAACGTCTTCTCCCTGTACAGCAGCTGCGACTCTTCCAATAGACAGGGACAAGTGATGTTGGGAAAGATGACTGTAGGCAGTCAACCGTGATGATCCGGGGAAATTAAGGTGAGTGAGCACGGCTGTAGCGTCCGTGGCTGCCACAAGTGCAAAATGCTAGGATGGGACACCGTTTGTATCCGATATGCGATAGTATCAATGACCATAGATATCATTGCTGATAACGCAGACGGATTAGGCAGTGGCAGCAGCCTGGGAAATCAGAGATAGCACCAAAACTCACTTGACCATATAGGTTCTGCCCAATGGATTGGGAGCAAATAATAACGTATTGCCCGCTCGAATTCGCCAGGACGCTATTGGACAGGGTGCTATTGCCGTACTTATCGCAATCAAGTCCACGGTGACATGAGGTTTGGCAATTCACTCTAGAAAAATTGAAAAAAAGTTATGTTGAAGATGATGCGTCCAACGTAAGCAGAAACGGCACGCATTCATGTCCCAGTTTAGAACAATCACATAGAATGGAAATCCATTCAACCGGCTGTCGCGAGAACAGATTTGCCAGGCCGTAGCTTACGCTAAGCGTCAAAGCGAGCGCGTGCATCCTGCGGGGTTCGGTTGTATTAACGGGTACGGTGAAGGAAGCAGCTAGAGAGTTGGGGACTACACAGGTTTGTGTTTCACAAATATGCGAGACACGGTGAGGTGCGTCGGATCAAGTGTCAGCATACGTTACGGATGTAGATGACGGCATGACGATTAGAGCCAAGCGAGGGAGAGCGAGAGAGCGAGAGAGAGTCTGTTTTTATTTGTAGGAACAGTGGAGTCGGGCGCTGCGTAAGTCCCTGTCAAACCAGTTCAAGGGTAAGTGTGCACCACAGTCCATGCCCCTCTCCAGACGCGAGAGCGCCAATATTGATTCATAACAAAGGTGGATATCCGGCGCGCCCGCTCACGGCACCGTCCGTCTGGACTTGTCCGAGGCTCTTCAAAGAGCACAGCATGGGATCATGGGCAAAATTAAACATGACATGAGTGGGTTGATCGGCGACGGGGCTGTAAGCCACCGGACGCACGGTCATACGTGTGGTCCGATGTTGACGGCTTGAGGTCTCTGCCATCTGGCACACATGACTCGCGTCCCTCCCCTTTTCTTTTTCTTTTTCTTTTTCTTTTCTTTTTCTTTTTTTTTTCCTCGTCGCTAATCTGAACGTCTGGAACAGAAACGAAAGATCGGGATACCGGTGATAATGCTGATAGGCATCCTCAAAAAAAAAGTTTGTTGTGTTCCATCAGGCAGGCAAGGAAAAGGAAAGAAAGGCTCAAAAAAAAAAAAAGAAAAAGAGATCACGTTCTGCCTATTTTCTCCATTCAAATGCACCGCACAGTGATTCATTATCAAAAAAAAAAAAAGGAAGGAAAGAAACGGTGTTTCGCCAAGAGCGTACCGATGCCTCCATTAAGCGAGGGAATACCCCAACTGCTTGTCGCGGATAAGGCGAGGCGGACATTGCGCAGAGCCGTAGATATTCGCTCAGGGTGTCTGATTAGCTTTGTAGCGCGCTGTGTCAAGATGCCTCGTTGAGATGTGGACAAAGATAGAACACAGGGGGGACAGGCGAGGGGGGAGTTGGCGTACGCCAATCTGTGGTACGCGTTTGATTCGATATATACAGGCTGCTTATGGCTACTGTCAGTGGCTTACTGGGCAATAAATAGACGATCTCTTCTTTTGTGGGCAAACAAGACTTGTGGAAATAGGAGTAATGGCATTATTACTCGGATGCACGATGAGACGCGCGCGCGCGCGCGGCCTTAGTTCGGTTCCTTAATTGTGAATGACAATAATCGACTCTCAACAACAGTCCCTGGATCTGTCAAATATCTCTCCCCCCCCCTTCTCCCTCCTTTGATACTGATTGCAGTGTTGTCGAGGAAGGGGAATGTCCAATGGATACACATGCTTCTTTCGATATCTATTGATGTATATCATCTTCGGGCCCTTGAGAGTTTCCAACGTTAATCATGTCTCGACATGTCGAACACTCAGGATAGAGAGGGGGGGGGGGGGAAATCATCATCATCATTTCGTTTTTTTGGTAACACTAGTAGTACCTTGCATATGACCTTTCCCAACTTTTTGCGCGGCTTCATGTGGACCCACACCCTAAAAAAAAAATATCCCACAAGGCTAGACAAAGTCCATACTGCGCAAACTCTCGCCAAAAAAAAAAAAAAGGTTACTAAGGCACCTCTTTTTTTCTTTTTTTTTAATTTTTTAAACGATAATAATTTTTTTTTAAAAAAAAAAAAAAGGAAAAAGCCATTCCGCTCGTATTCGTATTTGCGACAAATTCGTTCGGGGACTCGCGGAGGTATTCACGAGAAAAGGGACGAAAAGGGGCAGTGTCGTGTGCGCTGTTCCTAGATGCCTTGACGAAGAATATTATTCTTCGTATAGATCTTGGATGTCCACCAATGTTTTTTTTTTTTTTTCCCTTTTCTTGCGCAAAACTTTGAATAATGCTGATGTATATGATTACGGGTTGAGTAAAAAAAAACAGTTTAAAAAAACAATCCAATATGCCAAATGTGCGTTTTTGGGGGGGGGGATTAATGTAATATACAGACATGAGACGTTGACCAGTCGTATTTTTTTTTTTTTTTTTTTTAAAAAAAAAAAAAAACTCCCTTAAGACAGTCTTAGTATTTAGTTACACTGCTGGCCCCGATGGCCCCAGTGGCCCCAGCAACCTTGGTTTATGTCGAGGCATCCGTTCATACGCATTCTTCTCCTTCTTCTTCTTCTTCCTCCTCATCCTCATCCTCCTCCTCCCATTGCCCTCTTCATGCATGTGTTTGTGCTTGCGGTTCTGCTTGCGATGGTGGTCATCGTGGTGGACACCACGGTTCCCCTCTCCACTCCTTTTCTCGTCAGATTCCGATTCTGACGACCCGTCCTCGGATGACGATGATGAAGACGACGATGATGATGAAGAGGAGGATGAGGATGAGGATGAGGACTCGTCAAAACCTCTCGTTTTATGGTATATACAACACACTAATCATCCGCATTAGAAAAAAAAAAAAGGGGGGGGGGGGGGGGGAAATTGGGTAAGGGAAGAGAAGAACATGCCTTTGGACGATTTCCGGCCACAACCCTCGTTATCGACCACGTCTTGATCCCATGCGACTCGTGGACGGCGTGAGGAGGAGGAGGAGGAAGAGGAGTCAGTGGTAGTAGTAGTAGTAGTAGTATTGGTGGTGGTGGTGGTGGTTGCAGAAGCGCGGAGCAAGAGCGTGCCATCTCTCTCACTGCCTTGTCCAGCTGCCAACGCACCTACCGATGGTGGTAGTGCAGCGGTAGCAGTAGCAGTAACAGTAGCAGTAGCAGTAGCAGGTGCAGTGGTGAAGGTGACTGTAGTGGTCATTACTTTACTCTAACACAACTAAACATTGAGACATCACAATGTCGATTGAGCTGTATCGTCCCTGACTTGCTTCAGAAACCGGACAACATCCGTTCCTCCCGTTCCTCTCAGCAGCGGCATAATACAGCTCTCCTCTGCGGTATCTACCGCCTCCTTTGCCTGCGCACGTCTAGCAGGTCCCACAATATACAGCGCAACCACCGCCAAATGCGCATCCCTAAACTCCTTGAGCGCCATCACCGCCCCATTATAAGCCTCTACCATCTCCGGGTTCGTCCCCGCCTCGATGAGAGCAAGTACCTGCGCTCGGAGAAGAGGTCTCTGCCTCGAGTTGTTAGAGGCGAGGTGGCCCAGAAACCGACGGTGGTGTCGAGGCATGTATTGCCGCATCCGGGTTAGGAATGAAGATGATGATGATGATGATGATGATGATGATGAGGAAAGGGGAAAGACAGCGTGCGACCACTTGTCGATGCCTAGGAAGAGGTCGAGGGCGTGGATGAGCGTGCTCTGGCCCGCACTGGGTCCAGATAATTCCACAGGTCGTGACATCTTCTCCTTCTCCTCCTTCTCCTCCTTCCCAGCCTCCTCTGTGTCGTCACCGTCGTCACCGTCGCCATCATCGCACCCCTCAAACACCCACCTCCTCCTCCTCCTCCTCCTCCCCGCTTCCTCCCCCTCATCCGCATCCAAACCTCTCAACCACGGCCTAACCCGGGTATAAAACACATCCGGTTCACACCCTCTCTTCCTGACCCCCCTCAACTCTGCCGCCATAGCATGCAGGACGGCGCGGAGGTCCGAGAGGAGCCGCGTGATGCGGGCGAGGGCGATGTCGTCCCCGACGAAGAGCTCGTCGAGGGTGAGACGCATGAGTTCGAGGGCGCGGACGCCGATGAGCTCGATGCGTGCGGAGAGGAGGTAGAATTCTTGTTCGGTGTGGGAGGAGGTGAAGAGGGTGAGAGAGTGGAGGGGCGTTGTGGATGTGGGGATCCGGGTGGTGAGGACGGCGAGCCGAGAGGCGAACTCGGAGTTGGGGTGGGATGAGGATGAGGTTGAGGATGAGGTTGAGGTTGAGGATGTGGGTGTGGGTGTGGGTGTGGGTGTGGGTTGGATACCCCAGTTGTAGAGGACGGTGTCGGAGTAGGTGAGGACGGGAGGGAGCTCGAGTATGGCGGATACGCGGAGGAGGGGGACGCTGAGGGCGCGGGGAACGACAAGGACAGTGTCGCCCTCTTTTTTGGGAGGAGGGTGGACTGGAGGAGTGGAATGGACGTAAAAATGCAAGAGCCATGCCAAGACGAGATGGGCTCTTCTGAGCAGGATTTCGTCCCCTTGCATGGGGCGGAGGAGGAGGAGGGGCATTTCTGCCACGCGTTGTCGCCAGATTTTTGAGGTGTGTTTTTCTGCGGGGGAGAGGCCTGGTTTTGAGCCGAGCTGGAGAGGTGCGGATTGGGCGTCGTCGAGGAGGGATTCCCATTGTTCCCATTGAGATGGAAGACGGGAGAGGGGAGGGTGTGGGGGCATGAATCCTGTGCGAGTGTCTACATCAAAGTCGTGTGCAGCGAGAGTGGCTGTTGTGGGGGATGAGAGGGTGAGGAAGTGGTTTGGGCCGAGGATGGAGTCCATGATGATGATGTGATCTAATCTAGTGTATCTAATGTAATCTAGTGTATCTAGTGTATCTAATGTATCTAATGTAATCTAGTGTATCTAATGTATCTAATGTAATCTAGTGTATCTAATCAAATGTAATCAGTCTAGTGTATCTAATGTAATCTAGTGTATCTAATGTAATCTAGTGTATCTAATCAAATGTAATCAGTATCTAGTGTAATCTAATCTAATTGTTATTGTAGTCCAACTAATCTAACTAATCTAATCTTTCGAGGCTCGAATTTAACTTTAATCAGATCCAATTTCGTCAAAAATAGTCATCCGTTCCCACCGCCGTGCGCTTATTGTTCTGCCCTCTATTGTTTCCCCCCTCCCTCGACAAAAAGCCAGAATTAAGCCATATACATGGGTTACAGCTTGCGGACAGTTATAAAAATGCGAGGGTATGGTGGTCGTCAACGCATTCAGCAGCAACACCAGCAGCAACAACTGCAACTACTACTACTACTACTACTACTACTACAATGGCTACAGCTGTCAGCTACTCTCTTCCTGCCGCTGCAAACTACTACGCTCCCGGCCCATCGGGCTCGTATAAACACCAGCAACAACAACAACAACAACATGGAAACCGGGGTTATCGAGTGTGCGACCAGTGCGGCGCCGTCGAGACGCCTGGTGCACGGTTCAGACTCTGTGGTGGTTGTGTGAGTTGGAATGCTCATATGCCATGTTGTCCGTATAACGCAATGTCTAGATGACAACGCAGTATTGTTCTCAAGATTGCCAAAAAGTCCACTGGCCGTCCCATAAAGCCATCTGCCAGCACACCCAATCCCTCATCTCATCATCATCATCAACAGCATCATCATCATCGCCGGCACCCGAACACCTCGCAAAACACCTCCGCAAATTCACTTCTGCCCATTCAGACTTGCTCGGGTGGGCCGGATTCCAAGCACTCCAACTCAAACGCGTCCCTGCCCACATCCGACAAAAAGCGCTCCTCATCGAGCTAGAATACCAACCGTCTCAAAGTGCCAGCAGCAGCAGCAGCAGCAGCACGACAACAGACGCCCACCGGCGGTTCCGCCTCGCCTCGACACACCTCGTCCCGCGGTCGTACGTCCACGACCCGATCGTGCTCGCTGATATTGCGCGGCGCGAGGAACGGAGCAGACGGACAGGCGGTGTGGGCACGATGCTCGTCATTCTCCAGTGTGCGGGTATCAGCCAGGTCGTCCCCGTCGAGGTGGATCCTCCTGCGAAAATCACGTGGGACGAGAGAGCGGACTGGGAAGAGGTGGTAAGGCGGTTTGTCGCTGAGGGTCGGACGGATTTCAAACCGATTTCGACCACCGAGTTTGGGTGAGTATTAGTTGCCAATTTCCCATTTCGAGGTATTGACACCGTTACTCAGGATTGTCTATGGCTAGTCTGTTTTTTTGATATGACTCACCCGTCATACGAACCGTATATGTTTTTTTTTTTTTCTTTTCGTTTTGGGGTATTTTATACAGCTTTTCTGTAATTGTAGAATCATTGTACAACTATGACTATGACTATGACTAGTGACTCCTATAGACTATAGTCTCCCGGCTAAGACCCGTTCTTGCCTCTTAAGAGTCATTCAACCAACCTCCCTTCCTCCTCCTCCTCCTCCTCCTCAAGATATTGAGACTCAATGTCCACGCTCGACGCGCTCCTACACGTCTTTGAAGTAGATCCCTTTACAGGCTTCATGGCGCGTCTCCCTCCTCTGACGCGCCTCCCCGCCGCATGGGAAACGTGGGAAGCCACGCTCGACGCCGCCATCAACGCCCGGATCCAGCTAGGCGACAAGCTTGGGCTGACTGACGACGAACGCGCGACCAGCCGCTCCTGGCGCCTCTCTGTCCTCACTATGCCCGTTTTGGCCATCCCGCCGGTAGTAGCCTCAGCCTCAGACTCAGACTCAGCCTCAGACTCTATGATGGACTCGGCAGCAGCGGCAACGACGACGACGACGACGACGACAGCACTCTTGAGACGCGCCCACCTGGTACTCACTTACCTCCAACACTTTTACGTACACTCTCTCCCACCAGAGGAACCCCCGCGTATCCCGCGCTCAATCGCCGTTCCGTTGATCCGCGTCTCCAGGGTCCTCAAAATCCCGCCTTTACTCACTTACTCTGACACGGTACTCTACAACTGGCGCATTGACGACGACGACGACGACGACGACTCTGCCCTAGTAGCCACCTCCGATCTTACGACACCGGTCGGAGGGTTGAACGCTTTGAATTTGAGCGCTTTGAGCCTCAACGTCAACGTCAACGTCAACCCCGCCACCACCACCACCGCCACCGCCACCGCTTTTAAAGGACAAATCCGGTCCCAAACGACATTCACATCCACCAGGGACGAAGAATCCTTCTACCTCTGCTCTGCCCACATCGAGCTCTGCGGTGCCCAAGCGCTGCACATCATCCGCGGCATCCTCGACGAGTCACTCTTTATCGGGCGTCCGTCGGACGCTCTCGCTGTCCGGCGGATCGCCCACGCTCTTGTGGACCTTGCGCGTGTCATTGGCACGATGCAGAGTCGGTTGGAGGACGTCCGTAGGGGGTGTGATCCGGATAGGTATTTTGGAGAGGTGAGGCCGTGGTTTAATGGCCAGGATGTGGATAGGTATGGGAGGCGTTGGGTGTTTGAAATGACTGAGAGGACTGAGAGTGAGGGAAAAGAGATGGAGATGGAGATGGAAATGGAGATGGAGGAGTTGTCTGGTCCGAGTGCGGGGCAGAGCTCGATTGTTCATGTGTTGGATGTGTTTTTGGGCGTGGATCATGAGTACGAGGCGGTAGAGGATGGGAAGAAGAAGGAGAGGTCGTTTATGAGTAGGATGAAGAGGTACATGCCGTACCAGCATCGGCTGTTCATTGAGTATTTGGAGGCGTACCCCCGGCCGTTACGGGCGTTTGTTGCTGCACATGCACATACGCAGGGGCAAGGAGGAGAAGGAGAGGAGTTGAAGAAAGCGTATAATGAAGCGGTGGGAGCGCTGAAGCGGTTTAGAGATGCTCATATGGTGATTGCTGCGCTGTATATTCTGGGACCGGCGAGGAGGGCGAGGGAAAGAGCATTAGCATTGAAAGGGGGCCTGTTAGATAGGAACGGGGAGAAGGGGATGCCTGCTCAACAGAAGGGAACGGGAGGGACAGAACTTGTTGGATTTCTCAAGGAGACTCGGAGACGGACGGTGGATGCGGTGATAACATGATAGCTGCTGCTGCTGCTACGCCCGTATCTTGATGTCGTCGTCACACAATCAACTCAGTTGATGTTGATGAAACATGTGCATCATGGAATACTGGTTTCAGGTGATAAGTGGTAATAGTTCAACTACTCGACCACTACCGGCCGGGGATGTTGAGAAGCTGCAACCGCAGCCATGCACCTCGTATAATAAAAACCAGGTAAGCCCTTACAGTCTTGTGGTCCTAGTATAAAATGTCATTAGTACTGTGCTAGTTGGCAACTGGGGACAAAAACAGAGAATAAAAAAAAACAAAAAAAAAACAAAACTTACCGACTCTTTTGACAGGCCAACTGTACGATCTACGAGACCAACGGGGAGGTTCGTCGACAGCCCGACGGGAAGGTTGATACCCGGCCTCAGTCGGCGCGCCTTTTACAACGGCACAAGCGACGAAGAGGAAGAAAACGAGAGAGCGAGCAGAGTGTAGCATATCGAGTTAAATGTCGAGTAGAGACTCAGTTTGTGGAGCGACCAGCACTTGGGGAGAAAAAAAGAGGCAGGTCCTTTGCTCCTTTATATCACTTTTTTTTTTTTTTTGGGGGGGGGGCGTCTGATGAAGACTATCAAATGATATCAGCACTGGAGTAGGTGTCCGGAAAACCCAACTTGTCCGATGTCATTGCCACAGTGCCTTGCATGGCATCTAAGATGCGGTGTTCGAAAGGGCATCTGATTTACAGTCTTTTCAAAAATGGTTGAAAGACTCGGATGTCGACTCGTTCTCATTTTTTCTTTTTCGGACAGTCTGCTGGCAGCAGCTTGACCAGCGCCTTCCACCAACAGATAAAGTCACTCGCCTCCATTTTCCAGGTCCTGGTAGCTAGCTACATGAGGAGTCCGAGCATCATTTCAAAACCTGTGGAATATCGATTTGATTTTTCGACTCACTGATTGGAAGGAAGCTGTGTAGAGGCCTTCAGGGATCAAAGCAGTGTAAAATAGTATATCTTTCATGTTGGCATCATGAAAATAATTGAATCATCAAGGTACGACCATCAAGCCGCCACGCCATACATCAGAACATCGAGTCAGCTAGCTGATTGGAAGCAGCACAATCTCTTGGCCGTATCGCTGGAAGTAAACGAGGACTTGTAAACATCCCACTACAAATGAAGAGATCAACAGCTAGGCTGATCAATGTTCAAACATTCAACGATAGTCAACTAGCTAAAACTATTTTGACAAATCCTCCATTTATTTTCCCGTCTTCTCACGTGCGGCATTGAGTGAGCATTTCGTTCCGCCTCATGCAGTTGTCATTTGATAGTTGATTCGCTAAATGGAAACAAAGAAGCAGACGGGTGTACATTCTGGAGTTACCGGCCCGAGGGAATGGCCCTCAATTCTGTCCGCAAGTTGTTAATAATATTAATAAGAACAAAGGCATTCGGGCCCCTATCTTATGGACTGTTACAAAATTTCAAGGGGAAGTCTAATAACGGAATACTAGCTTATCTCTCATAGCAGTACTTTAATGCTACACCAGTTAGTGTTCTTGAGGAGGAGGAGAGGAGTTGAAGAAAGCGTATAATGAAGCGGTTTAGAGATGCTACTATGGTGATTGCTGCGCTGTATATTCTGGGACCGGCGAGGAGGGCGGGGGAAAGAGCGTTAGGATTGAAAGGGGGCCTATTGAATAGGAACTGGGAGAGGGGGATGCCTGCTCAACAGAAGGGAACGGGAGGGACAGAACTTGTTGGATTTCTCAAGGAGACTCGGAGACGGACGGTGGATGCGGTGATAACATGATAGCTGCTGCTGCTGCTGCTACGCCCGTATCTTGATGTCGTCACATAATCAACTCAGTTGATGTTGATGAAACATGTGCATCATGGAATACCGGTTTCAGGTGGTAATAGTTCAACTACTAGACTAGTACCAGTACCTCCTAGAAGAGCGGGGGATGTTAAGCAGCGCCAGCCATGCACGGCTCATAAAGCGCAACAGGTAAGCCATTACAGCCTCCTCCATTATGATGATGATCCAGGGGAAAGCCTATCATATAAAATGTCATTAGTACTGTGCTAGTTGGCAACTGGGGACAAAAATAAATAATAAAAACAAAAAAAAAAAAAAACTTTACCGTTTCTTTTGACGGGCAAACTGACCGATCTACGAAACCAATGGGGAGGCTCGTCAAGAGCCCGACGAGAAGGCTGATAGCCCTGAGCCGCAATCGGTGCACCTGTTACGATGGCACAACCGATGAGAAGGAAGAAACCGAGAGAGCGGGCAGAGTGTAACATTGTCGAGTAGAGATTCAGTTTGTGGAGCGACCAGCACTTGGGGCCTAAATTGGGGAGGAAAGAGAGGCAGGTCTCCTTTGATCTTTTATATCATTTGATGAAGACTTACCGGTACCCCTAAGTCCGGAAACTACATCATTTACTAAATGCTAGTCAACCGGTCAACTCAACTGCTGCTTTCGGCACTTTCGCTTTGAGTGCCAAATTGGAAAGGGCTACGGTGTAGCTCGCTCTGGCCTGGACGGTGTTGGCGTATTATGAAACACACCTTCTCCCGAATGATTTAGTTTCCATCCTTGATGAGCCGCACTGCATTGAGAAGGACAAAGCGCACCATCGCGTTTCGCGGACCTCTGAGATAGTCATGGCAGCCATGACGTGACCAATAGATATGGCGGCTAGTATGGAGCGTAGCCTTTTTTTTTTCCTTCGGATTGACAGGACATTGCACCACCACCAAAGAGCTACTAGGGCACTCCAAAGACGACTCTGACTCGCTGCGGAAAGTCATACTAATACAAAACGGGGTTATCACGAAACGCAGCTGCGTCTCGAGTCTCGAGTTGACATTCCCGATTTGGCACGATCATCGCTGTTACTCTCAGAGAACCGCTTGAACAGCTGGCAGCTGGAAAGTTCCGGTGGACCTCCAGGAGAACTCAGCATCGTCTATGTTGGCTCGCGGCACCGCCTGTTCTGCATCGTACAGCTGAGGCATTTCTTGATCTAGGCAAGAAGCAAAAATGGACGAAAAGGCTTTCGTCGTCGTCGATCAGGTCACTTGGGATGAAACTCTTTTTTGAGAATTCTTGACTGCGACCACTGTGGAATACCCGGTTACAGCCATTTTTTTCAATAAGCGGTTGGAAGACAATATCATTCCATTGGGGACTTCCCAATTGAAACGGCATCAGGTCAAACACCGATAGGCTAGCTCTTCGTTCCTAATTAAAGGAACGAAAAACAAGAGCTACGAAAAGCTTTTGGGCCCTGTGATACGGTTACACAGGTCACATTTGCTCAGCAACGTTCGTGAATGGACCAATGGATATGTTTACTAGGGAAGAGGCTGAGTTCAAAGTCGCACTGTGACAATATTTTTTTCTCAGCTTCGAGCTACTGAATGGCCCTGACACGGAGTTGGACCATCATGTAGCATTATTCCTCCGCGACAGTGGAGCCTTGCAAAGACCGTGACGACGGTCACCAGGTCTGACTGTCCTCACGTGGACTAGCGAATCAGCGGTCGTGGGAACTCTCCCCGCCATCTCACCAACCCTGTCAGGGTCGTGTGTTTGTAATTATTTATTAGTATCCGTCTAGCTTAAGGTTAAGAGCGCCAGAGTGTTCGTGCTCGCATGATACTCTGGAGATGTGAGTGGTACCTAATCTCACGGCGGAGACTCCCTCTTTTTTTTTTTTTTAATAACTCATTTCTTGCACAATCCGTGATGATGGTATCAGGGACAATATCTTGCTCCCCTTACTATCATCATGGTCTAACGCGACTGGTCGCGTGTTTCACTTCATTGGTCATGGTCCCCTCCAGTGCCCGTTGTATAAGCAAGCGGTGGAGCGCTAGCAAAGCCGTTCGTAAGTCGTACCAGCTTCAACTGTTCATATCCATTGTACCCGCAGTGAGTGAAGATTTGAAGAGACTCCTGCGTATAATGAGGCAATGCCAGTGGGCGTGCTCAACGCAGTTGTATCTGGGCGAGAAAGGAAAGAAGACAGTGGACACAGTGACATATGAGTCAATCAACGTTCAAACGTTCAACGCTATGCCATCGACCCACGCAATCCAGCACGGTTCCACATTTCTCGGCTTACTCATTGTCATCCTTGTTTGCAGGTTGTCATTGATAACGCTAAGGGAGAAAAAGGAAATTAAAAAAGGCTTGCGTACTCTAACCAAATTATGCTTGGGCCAAGCTATCATTTAATTGTCAGTTCGAGTAAAGACCAAGTTCGCGGAGCGACCAGCACTTGGGGAGGAAAGGCAGGTCCTTTGATCATCTGGAGGCATCTCTCCTGAGAGATTGTGCACCTATCAAACAATACTAGGGGTCCGGAAAACTCAACTTGTCCAATTTCTGTGCCACAGGATCAGTGAGCATCCGTTTTACAGTCTTGAGAAATCGTGAAAGATGTCGACTCGTTCTCGTGTTTTGTTTTTTTTGGATAGTCCAGCAGCTTGAACAGCGTCTTCCACCGCAGGAACCACAGACTATTTGAGATAAAGTTACTCGCCTTCAATGGCCAGGTCCCGGTAATTATATGAGTCCGACCATCATTGAACCTGTGTAATATCAATCTAATTCTTTGACTCGCTGATTTGCTCAAACTATGACTATGGGGAAGGAAGCTTGGGGTGAAAGCAGTGCAAAAGATCTTTGATGTTAAATCATTGAAATCATCAAGGTACGAGCCTTACATCAGAAGCAACTTGAACTTGTTCTGTCGAGTCAGCTGGCTAATCGAACTCAGCACAATCTCTCGGCCATGTCGATAGGAGGCAGGTTAGATTTGATCTCCATTAAGGGAAGAGAGCTGAGCGAGGATGCAGGATCATGGCGCAGAACTTGGGGACTCGGACAGCCTGGGTTTTAAAAGAGGACTCGGAGACGTCCTGCTACTATTGAATGAAGAGATCGACAACTATCAATGTACAAACGTTCAACGTTCAACTATCTACCCTCTCTGCGCACAACTTAAGTTCTATACCAGTTCTGCCTCCACAATGTTGCTGAAAGTTATAATCCAGTGGCTCGGAACCACCTATCATATGAATGTTATAACTAGTTGGCAGCTGGAAAAAAAAAAACTTACCGTTTCTTTTGATAGGCCAACTGTACGATCTACGAGACCAACGGGGAGGTTCGTCGACAGCCCGACGGGAAGGTTGATACCCGGCCTCAGTTGGCGCGCCTTTTACAACGGCACAAGCGACGAGGAGGAAGAAAACGAGAGAGCGAGCAGAGTGTAGCATATCGAGTTAAATGTCGAGTAGAGACTCAGTTTGTGGAGCGACCAGCACTTGGGGAGAAAAAGAAGAGGCAGGTCCTTTGCTCCTTTATATCACTTTTTTGGGGGGGGGCGTCTGATGAAGACTATCAAATGATATCAGCACTGGAGTAGGTGTCCGGAAAACCCAACTTGTCCGATGTCATTGCCACAGGTTCAGCGAGTGCCATGCATGGCATCAAGATGCGGTGTTGAAAGGGCATCTGATTTACAATCTTTTTAAAAATGGTTGAAAGACTCGGATGTCGACTCGTTCTCATTTTTCTTTTTCGGACAGTCTGCTGGCAGCAGCTTGACCAGCGCCTTCCACCAACAGATAAAGTTACTCGCCTCCATTTTCCAGGTCCTGGTAGCTAGCTACATGAGGAGTCCGAGCATCATTTCAAAACCTGTGGAATATCAATTTGATTTTTCGACTCACTGATTTGTTCAAACTATGGTGGAGGGAAGCTATGTAGAGGCCTTCAGCGATCAAAGCAGTGTAAAATGGTATATCTTTCATGTTGGCATCATGAAAATGATTGAATCATCAAAGTACGACCATCAAGCCGCCACGCCATACATCAGAACATCGAGTCAGCTAGCTGATTGGAAGCAGCACAATCTCTTGGCCGTATCGCTGGAAGTAAACGAGGACTTGTAAACATCCCACTACAAATGAAGAAATCGATAGCTCTGATCAAGGTTCAAACGTTCAACGATAGTCAACTAGCTAAAACCATCTTGACAAATCCTCCATTTATTTTCCCGTCCCTATCAGCTTGCTTAGTGCGCTTCTCACGTGCGGCATTGATTTTGGTTCCACATTCATGATTTAGGTGAGCATTCCGTTCTGCCTCCTGCAGTTGTCATTTGATAGTCAAATCGCTAAATGGAAACAAAGAAGCAGAGGGACGTGCATTGTGGAGCAAAGCCATACCAGCTATCATATAAATGTCGTAACCAATGTGCTAGTTGGCAACTCGAGAGGCTTTACCGGCTCTTTTGACCCGACGGAATGGCCTTCAATTCTGTCCGCGAGTTGTTAATAATATTAATGAGAACAAAGGAGGCAGGTGTTCCTACATATCTTATTGACTGTTACAAAATTTCAGGGAAGTCTAATAACCCGGGACACTAGCTAATCTGTCATAGCAGTACTTTACTGCTACACCAGTTAGGGTTCCACATTCTTTCCGAATTTTAGCATCCTCAGAGGCGGAAATGCCTATCATATGAATGTTATAACCAATGTGTTTCAGTTAGCAGCTGAAAAAAAAGTTCTTTTGACAGGCCAACTGTACGATCTACGAGACCAACGGGGAGGTTCGTCGACAGCCCGACGGGAAGGTTGATACCCGGCCTCAGTTGGCGCGCCTTTTACAACGGCACAAGCGACGAGAAGAAAGAAAACGAAAGACCGAGCGGAGTGTAGCATATCGAGTTAAATGTCGAGTAGAGACTCAGTTTGTGGAGAGAAAGTCCTTTTTGCTCCTTTATATCACTTTTTGATGACGACTATCAAATGATATCAGCACTAGTAGGTATCCGGAAAACCCAACTTGTCCGGTGTCATGATTGCAACAGGCATGACATCAAAGATGCGGTGTCCGATCATGTACAGTCTTTTTACATGTTCTCATTTTTTTTGGACGGTCTGCTGCTAGCAGCTTGAACAGCGCCTTCCACCGCAGAATCAAACGGATTATTTGGGATAAAGCTACTCGCCTCCATTTGCCAGGGTCCTGGTAGCTATCAAACGTTCAACGATAGTCAACTAGCTAATTGAACCATTCTTTAAATCTCCCATTTATTTTTTCGTCCCTATCAGCTTCTTGGCGCACTTCTCACGTGCTGTATCAATTTTGGTTCCACACACTTTATTTACGTGAGCATTCCATGCCGCCTCCTGTAGTACGCGGGTTGTCATTTGATGGTCTAATCGCTAAATGAAAACAAATAGGCAGACGGGCGTACATTGTGGAGCAAATCCATGCCGGCTATCATATAGATGTCATAACCAATGTGCTAGTTGGCAACTCGAGAGGCTTACCGGCTCTTTTAACAGGCCGACTGAATGACCTTCGGACCGGTTCATTCTGTCCGCGAGGTGTTATTTCATGATGCTAATGAGAGCAAAGGGGGCATGCGTACATCTCTTTTGATAGGCCGACTGAAAGACCCGAGAGATCGACGATGGACAGGCCAACGAGGAGGTTCGTTGAGAGCCCGACGAGAAGGCTGATAACCAGTCTCGGTGGATGCGCCTCTTACAACGGCACAAGCGACGAGAAAGAAGAAAGCGAGGGAAAGAGCGGAGTGTAACATGATCGTAGATACTAGCTTGTGAGTAGTGACCAGTACTTGGGAGGGAACAAAAGTCAGGACCATCGATTGTTTATATTATTTGGGGCATCTGATGAAGGCTACGCTGCCAGCCAGCTCGGGCATGACGGACATTGACATGGAGACTGATCCAGATAATGTTAAACCTGTTTTAGTCTGACATACACACAGGTGCTGTCTTCATTTCGACGCTGGCCGCTCAAATTCTTGAAGATGCCAATTCCAAGGGCAAGTTGACGGCCACTTTTGGCGCCAGTGATACAGCCTATCGTCGACTTTATGGCCCTTTGTTCTATAGTTATAGACGGTCTATTTATACACTCAGAAGAAGGTTTCACGGTTTCACGGACATATCTCGTCATGCTCCGCCAGACAGGAATAACCTTGGCTCGTGGACCGCGGAGTAGATATTGTGATAAGAGCAAATGTACTGGTTCAAGTAGAAGTGCGAGAAGAAAATGATCCCGAACTTGTTGGATGGTGGGAACATCAAGGATAAAAGTGGCTGGTCCGCGGCTGGAGCATTTTTGGGCCCATGTGAAATGCAAAGCGTGGAATAACATTCGCAACCCTGTGACTTTTTATCGACGAGCGCTTGAGCGGGGAAGGGACGAAGATGGACCTCTTTCGACCGCGCCATTTTGTACCGTTATCGTCGTTGCGGTGTGCCTTGGCATAACCGGGACTCGCCACGACATAGCAGATCGAGAATATTAGGGTGTCACTTGTCGAAGGCGAGGTTCATGGACGACAAGGAGGAGTCAGGTAGTGCTGGGTGCGGGCAGCGAATGGAGGCAAGGTCAGTGTGGGTGTGAGGCCAACGTGGTGACACCAACTTTGAACAAGTTGAAGCCATTTTTGAATACCCTCCCTGGTTTGCTCCTCCATCATACGTTCCCGACGCATGTCCTTCCTTGCATTACGTGCCCACAATCCCACGACTGCATCTAAAATATCAACTGTCTCACTTTCTCCTGCTTTCTCCAGCGTCTCAGTCTGGGAATGACGATCTGCTTTCTTAGCTCGAACCGTCTTATTCCGACGAACCATGGCCCGTTTCCCTCCACCCCTGCCTGAATGACCGTCGTCACTGTCGTTACCATCATCGTCGCCATCATGGTAGTAAACCTCCTTGGTTGTTTCCACAGTAAATTGCACAAATTCTTTCACTCCCCATGTCTTAAGGGCAGCACAACCATAGGCGACATCGAGCAGAAAACGCGGTGGCCAGTCATTGTCATTATTGGATTGCACCGCAACCGAGTTGTGAGGTACTAGAAACTGGACCAGATAATCACTGTAACTGAAGTTGTGAAAGGTGAGGCGACTGTTCGCGACGGATGGATGCACAGCAAATTGAAGATGGTCGACAATCGCGCGGGGTTGCATGACGAGGGGCACATCATCGACGGTCATCGCAAAGTTAGGTGTCTAGCAAATCAACTCAATCGCATTGGAGATAACTGCATCGAGTAGCTGACCTGTAAAAAGGCGACCTGGGAGGTTCCAAACGGGGAGTGCAGCATTCGGTTAAGCAGGATGCCATTCCGCGTATCGTTGATGCTCTTTATACGTGGATCGATGTCTTCTTCCCTGTAGGCGACGAGGTTTTTTATGTACTTCGTATGAAATGAGCGATGTGAACGGTACAAAGGGCCGGAACGCACCTGGTCTCCCTTTGCATGCGGAATTATATGACACGCTTCAAACTGTGCTGTACCAGTCACCACACAACACCTATCACGATTGACCACATCCTATCATTCAGATGATTATCATAGTAACGGGAAAGTGGTGCAATTCGAGGAGAGGCTAACCAGGTTGACCAGGTTGACTAGGGGACATACGACCAGGCGGTACCCATTTGGGAGGTTGTGGTGCCAGTGGCGGCGATAGTGGTGCAGTTTTGGCCGGTTGAACAACAACAACACCACCACCACCAGTGGGTCCTACAACTTTGGGTCCTTTGACGGGCGGTCCTACAAAACTAATACCGGCAGAAGCGACAAAGAAGAAGAATAGAACGGAAAGAGAAGAGAAGAACATGTCGATCCACTGAGGGATACAGTACATGTATCGCAGAGACCAGCTTGCAATACCGCCGTGTGCAACAGTGACCGGCACTTTTACGAAAACAGGTTGCACTTTTGATCTTAATCACCGCAACCAGGTTCAAAGACAATAAAAGTATCAATAAAGCTGTGAGCAAATTGCTAACGAACGGAGCAGGCTCCTGAGCTGTATCAGTACTAGGCGGGTTTCACGGCAATACGACTAGTGTTGCCAACGGCTTAGCCGCTTCTTTTCAGAATTTTAGGAATTTTATTCAATGATATATTGCAATTTTCTGAAAAAAAGTGGCTAAGCCGTTGGCAACACTAAATACGACCCATCGATACACCATCATGAATCATGGTGCCATGCTCCATGATGCTGCACAAGTGGCTACATAGAAAGAAGAAATCAGTTTCAAGGTGTGTTGCACCGTATAAAAGTCACCAACCACTTGCGAGAAGAGGTAGCAATGTCTGACAAATGACGAAGGGTTTTCTCGCCCAATTTTATCAACTAAAAACGGTTGCACATATCCACTTTTTTTTCGTCCAAAGGAAGTGAAGACGGTAGGTCAAATCCTATACTATCTTTCTTTCTGCACTGATCAATTTCAGAAGTTACCCGTTTCACTTTTACCAACGGCTTTTTTCCTTTCCGGGGGACCTCTACTGCGAGAGGTGCAGTCAATATGTGCGTATGCGTCCGCAGCGCATCCTGACCGTGGTATTACCTGCAGTTGATTTGATTCGCCACTCCGAGAACGGAACAATTGCGATAAGAACGATCTTTGCGACTATCCTTGGAGACAACGAATAACTTAACATACTAATGGTGACATGGGCTACTCTGAGTTCGACGCGGGACTACTACTAGTATGACTGCTGCCAGGTGATTGAAAATTGGTTTTCGGAGCCTGATCCACCATCTTGTTCAGCCTTGCGACATAGTTTCTCCTCTTTCCTGTCACCCCCTGGATACAGCTCCAATCATTTGGCTTGTGTCTCTGAGAGCAGATTTGGTATGCATATTTCTGACTTAACGATTCCTACCCGAGGGTTATTAACTAATATAGAATATGACACTACTAATAGAGGCAGCGCACCGATTCATTGATAGTTGGAGGAGGAATTGGAGGGTAGGCGCAGGCCAGGACTGCAAAAGCAATGAGGAATAAGAGAACGGAGCGAGCAGATGTCAGTGATAGCATGTTGAAGAACGGCCGGCGTGCGTGCAGTATGTAAGTTGCGGACTTCAATGCAACACCGTCCGTAATGGAGCGACCAGCACTCGGGAAAGGTTCGGGTGTACTTTGCTTTCTCTTTTATATATAAAGTGATATCTGATGATTCCAATCCTAGCAACCGCTTGTTGTATCAGTATGCCCATCCACGCTGTGGTACCGCTCAACCCGTCTTTCAATCATCTCACCTGATTACTCCATTTGTTCTGACACGGTGAGTTGGTTCTACATACTGCTTCACATATAGATATGACGAGAGATTTTCCCATTTACATGAGCTCACGCCTAGCTACTGAAAGTTAATCAGCAAAAAAAAAAAGGCTAGTGATAAACGTTAAACACAGACACGGGCCTCCCATTGGACAGTACGACGCGCTGCTAGTCGGACCGGTGCTGTGAGCATGATTTTAAGGAGCAGTACTCCGGCGCACGCGCAGATTAAGGAGGAGAAATGGTTTGACGACATATAATGATGGTGATTATTGTTGTGCAGTTGTGCATGTCGTACATAGACTAGCCACCACTACCAACTGCCCCAGCTTGTTTCGCCTTTTGTCTTGCCTCTTGTTTCGCCTTTCGTTGGTCCTGCAGCCTTTTGACTTTTTTTAACCTCTCTGCTAGCTTATTCTGGTAACAGTCGTTGCTATACGAGTCTGAACTCTGGATGCAGTAGGTGTATGCAATATCCCGACTTTGCTCAGGCTGTCCGCTGGTGGGTTAATGACCAAATGACGGTGATAATGAAAGAGGAAGCGCACCGTTTCTTGCCAATTTATAGGGGGAAGTCTCGGAGTTCTAGCGCCACTCAGGACTGAAAAGGCGACAAGGATGAATAGAACGGAAGAAGCACAGGTCAGCATGTTGATGACCGGTGCGTGGCAGCTTGCGCTGGTACTGCACACTCAAAGTGACCACTTGCCAGGAAAGGCCCGGGGGGTATATAGCTTTCACTTTTTCAAGTGGTATCTGATGACTCGGTCCTATAGCGACCCAGGCTCAGGCTGTTGCATCTGCATCAGCGGGTGGCAGGCCCGCCTACATTTATCTGATGAACCATTTGCCCGCCCTAGCCGCCTAACCCGTTTTTCAGCCGTCTGACTTCAAATAAGTTGATGTGTAACCGTCCTGACTCGAACGAGACGCCTGAAAGTATTAACAACATTAGTATCTGGACGCACTCACATCTGTCGCAGACTTGGTTATTTGCCGCACAGCCCTTTTTTCACTCCCCATTCGCATCACTATCACTCAACGCCTAGTGCACTACAAAATTCAATATTCAAGACGTCGAATTCGCTAGTTGGATTTGTTATAGTCTCAACGACAGTTAAGTTGACGCGCTGACGAAAACATGTCCCAGCGCTCTTTTCCAGACAGATTTTGTGGGGTGAATTTCTCGTACTGGGAGTTAACAAAAAAATGCAAGAATATAAAGACTCGTACCTTGGGAGCGCAATACCATAGTCACTTCACCTTCTCCGTCCCATGAACATGCCTTGTCTGCCAGCTGAAGCCGTTCCCCTACACTCTCCTCATTCGTTTTGGCACCGCTCTTACACCCCCGGCGCCGCGCCCATCTTTTGCAGATTGCTATCGCATAGCCTTGGTTTTGCTGTTCCTGCACTCTCTGGCGTTGTCTGATTGCGTTTAACAGGAACGAACGACGTTCGTGTGAAAATGCTCATACAGCTGAATACCACAAGTGGTCAGTAATCTCTCATCCATCATGGAATCCATGTAGGATGGTGGTCTGTGATATCCGATTAACTCGCGAGCTCTGGCTCGCCAGGGTCAACCTGGAGGTGCTACACGCTGATCTGACCCCGTACAGTTCGTCATTTTGAACACTGAACAGTAAGCAGAAGTTGACATTTAATGTTGTACAGGGTTGGTTTGGGGAAACGTCAAACAAGAGCCGACTAGTAGTGACGCACATTCAATGGCAACACTATTCCTCGCCCCGACCGGCGCTGCGGTCCGACAAATTGAAATGCTCTCATGAATGAATCTTACATGTTAACATCTCCGCAGTCCTAGAATGGATAATCTAATGCTGTAAGACCGTCCTATTGACGTCCTTGTACCTGCCATAACAGTTCTAGTGGGATTTACACTGAACCCTTATTGATGTCTTTTGAGCAACATCGACTAGGCCTCTCTACTCTCCTCGGAGGAAGACTCGATAAATGTCAAACCGAACCAAATGCCCCGTTGCGCATGCGTTCCCCTCGCCGATGATTGCCGGAATGATCGCCAGAAGTCAAAGAGTGGAAAGACCATGCCTACAACCAGAATTGAATGTTTCTAGAAAGTGTAACAGAGGACAAGACCGCATGCGCATAGCAGGATGTTTGAGAATGGCTACTCGCAATTTGGCCTGCGAATACGATACGTCCGTAGCAATTGACTGCCTTAAACTGGATCAGATATCATTCTAGGCGTTACAGACTGACGAGCTGCGTTGGTTCCTCGTCAACTCATGATCCGATAAGCTCTCTTCTCAGGGCGACCAAGTTTCACCGTGCTGCGGAGATGCCGTGTTGGAGAGATGCGACACCCTCCAACCCAAAATGGGCACAAGTTCCTTATGCCTGCACAGCCCTGTTCTGTTGGATGTTTACCAAAGAGCGCACGCCGGTGTCTTGCAAGCACTTGACTATTCATTCTTTTTGCCGACAGGGGAATCCAAGGTGCTCCGAGGAGCAAATGGTATCAATACTGAATCAAACGGGTCCTCACCCAGTATGCGCGGTCTACACTCCCCCACACGCCGACGACGACCGACCGGTCCACATGGTTGTGAGCGAGCTGTCGATAATCATGACCGCTTTTGTCTTGCTTTTCCATTGGTATGTATTGTCCACTACCAATTCTCGCACAGGACTGTCGCAGCCATTCAATCGGCTGCCACTCCACGTGGTGCGCCAGCAAGAGAGAGATAAGATTCAATTGTTATGCATGCTATGCCCTATGCCCGTATACACACGTTTGAATCAATCATATCTTTTCAATCCGATTTGTGGCGTTTCATCCATGTGTCGTACATGCTTTCAATACTGACATCTCATCGCTAGAACTGGTGCGGGAATAGTAAGAGTCTCTCCACAATCGCACAATACGGCAGAAGACCGCTGTCTAGTATAAACAGCGATCAACCTGTCCTCTCTAATTGAAAAGAAAGAAAGAATAGAAAAAACTCATCAAGTCCAAGCGTTTCTATTGCTGGGGACCTGATCCCGTCCCACGGCAATTTGAATAGATTCTCGAACTTGGGAGTTCAACAACGCCATCTCATAGTAAGACCTCGCAACCGCATAACCTCCGCTTTCACAGACTTTTTTTTTTTTTTGAAGGCTCGCATATACAATGTCGCTTTCGTCTTAATTGACATCCCTTTTTAAACATCACACTGTTTTTCACCTCAACTCAACTCAAACTCATCACGGTTCTTCCCGTCTCGTCCTCGGGTATCAGCCCGACTGCTCGCTCACTTGCTCGTTCAACTTGTTTGCTTGCTTCATATAATTTATTTACCATTAACCCGCACAACCAATCGTCACAGCGAAATCTCCGCTGGGACAACGACTTTTTCATTCTCAATAGGTTCCTGCGAACCTAGATCTCCAAAAAAAAACAACCTAACCTCCCGCCCCCACCTTTTCTTGATCTTGCGCATAACACATGCGATATAAGCAAACTAATCCAGCAGCACGTCATTCAAAAAAACTGGCAACGAAAAAAGGACATTCATCTCTTTCTCTCTTTCTCTCTCTCTCTCTTCTTTCTCTCGCTTACCCATACACACACGTACACGCACACGCACACGCACACGCAGACGTCGCATGCACATCTCCGATCTCTTATCAATCACAAGGCAACGGGCTCACTCCCCACCAATAGAACATGAAACCGCTTATTAGGACACCACATCCCCATTCGTCGCACAATCTAAACTGCTACAACCTTAATATTTTTGTTGGCATCCGAACAGAAACGATATACCGTATCGGTATGCGACTCAGGGTTGCCAATATATCGGAACGAGACAGACTGGTTGTGCTACAAGAGATACAGGGGAGGAAAAAGAAAAACAGGACTGGGTGCACTCTTCAACGTCAGTTGTCGGACATTCCTCCGATGTTGGCTTTTTGTTCACCAACTAACATATACAATCCTCCACCGAGGAGGGACTGGGGGGGATTTTGAAAGTAAAAAAGAGAAATGAGTTCGGTCCGATAAGGCGACCCAGAGGTTGCCTTTAGAGGGAAATTAAACGTATAGAATGTCGTGCTCGATACCATTTTTGTTTGTTCTGTTCTTCCCGCAGGTCTCGGCACGTCAAAACTTATCAGACGGTCCATTGTGCCGAAGCGTCACTCAGGGAGACTTATGCCCGAGCAAAATCATAACAGGATTGATGATTTTGGAACATCACTGAACAAATCTTCTAAGACATTTCATTTCATCATGCAAAAAGTCCCGTCCTATCCTCTTTGCGCTAATGGAGGTGAGAAATCAAACGTGGCATCAAAATATGATCCATACTCACCAATCTTGACATATGATTTGCAGCAAGACACAAGGCGAATAGGCGTTTACAATCGGCGTTATCAGCAAAAGGAAATCTATACCAAAATGCATTGCAACACCATGCTTGAATAAAACCGCAGTACTCACGCCGCACCGAGCCTGTACGCCGCAGCGAAACCTGAGGCGACGGCAATTTCATGCATATCTAAGCAGGTATATCAGCATCTATCTCCCATCAATGCATCAATGACGTGTCCTTACTGAGAACGGTCCACGCGCCAGCAAAATATGTATGACTCTATCATTCCACTGACTAAGTAATTTACATATGGAATTGCTCGAAATCTTACTTTTCCATTGATGAGACCCATCCATGGGACAGTTCCGGCATAGTGTTGCCAACGGTGGCTTTGTTGCTTCCACCATTTCTGCATAATAATCTGTTGACGTTCACCTCAGCGCCACTATATGTATAGGTGGGACAGCTCTGACCTTTTCCCCGTCAATTTCGTCTTTGGACCAATACTGCGAGCTTTCGGGTTCCTTATTGAGAAAGATGGTTTGAAATACGTGTCGTTCAAGAGGAATCTCTACTTTGTCTTTGTTCTTAGTGTCTGCACAGTCTGCACTTGGGCCTAGTGGAGAGACTCCGTCGAACTGGTGCACACCGTCAGCAGCGAGCGTATAGTAACTGCCTTAAAGGTAAAACGCACCTGAGGCTGATAACAGGTGAGGTCAAAACTCATCTCCAGCTTGCTCTTGTCCTGGGGATAGCTTCGTATAAAGTAGAGAGGTGTGAAATTCTTTTGCGCAAACTCAAATTGTTTCTTGACATCAGGATCGTCTTGGTTCTTCTCTGAGCGCAGTATAGGATCATATCTGACTCTGTAATACTGTTGTCGTAATTGTTAATATCATTCTCAGAACGAGTAACTGAGGAACCTTTTCCATATATTCCAAATCATTATGCGTCACAGTAACATCCCAAAGGTACTGGGGACCATTCAGTAGATATTCCATAGCGAGTTGGACTACCGACTTTGACATTTCCCAAGACACGCCTCTCCAACCAGCCAGCCTCGTCACCGAGGATTTTCAAAGCAGCATCCGCATCGCAACATAGAACAATTTCGTCAAATGTTTCAAGTTCTTCTTCTCCCGGACATTGGACTTCTTGCTCATTGTTCGTACCCATGGTTGGGCGGCTCCAAACTTCTATAGCACCGGCCGAGCGGGAATAACGTTTGATACGCGTGACTTCACGTTCAAGAACGACTTTGACGGAGCCTTGTCCTTGTTCCTCGACAAATGACTTCCATTTGTTGTACAACATGGACAGGCACGGAAATGCCCGCATCTTCGGGATAGACGCAAGGAATGTGTCCGGAGAATACTCAAACTGTGACGAACTGATAAATTGACTAAGCGATGCACCTTGAAACACGCACCAAACGCATATTGGGGTCCATGAAGACTCGTTCCAATATTGCCGAAGAGATCGACGGAGTCTGATTACCTGTTCCAAAGAACAAGGCCACAAGTGGATAAACGATGATCTCGCCAAATTCCTACAAGAAAGAAAATGGAAAGAAAGACGCTGAGCAGACTTTTGCTGACTTACCTTTGAGAAGCCGAACATCTTCAGCATAGTGCTCACGGGAATCATGGCAAAAACTAGCTCAAAAGCTTTGATAACCTTGAGCGCCGTACCAAATTTCTTGATATCGCTACCGAATCTGCAAAATATGAGCACTAAGGGGGGAGCCGAAAACCCATGTGAAAGGATATATATCACATACTTGTCAATGACTCGGCTCGGAAACACATTGCTCCAAAAATCCGTATCCTGATCTCGTCCGAAGCTGACTTGCATGCCGACATCCGACGTAGAGAACCCTAGCTTATCAAAGAGGGCAAACGTGTTGTAGAACACGGGACTTGCGCCCTGGACTCCATCGTTGATATAGTCGGCCCCGTACATGTTCTTGTCAATCGGGGCAGAAGCCGCCATGCCACCGGCATAAGATGAACGCTCGTAGACGCGGACGTCATATCGGTCTGGGTGCTGCGAGAACGCGTAGGCGGCCGAGAGACCCGCCGCGCCAGCCCCGACGATGAGGATGCGAGTTTTCTCGCTGTTCGCGGTAGTGGCGCTTGACATGGTTAAAAAGCTAGGCGTGTCAAAGACTCACTGTCAGTGAAGCTAGCGAAGACGCTGCGCGGGATGACGACGCTCATAATGGTCTTTCTGAATCGGGTAAAACCTGTAATTGGCAAGTCTGATGGCATTGCTGGCTTTTACCACGATTTCAAAATGTTGGAAGGATGTCAATGTCTTGCTCTCAAAATATTTGAATCATTCAACAAGCCTGGAAGTGGTCGAAAACGACTTCTTGGGATACTTATACAAATTCTCAAATTATCAACTGACAGGACTTGCATGCTTCAGCAGGCAGTAAAGGCAACGTCACCTTTCTCGACGATTCTTAGAGTATCTCACATTAGGTACGCACGACATACCATGGTTTATGGAGGTTTCGATGATATAAACTTCAAGATGAACCTATTTCACAAGTAAGCAAATACGTTCACTTCAACCATGATACGACTCACTTTGGATAGATTGTGTATAAATCCTTTGCCCATCTCGGATCCAAAAACTAATGTTACATGGTGTTGAATTTACTATTCTCAAAATTTTATATCAGAAGAGTAGGTCACAGGCATCCTCCAAGCAAGCTTTAGTGAACGATTAGAAAACATTATGTAAGCTAGCCTGCGAGGATATTCAGTCCAGTATGTCCAACCTGCATGATTTCCTGGTGGAACATGCGACGTTCCCATTCCCTCAACCTAACGAAGGTCCATCTGTCAGCATCACGGACATATCTCAAATTGAATTCCCTTTAATCGAGAGGGAGTGGAGAGCCAACCACGCCGTGCGAGACAATGCCCTTGTTCAGAAACTTTGCAATACTCTTGAGAACATTCTCGGAGACACCCTTTTAACAGCGGATGTCGAAGATCCACTCCTATCACTCTTTTCACCCAGGATACAGTTCGGTCCGTTTGGCCGAGAAGTGTTTGATTGGAGAGCGAATCCAAGCGAACGCCACGTGAGTGGTTTAGCTCTGCATTCGAGGTCCAGCGATTCGGGCTGATCTTTGGAACAGAGTCAGATTTTGTTGGCCACAGGCGTCCTCCGAGCTTTAGGGGTTTTCCTGTGGGTATATGGCCGATACCACTGGGCGGTAAACAGAGAACAAGTGGTGGGCAGAGGGAGCTCCAGGGTTGACTGCATTTTAGAAGTGGACGGCGAGGACAGGGCTCTCCTTGAGGCAAAATCCCCATCGGTCATGAATAATCTTGGCGGGTTGTTACCGCAGAATGGCATCGAGTTGACGTGGGCTCCCGGTCAACCTTTGGCGCCGAAAATGCTTACACAGGTGATTATTCTATTTTTGTCACCTGCACGCTGGTGTTTAAGAAATACATGTAGGCTGCATTGTATTTGGGTCTAAAACAGATAGAATGGCTCTTTATTACCTGCCATAATTACTGGATTGTGTGCCGCCTTGTGAGGGATGATCATCACCCTTTCCTTGCCTACTCGCCAATGATCAGCATCGATGACTCGTCAGTGCCCTTTCGAGCACTCCTCGGCGCCATCTTGTCCGTTGTCAAGAAGGTTCCTGTCGAGCCTACCGAATTCAATCCTAATATAGAACTTGATACTTTTGTTGAAGAACGAGACGAGGGTCCTTAGAGTTTAGACCGGGTTTTATCGAAGACATTATCATCCCCTCGAATTCTCCGATTGAAACAGTATCTGAACAAATGATAGACTCTCTCTCTTCGCTCCTAAGGTATCATTAATGAACTGGCACGAAAGGTTTCTGGCTTTCTTATCGCAAACCGGGTAACAATACTTTTTTTTTTGTTGCTGTACTGGTTCCAAATTTAGCAGCTACTGATACGAAGCTGGATGGAATTCGTCCCGCGAGTGGTATAAACATAAAGTCGTATAAACACTCCATGTCTTTTAACCTTTGTACCATGTCAAGATGGTTTCAAACTGAATGTTTCACTGATCACGCGTCACGTTAAGCCGGGATTACAGTGGGAGTGAATCTACATAATGGAGTCAATATTTATAATGTTACCGCTCCACATAGCAGGTCCGAGGTTGGCCTTTGGCACACAAATCAGGGATAACACGGGCGGAGACAAAGACGGGTAGGACCAGCTGGGAGACGGGTCCGTAGGGGGGTGGGTAGCGCAGTGATCAGGTAGACAGGGGGAAGAGGGAGATGGGTTATACGGGCGAGGGCCAGCGCAAGCTGGAAGAGGGAGACGATGGAGCCGGCAGCAGGTAGAAATGAAGACAAGCCTGAGCGGACGAGCTCTATGTGCTCAGAACATTCTTCCATGCCGTCCCTCCCACCTCACTCAAGACTCGCTCCACTTCTGATTGTTCGAGGTTTAACAAGACCTTTCTTTCCCCACCTGGCTTCGCGGACGTCTCTTCAATCAAAATCGCACGAGTTGCAACGAGCGAATCCAGCACCATGCCCAACTCGTTCATAGTAGGTTTTCGAGAAGAATCTGTACCCGAGGGAAGCACGTTCATGTAGATTAGATGCTGATTTTGAACCTAGGAAGAGAAGGAGGAGGAGTAAGTCTTAACGATGGATTGAAGCTAAGAGCACAAACTTCGCTCCACTTGATCTCCTCCACGCCTTCCCGCTTTATACACTTGACCACAGACGCAAGCATCAACCGCTCATGGAAGCTGCAGTCGCGTAGATAGGCGGCCGTTGGACTGTTCTGCATCGCCTGAATGACTTCTCTCACATCTCCCGTACGCGCAGTCTTGCGACCAGGAGCAACAAGTTCAACCGTTCGCCTAAGTCATGGTACATCTCAGTCCAATGTTCCAGAACTGTGGCAAGGGATACAGACCTGCATATATCCAATATGCGTCTAGCGTCTCCCGTGATACTGCTGACTTTCATAGCGGCAAACTTGATGCCATCCGGAGCGATAACGTCTTTCTCATTCGCTTTTTCCAATCCCTCCTTGGCGCTAACCAATCGCGACTTGACAATTTGTTCCAGCTGCTGCGTGTTGTATGGCTGGAAATTGATTCGAATCATGCCTAACCCACTCAATTTTATTCATCTCTCTCTCTCAACGTCGGAAAAAAAGCTCAACCTACCCAGACGGCTCCGTACACGTCCTGTCATCACTCTTTCGGGAAGATCCATAGTATTTGCGACTGCGATAACGATGAGTTTACTGCCGACCAGCGTTGGCCAATTGAAAAAGTTATACACAACATCTTGCTTCGCCGTGACAAGTTGGTCAAGTTCATCCATAAGAACGATGCTTCAACAGATCAGGCCAAGTAATTCGAGCATTGATATTGAATTGCCACCTTACCATGCATGACCAGCGGGGCCCCTTGCACCACTGTTAAAATGACGTATCAAGGCCTTCAAACTATCTTTTGCAGTCATGTTAATCCGACCATCTTTGACTACATCATGGCCTGAGACACCTTCCCAGAGTAACCTGTATGCGGCAGATGGCTCAGGTATCTTTAAGCCGTTGATCTCGACATAGGTGAAAGGATTAGTTTCCTGTTGCAATATAAGCAGGACGCGCAATCTTATCCGTATCGCCCTCACGTTGTCTTCCGCCATCCTCTTAAGCTCCCGAATGACAGCATGGACAGTGGCCGTCTTGCCCGTTCCGGGAACACCAGAAATGTCTGTTCATTTACATGTCATCGGAACGAAACACAGGATGGCCGCTAAACTTACAGATACACCCACCACTCCCTTCCTCCAGTAGTTCGCCCACGCATTTCAAAATGCGCTGGAACTCTTCGTCTCTACATGGAAGGGCATCTGGTCGACTGCCAACATGAAGAACATGCATAGCGCGGAGCCATGCGTCCTGTGGTAGATGTGACATGTCGAAAGACGCGTATGGCACCGGCTGCACGCGCATTTTGAATTTTCCTTTGCGTGGCGACCCGCGGGCTTTCAGTGCCCTCCTTGAATGGGGTGTGGGGTGTACAACTGTCTTTCTGGCTTTTCTGGGGGTCGTAGTTCTCGGAGTCGCGCGTCGTCGTTTCCTCTTACTAGGCGTACGTGGCCCCATATCCAGACCCTGCAATTCCTCATTTTCTTTTTCAAAGCCGTCCTCTTCCTCTTCCTCACCAACCAAAAGTAGTTCATCATCCTCGTCTGTCTCAGGCCTTCCCGCGTCTGATACGCAGTACTCATCTTCAGTTCCATCGTCACCCTCCGGTTCCGACACTGGATCTTCCACCTTTGTCTTTCTATGCGCTCGTGGGGTCCTTTTCCCTGAAACATAGTTCTGAGGCATTTGCGCAATGACATCCCACTTGGAATTTTCATCAGAGGGGATATGGCTACCGGCTTCCATTGCCTGTGTATAATGCTGATCCCAGTCCAGATCATAAAACAAGCCACGCATAGAATTGATCGCGAAGCGACAAATAAAACGATTTTCCTCAACTCCCATTTCACAGCCAATATCCCCGCCGTTGACCGTTTTTTCGGGCCTTCTCGTCTGTTTCTTCGACGACACAGATTTCCGGCAGGCGGTGGTTCTTTTTTGCAGTGCGCTCGATGATGTACCGGTAACTTCACAACGGTCCATGATTAATTCAGGAAAAACGACTTCGGTAGATGATAGAGAGTAGTATATTTCGTTCTACATGCATTATCAAAATATGGCTCGACGAGTGATCCATTCAATCAAATTCACCTGCAGATGCTCGCGATTGGCACGTATACGCGCCAACTCAGAAGGGCGCAAAAACCAATGCACCCGTATTCGCATTCGGTTGCGGTCAAAATGATCTATCTCTCCATTTCTTTTTCGAACATCCCACATTGAAACGATAATGGCAACACTTGGTGGCTTCTTCACCGCGTCTAGAGTGTTGGTGTCAATTAGGACGGCGTCTCCGACGCGGTAAACCCGCTCGGTGTTCGCTTTTGGTAGTCCTCTACGCACCCCTCTTGGTTTGCGGTCTGGGGAGGTAATTCTGAATGAGTCAAAGAATAACGTCTCGTATTCTTCGCCGTCATCGTGTAGCTCCCTCTCGTCCAGCAACACGTCACGCTCCATGTCGGTGGAACGCACGTAAATGGGCTCCGCTGTCCATGAGCAATCAAGGTTTTCCCTTTGCTGCTTTGACGGTGTCGCAAGGGGCAGGAATCGTTTGGAACGGCGCGTAGGAGTTTGAGGGATAGTCATTTTATGGAGGCGCGTGACAAGTCGCGTTGAATGTGATGCGACGCGCGAACATAGCACGGTGGTATCATATCATATTGGACCATACGAGTTACAACATCTTCTTGTGTACATTGTATGTAGACTTATAAATGATGGCTAGTATATGATGTTGAAAAAGAAAAGAGCTTGTAGCACAGAGGTAGAAAAAAGGTATGGCCAACGTGGGGATCGAACCCAAGACCTTCGCATTATTAGTACGACGCTCTAACCAGCTGAGCTAGTCGGCCTTGAAACACATTGAGTCAAGTTTTTTTCAAGACGCCATGCAAAGACATTGCAGGAGATTGTACTGGCCATATCCTGCAACCCGCAGACATACCCTAATATCGCAAAAGATGTCAGCAGCGACAGAGATACCAAGAGCAACTCCAGAGCGCGTTGCGGAGTTACTCAAATCCCTAACAGACATCCGAGGGCGCGTTCAGTCCGCCATCCCCTCCGCTGCTTCCCGGAATCCCACACTGGTAGCTGTCTCAAAGCACAAGCCTGCATCTGACATACTAGCATGCTTCGAATCTGGGAATCAGCTTGACTTTGGGGAGAATTACGTTCAAGAATTGGTCGAAAAGGCCGAAGCGGTACGTCCAAAGCAAAACATGTTTTATCCCTGCATCCCACCAAGACGATTTATCGTACAGCTCCCTCGAGGTATTCGATGGCACTTTATTGGTACATTTCAGTCGAACAAAGCAAAGACATTAGCTTGTATGTTTCACCTAGCTACTCGCACTACCGTCTCTCTGACACTGCAAGCTTAGCTCTTCCTAACTTATACTCCATACAGACTTTGACGTCCATCAAAGCTGCAACGTTACTAGACAAATCCATCTCCGACGAGCGCAACAGTCCCCTACGCGTCTTCATTCAGATCAATACCTCCCAAGAAGAATCTAAATCGGGCCTTCTACCCCTTTCAAAACCAATAAATGATACACATCGCGATACGGAACCCATGCGACTGGCAAAGCACATCGTAGCCCAATGTCCACGTCTACGTTTGGAGGGTCTCATGACCATTGGTGCGATAGAGCAGTCGCACCAAGCTGCGCACTCCGGAGAAAATGAAGATTTCAAGCGCCTCAAAGACACTAGAGACGTTCTTCAACAACTGTTATCCGAAGAATTCGATCAATCACCAGTATCGAATAAATGGGGTCAGGAGGACGACCATCAACTGATTTTGAGCATGGGCATGTCAAGTGACTTTGATGCCGCGATCAAGGCAGGTAGTGATGTGGTCCGCGTTGGCACAGGAATTTTCGGAAGCAGGCCGCCAAAATCAATATCAGACGGTTGATTTTTGTACCTGTGTTCAAAGCCAGAAGCGGTGAATCCCCGCTAACCCCACCGTCTGGCCTTAGCCCTCGCCATCCTACAAATATAAATAATATTCGTTCACCACTTCGAATGATTATCGGATTATCGGTTCTGGGTATAAAGGTATTATCGCGAATCAGCTTTAAAAAAGAGTCAACGAGTTACCAAGGTGTTACTACTGCAACCGCTGCTAAGAGATGCCTCTTTTTTGTTTTTTCAAACTGAGCCCATCGAATAATAAGCAGCGTTGCTGATTTGTGACACGAACATATATCTGGGACTCTCCGTAGTGACATATGGCAGTAGGCTACTGTCTCTGATATTTAGGCCTAGTCGGACTCGTTCCCGTACCCGTTCCCATTGCTACTAGTAGTAGTCTGAGCCCCTGCCTCATCACACCCGTCAAGTTGATGCTCTGCTTCCTTTACTTGTTTCCTCCTGTGTGTATATTCATCGGCAACGCAATCATCACCCTGGTCCTTGCACTTCTGCTCTGCGATATCCATACTTGTCAGTTTCTGCATCATCATCGTCAGTCACTTGTCCAAAAACCTTATTTTTAAAAAAGCATTTGCACTTACCGACTCGTGCGCAATGTTGGCAGCGTGATCATGATTAGGACTGCTCTGAACGGCGATGATCTGAAGTTGCTCCATTTTCCGGTAAGCGATGATCCTCGCTTTTTCCTGCACCTTCTCCATTTTTCTCTTGAGGATGTATTCATGCCCCTCGTTAACACACGTACGCAAGCAACCCTTCTGCCGGGGTGTTAAATCTATAGAGGTCACATCACAATATTCAACGCATTTCTTTGCGACCCATTCTCGCTCAGGTTCCTAGTAGCATTTCCGTCAGTCCTTCCACAAAGCAAAGAACAAAAAAAGAAAGAAAGAAAGCGGTGCCTACAGTTATGGTATATTGAAAATGAGGATGATGGGTATGAACATGACCATATTCGCAAACTTGAATGATCTCGGTCTTGAGGGTAAACGTCAGCGCCTTCAGCGTTACCGACGAGGATGCGCCCCTCAAAGCGGCACCGGCTACGACAAGGAGGAGTGAAAGAGCACGAGCAGAGGATAGCATGATAATAGTCGTTGATGTAATAGGTAGAGAGAGGAATATCTGGTAGGGGACTTGGGGGTGAGCAAAACAATATTGCAAAGACCTGTCTGCAAACGATGGAGAGGGTGACCAGCACTCTGGAGAAACCAGCTTCGAAGCGTCCTACTTATGCAAGGTACGCTGACCTCCGTCATGCCCGTGTTTGGCTGCCTCGGCAACCCATATCACGAAATTTGTTGGAAAGTTCCGCTAGTCTGAACATTTTTGTCGCAGATGTTTAAAAGAACAGATCTGTTAAACAAGTTTAGTCCGACATACCTACAGTCATATGTTCGCTGTATATGCCGAGTGCAGGTATGCTGCAAGCAGGCATGTGCATAGGTGCAATATGATACATCATTTTCGGGTGATGCAGCAAGGGGTATGAAAAAAAGTACAACAGTCACGCGGAAGGTTTTGATTTGACAGGCGTCCGTAAAAGCCGACTGCTTCCATACATAACTAGCAATTACTTAGTTACACGCTCTAGAATCCACAGCTTTGGGGTCTTAACCATTCTCACCGCCTTTGTGATATCTGATGGCATTCTGAAGACGCCTCCCTTCAAGTTCAAAATTGCATCCCACGTAATGGCCCACCGGTCGTACGCCAAAATTCTGGCAACTGGCTTATACACTTCGCCTAGTGCATGACTCGGCCGGTTCTCTACAATGAGATGAGTAAATTGATGAGAAGACGCGATGGCTTGATGGCTCAGGTGTTCCGTTTTGTTGTATGACCACGCTCTGAGCCCTGGTGATGGTTGTTTCGAAATAAAATATGATGATGGATAGGGAGGCGAGTTGAGATGTAGGAACAGTGAGGCACCGGTTTGAGCGGCCAGGTTGGAGATATGAACGTGCGGTGTCGCTGTCACCACGTCAATTAATGCTCAATTTTCTCATCGAAATCGGAAAACACGTACGTTCGTGCAAAGGGGGATATTTCTGATGGAACTCGCTCATGGCCTCCCCGCCTGGATAATTCCAGAGGGAGGATACGGTAAACAGTATCGTTGACAAAACATTAACAGTAATGATAGCTGTTGTGACCAAAATGAGGATTCGACGAAGAATTATGGGTTTACGTGTGCACCTAGAAGTATGTCAATCATACTTGCCGCTGAAAAATACCAGTCTACTAACAGGTATGAAGCGCCACGAGCGGCAGCTACGTTGAAAACGGGAACAACGTATATTATGAAACGCCATTCTTTGTGACCAAGACAACTAATGAGTGCGACGAACGAGGTACTTGGGAACAGAAGAGATGGGATGCGGGTGTCAATCACGACTCCGATAAGTGATAAGGGTAGAGAACCCAGTAACAGCTTCGGGAGGTAAAATTTCACGTAGGTTAGTGGGGGAGAAATCTATTATTTAACGGTAAAACAGATCTATGGGGTACAACAATAAAACTTACGCCCCAATCGGCGCTTTTGCCTTGGTAGACATTATAGTATATGCCTTGAAATTCGGGCCACAGTGGAAACGTGTTCCAAAAGTAAGAATCGATACCGACCGTCATCGCTGCAAACTGTTTAAGAGGACGTGAAATTGCGATAGAAAGACCTACCTATGGAGGTAAGCCCTGAATATAGACCAATTTTGACGACTTCCAGTAAGGACAATTTGCGGCTAAACAGAGCTTGCAAGACTAGCGGAGCAAGCAACAATGCAATTTCTGCTCTAAAAACTACAGTGGTAAATGTTAGCAGCCCGATAGCAGCCTTATATGCGTCTTTTTCTTGCTTTTTTGAGACAGGGTTGTAACCAATAATCCATGATGTCGCAATGTTGACTGCGCGAAGCGTTAAGTTATCTTGGAGTCAGAAAGCATGAAGGCTAACCAGGCAGCAGAGCAAACATATTCGGCACTGTTCTGCCCATCCAGAAGGGCAGATGAAATTGTGCACATGTCAATAGCACGAAGAAAACGCTCGCTAGGAAGCTGAATCTCCTTGACACTGCACGTCTAAGATAACATATACCGCCAACATTGAGGGACGCTAGCACGAGCCTGACTAGACTAAGGTGGGTGTTGACGTCACAATAGTGGAAGCACACATACCGATGACTTGTAGGTCAAATTTCGTGGACACTTGACCCAGCATGTTCCACAGTATTATCAAGGGAGTAGATATCCAAGCGAGCAGAACATTGCCCACGAAGGTACGTGGAACAGCCCCAGGAAATGTGAAATGATCGTAATTGGGCAGAGCACTTGGCCATACACCATACATAAGCACATCATGGGTTGCATGGAGATTGAAGCTCTCTTCTACTTTTGTATACGGTGCCAGAAGAACGTGAGTCCACGCTACCGCGAGCACGAAAAGGTCCAAGAAGGCGGGAGGCATCAAAGTCTCTGAGATGGGAATGTTTACCTCGGTTGATATTGCCAAACAAAGGATCGTGTTACACTCGTCGATTTTAATTGTCTCTCCAAATGCCAACAACATCCTCCCGTCCATCCGTGCGCTCGCCAACGACGCCCTCAAAGTCGCGTATTCCTGCAACAACCGGTACGCCGGCAAAGGCGAGTAGCATGTCTACAAAGCCTACTATGGCACGATCTCCTGTCAAGCCTCGGGCTGTGGTTCCCCAGAACAAAGAAACAGAGAACTCTGCTCCCGCTCTGAGCATTAAGGAAGCAATTGCACTCAAAAGAGCAGAAGCAAGGAAAAAATTCAGCAGCCCATTGAGCACATTCGGCGGCGGTTTGGACGATGAACCGGTCGCGACGACTGACACCCCAGCGCAGGATGAAGACAGCATTGGGCGGCTCTCACTAAGGCAGACCATTGAGCGTGCTAGAAGCACAGGTAAGTGATCCAACATTCCTACAAAGTCGTACTAGACTCAGCAATAAAGGTTCGCTTGGTGATTAGGCTCAATCAATATTGCGACCCGCTCTTTACCGTGTTTGCCCTCCGCCTTGTTTGAGATGCATCTTGGAATCATTCCAGAAACTCTCAAGTCGGTACAAAATGAGCCCCCCCTGCCACCGCCTTCGTCTACGGAACTTCAAGCAAGTGCAAGGCGCAGCAATAACGTTGCGTGGTATGAAGCTCAAGATTTGCATGTACTTAAGGCTTGGAATAACGAAATCGTCGAGATTCAGCCCGAAATTTCACTGTTTGGGTCTCTCAAAACAATTGATGTGAGTACGAGTCATGGTTATTACTTGTCTTCACTGAAGATTTCGTAGTTGCACAAGAACAAAATAATTGCGTTACCAGAATCATTGGGAGACCTCATGTCGCTTACAAATCTTGATCTCTCGCAAAATGAATTAACTTCTCTCCCGGATAACTTGTTCTCGCTACCCGAATTAATGAATATCAACGTCTCGCACAATAGGCTTACTGCTCTTCCATTTAATTCTCCCTTCATAGGGGACGGGTCCACTGTGCGCCGTGTCAGCACGAACTTCTTTTCCGTCACTATTGAAAGGGCGTCTTCACCTCTCCCTCGGCTCCACACCCTTGATGCGTCTTACAACCAGATAAATGCTAGTGCAATTCACCTACGGATCCCGGCTTCTCTTACCAAACTTGACTTGTCATGCAATCCCCTTGATGGTGACGGTGACAATGCCGCTTGTCGAGAATTTGTCCAGGCTCTGGGAAGATTATCGAAGCTAACCCATTTGCATATGGAAAAGGCAGGTATCAACGATGAAGCCCTCCCTGCATCTTTTCCCTCCCCGGTTATCTTTCCAAGTCTCCGATTTTTCGATCTAACAGAAACAAAAGTAACCGTTAATGCCGTAAAGACAGCTTTTAAAGAGATAAAACAAACTCTAGATTATAACTATACAACGGAAGAACCCCCCATTGGGGTTTGCCGTATCATCATGGGGAAGAAAACGCTTAAAGAAGCTTGGGAAATTGAAATCGAGAATCAGGCAAAACACCGATTAAGCAGAGCGGATCCGCTAACTGAGATGACGCCAGTGCCGTCTCAACCTTCTGCCACTACCTCTTCGCCCATGGACATCGTAAAGAAAGAAGTAGTAAAGGAGTCATGGGAGATAGAGGCGGAGAAAGGTTTGTTGACAGAAGGTGGCAAACGACGAGCACGGGCAGCAGCAACGGAAGAACAGAAAATGCTTGGACATGGAAAGAAACCATCTAGCGGATCCATCGCTTTCGCTGCACCTTCCCCATCGCCCACACCAGATTTGAACCAGTCAACTTTTTCTCTGTCTAGTCCAAAGTATTATTCAGAGGCGACGCTTACCCTAACTCTACCGCCCTGCACACCCTCATCCAAGGCAATCGGGCACAGCCGCGCTTTCTCCCTGGCAACAACACCTGCCGTATCTCCGAACCCCATGACTGATGTTACCGCTCCAATTCCAACCTTACCACTCTCAGTCATCGTCACACAGCCATTTGCCAGCTCACTGCGGACCCTGGTCCTCGTCAATCGCCGCCTAGACCGCTGTTTCGCGCTTCCCGATGGTCCCATAGAGGACAACCTGTTACCCAGCCTAGAAGAGCTCGATCTGGAGAATTGTTATCTACCAGATGCGATTGCAGTCACGCGCGGTTCTGGTTCACGAACGAATGAACCTATCATTCCCTTAATAACCAAGTTGTTCCATAACCTGCAGACTCTCAATCTGTCGTACAACGCTTTGAATGGAGCTTTGCAAGACACTGAGACGCTATCGGCGTTGATCCTAGCCCAAGGTGGGAGGCGAGGCTTGAAGCACTTGCGTCTCGGTGGCAATGGGATCAAGAACCTCGATGGGCTGCAAGGTGTTGCGTCCATGTTCAAGGGTTTCAGGGAAGTCCCCGGTTGGAAGCTTGACGAATTGGATATCAGGGACAACGATATTGAGAAACTACCCCCTGTGCTTGGGTTGTTACCGTTGGATGTGTTTTTGGTGGAAGGTAACTTGTAAGTTGATTTTAACTTGGTATCGTTGAGGTGGTGTTGTTGATTTGTCGGGGTGATATGTAGGTTCCGCGTTCCCCAGCGTCGGGTGTGGGAGAGGGAGGGGACGAAGGGGTTGTTGAGCTGGTTGCGAAGCAGGATCGAGTAAGGCGTGTCAGTGTCATACATATCTTTTAAACCCAAACCTTGTTGGAATTGCGATTAATTCCTTTTTTTACACTTTAATGGTACTCTTCTCTTAATTGGTATGAGTGTCCGTCACTTTGGAGCGTAAGTAGTGAAGGACATGTTAATAGATTATTGAGAAAAGTCCCATCAAGTGGTAATTTCAATTGGCCTGGCAGGAGCAGCAAATCAGCGGTCGTGGGAACTCTCCTCGCCATTTCACCAAAATACAAAACTCTGTCAGGGTCGTTTGTTTGTGACTATTTATTAGTATCCGTCTAGCTTAAGGTTAAGAGCGCCAGAGTGTTCGTGCTCGCATGATACTCTGGAGATGTGAGTGGTACCTAATCTCACGGCGGAGACTCCCTCTTTTTCGTTTCCACTTCCACTTTTATTTTTCATAATCGGCCTGTTACGTGGGCACATGCCCCCTCTAGAACTGGAACTGGAACTGGGATGGATGTCCTCCTTCCTTGTCACCTTGATACAGGGCAACGATCACCGCTCAATGTCAGTATCGGAGAGGAAAAATGGATGGACTGGCATGTGCCGGCAGGGCTTCGGAACCTTAAAGTGATTGCAGGCTGAGATCTCCATTTGGATTGTCTATAAAATTTTCAGCAGAGTGCATATTCACTCATATCATGGTTTGAAATCAGACAAAAAAACTCATATATTAATGAACAGTGATAATCCAGAAACGCTACTGAAGTCCGTTGGCATTGAAAAAAGGATTAACCACGACTTTCAGCAAACTTGGCCAGTCATAGCCTCAGGTAGATTGACGATTTTGGGCATGCAATGACTCAGTCGACGGGGATGCAAGCACAGCACAGATTTCTTAAAAGATTGTCTCAAATGTTGACAAGGTAACTGATCATCGAATCATCGCGCGCGTGTTTTAAGGAAGCAGTCATGTTACTAACAAAGTTTGTCCAACAGAATGTCCATCAAATCTCCGCCGATTGCAGCCGCGCCTACGCGCGACGGTGTTTGATACGGAACCATCATCGATCATCCATAGTATTGTTCATTTTTGGTGGCAGAGATACAATGCATGTAAGTATATTCTCATCCAGTCGCAGAAGTGCTCAGCCGGAGAAGATCATATCAGCTCATCTTCGACAATCGTCAGGGCTATCTTATCGATTGACATTGGGCGGTGATGTGTGGCGTGATATCTCCATGTCGAATGTTAATCTCTAGGCATATAAAATCTTTGCATGGACTTTCTACCAAGAGCAGCGCTGCGCACCCTTTTCTTCTCAACGTGCTGGTCACTTGAGAAACAACATCCAATCAAAAAACAACAACTTATCGCTCTCTCCGTTTCTTCTTCATCATCGAACATGGTCCAATTCAATCCCGTCCCATCTTTTGCTATACTTACTCTCCTGATTAACTTTGTCGTTAGCAGCCCCCTTTCCGCTGTCACGTAAGTTGTCGCAACTTTTGTATCTTCTATTCGTTTTGACTGATCCATGATTCATTGATTCATTTAGCACCTCTGATCTCTATGAGCGTGATTTCAGCGAATTACAAGCTCGGAACCCGGCACGCCAGCAACAACGGTGGGGCAAGTCCAGAAGCTCTTCCAGGGGCGGATCGAGTGGCGGTGGCCACCGTCGCAAGCACAGAGGACACGGGAGGTCCGGCGGAAAAGGCGGCGGAAGGGGTGGCAGATCCGGTGGTGGTGGTGGTGATGACGGTCAGGCTGGCGTTGGCAGACACTCGGGCAGACACTCGGGCAGACACTCAGGTCGACATGGTCACCACAATTCAATGAGCGGTGGCGGTGGCGGCGGCGGCGGCTATCCCGGAATGAGAAGTCGTCACAAATCGTGGGGTAAGTCCGGGTCTGGGAGACACTCTGGAGACTCTGGTGCGGAGGAAAATTCGGGTGGATCAGGTGCACCCGAGGAGCCGTCACAGGGAGGTGAAGACCCGCAGCAACAGCCAGACCAGCAGCAACAGCCAGACCAGCAGGAGCAGCCACCAAGCAAACGGTACGGTCCTCGCTTTCAAATGCTTATTTATTAGCTGACTGATGAGTGGCGTCTGGCAGGGATATTTTTGAGATAGAAGAGCGCGGTTGGTCCGATTATCATGATTTGGATGAGCGAGGATATCTCGACGAGCTTGATTGAATCGTCGCCCAACGGTTACTGTTGGGAACTTTCTTTACAGGTGTATATCACATTCCATCATGGTGAACTGTAAACAATGTAGATATCCGCGTTGTAAAAAAATAAATAAATAATACTTGCACACACATGTTCACGCTTCACGAACGAACACGTAAGGTGACATATATGGTCATACTCAGTACTAGTTTGCTAAGCTCGGCCGCCAATGACAGTGCTCATACGCAGTGCAGTGCTGACAGGGCCTCGATGAGTTTTTCGACCGTTAGTTCGGCAACACTACACAGGTTGGTGCATGCGTGAAGCTGCCGGTCGTCAACTTCATGTGAAGCCACAACAGTAATTTCAAATGTTGACAAGGTAACTGATATGAGAACAGCCTTCTTCATCATGCATCATCGGCCTCGTCGACAATGTTGCACAGCCATGTTACTACAGAATACCGATCAATTATCCGTCGATCACCATGCCGCCATCATACATCAGCGCACCAGCATCGCCGATGCCTTCATCGTGGTTTCGGAAATACATCCAACGCAGATTGGGTTTATATCATGACACACTCACTCTCTAGGTAATACGGTCACAGAGAGCGCTCAAGCGCTCAGGTTTCCTTTGGCAATCGATATGCACGCAGCCTGATACCGCCAAACGATTATCGAAACGATTATCGATTGACATGGGCGGTGATGTGTGGCGTGATATCTCCATTCGAATGTTACAAGCACTCCCAGCTATAAATCCTCTGCCTTGATTTTCTACCACGGTAGCGCTGCGCACTCCGTCACCTCTCTCTTTCTCAAACGTGCTGGTCACTTGAGAAATTTTTTTGTATCTTTCAAACATCCAATAAACGACTCGTTTACTCTCCAATCTCTTTCCACGTCAACATGGTCCAATTCAACACGGTCCCATCTTTCGCCATCCTTGCTTTACTGATTGCGTCCGCCAGTAGCAACCCTCTCCCTCTCACGTAAGTACCGTTCATCTTGTACTCTTCGTTTAACCATAGTTTTTTTTTTTTTTTTTTTTTTTTTTTTTCGATTCATTTATTTAGAACCTCTGATTTGTATGAACGTGATATGCACGAGCTACTACAAGCTCGTGGCCCCGGCAGTATCACCGGCGCTTTGGAATACGGAAGGAAGCTACTCAACAAACATTCGGGTAGAATCGTGGACACTGTCAAGCAACGTTTACCTGGAGGCCGTGGTGGTGGACGCTCAGGTGGATTTGGAGGACATTCAGGCGGATTTGGAGGACACTCAGGCGGACGACATGGTGGTGGTGGTGGTGGCCGAATGAGCGGACAAGAGAAACCGTCAAGGTTCAGAATCGGACTCGCTGGAGCCGGCAGACATTCTGGAGGACGCTCCGGGGGACACACCGAGGGATACCGTGCTGAAAGAAACCCTCAATTTTTCGGCGTACACCCTGAGAGACATTCGGGTCGTCGAGAAGGTGGTGAATCTAGATCGCACGGCTGGGGCCACCATGCAAGCGAGGCACTGTCACAGGTATCGCAATTTCAACAACCCTGGCAGCAGCAGCCGCAGCAACCACAATCAGACCCACTGTCACAGCAACAATGGCAGCCGGCACCGAATAAACGGTACGGTTTTTTGCTTTCACTTCTCTGTATGTGTGAGTTGATGAGCTTTACCAAGGGATCTTTTTGAGATTGAAGAACGGGGTTGGCCCGATTATCATGATTTGGATGTGCGAGGATATTTTGACGAGCTTGATTGAATTGTCGGGCCTAGCGGTTACTGTCGGGTCCTTCTTTTACGAGCGTACAGTTTTTGTTCCAATTGTACCATTAACAATCAATGAACGTTGAGTTGACGTACTGTGTTCACACCGTGGGTTTGCAAAGTATTTGTATGTTACTGATTGAGCACAGAGATCAACCACGATAGCATGGTCTGGACATGCTGCGATGCTTAGTGGCCCAGACTCTTGGCACTTGGCAGACGACGTGCTATTTACATAAGCGCGACATTCAATATTTCAATACGTTGAACTTCAACTATACCGCATAGAACAAGTATGTCCTTGAACTTTTCAACCGTATAATCTCACTGGTGACGCAGCCTGGAAAGCTCAAAGCACGACATAATTCGGCTTTTTTACCTCCCGAGCGGCGCTCTCAGTGCTTGGGCCAAAACACGTCGGGCAACTCGGTCGGGGCGGGCCATGCTTAAACGCTTATGCGGGCCCCGCATAGTCAGGAGGCGGGTTGAGATCTTTTATTAGAAAATGGTCGTCAATCAAAAACCGATAAATATGACGCGATACATTCTAGGACAAGTTGGCGCAGCGCACCCTCTCATCCTCAACGTGCCGGTCACTTGAGAACATCCCCAGATCTTCGTTCCCTCCAAATCTTTTTGTGAAACGACGCTGCTAAGCTTGATCCCTTCTCCTCCCCTCCCCTCATCCTTTACCCATGGTCCGATTCAACATTGTCGCATCTATTGCCTTGGGGGCTTTTTTATTTAGTTCTGTTACGAGCACACCTGTCCCAGTCGAGTGAGTTTGCGTCCGTCCATTCTTCTGTTTAACAATCCTCAATAGATAGAATTTAGAGTTTCCAATATCAGTACACGTGATTTCAATGACTTACAACCCAGGAACTTCCTCAGCTCTATATTTGGAGTCATTGGAAAACTAGTAGGAGGGATTGCAAAACTAGTCCGGAAAGTAAAGGCGAAATCGAAGCCGAAGCCCAAAGCGCAGAAACACCTTGAAGATTACAACAGCTCCGGCAGTAGCAGCAATAATAATAATTATAACAATAACATAGGGAAGCGTTCTTATAGACGGTAAACATTCTTAGATTTTACTTCATTGGATCAACTGCTAAAGCACCTCCAGCGACTTGTCGGCACGATCACGCGGTAACATGAAAAGGCGGTATGGTACTTTCCTCCCCCTTTTTTGAAAGGTCGGCTGATTGCTTGCCAGTGATATTCTTGAAGAGCGTGGCGGGGACGGCTTGGACAGACGAGGAGATTTGGATGAGCTTGATTAGATTGTCGTTTCCTGTCCCAATAGTTCGGTATTGGGAGGGGAATGCTTTCCGATCCATCATCGTTTTTTTTAAGACCGATTATTCCGAGCTTCGTACTATCGATTGGCACAAGGGCATCCGTTGCCGTTGCTCATTGCATCGTTGATTGATACGAAGGGCTAGACACTTTCTTTTCTTTTTGCTTGCGCATCTAGCCCCGTTTTTTCGGAATCAGAATAGCGAACGGATCATTGCAGGCTCAGTGACTGATTCAGTATAAGACAGAAAGTATTGCAATTGGCTGTGTGATGTGTGAAGGCTGGTAAGCTGCAACTGTAGCCCTCAGGCTACATCAGTTTTTCCTTATAATGATGAGTGGTTTGATAACGTTGATGGTTGTTGATGAAGATTTGTTAAAGAACGTGACCGTGTGAACTTATCTCCCGATTGGCCGGGATAGCATTTGCCACCATCGAAGGAGGGACCAGTCCTGTCATTCATGGGCCTTACGACAAACTTCTTGCGGACAGTGATTTCATGGTCTCGCCCAATTATCTACCAAGCAATACTAGTTTATTGGACAGCGGTGTAGACTTTGTTGTCTCATTCAGTGGCATCCTGTGCTTATTGTAATGGTCAAGTCTCCCCAGCACATGTTACTCAATTCAACGCGGGAGGCTGCTGACAGGCAGATTCGCCGCTCTTTGGTCGATTTGTCAGGAGTGTGTGTCCAAATGATAGCACTTTCACGATCTAATTCCGAGTCTAACACCAACTCCTTCCTTCCTTCCTTCCTTCCTTCCTTTCTTTAAGAACGTGCGTTCCTCCCTTTCCCTTACAGCATCATCGCGATAGGGACTAAGCTCCGCTTCTACCAGTTTGACAAGGTCCTGCGGCGCGTGTTTCCCAGACGCATCCCCGGCGATCCTGAGCTCTCACAACCGACGTTGCACCGCAGAAACAGTGGGATTATGATGTCCTTGAAAATGATAGAGAGCTGCTGCTGAGAGCATTGACAACGGATATCATGGAGGCATGCGAACAGCTTCAAGCTGACGAGGATTGAAGTATATTGAACATTGAATAATGTGTGTGTTATAAAATTTAAGCTGTGCCGTGATATGGAGGCTTGTTCATTTCAGGACCTACATATGTTTACGTGACATATGATGCTACATCTCATTTTGGAGTGCTCTTCAAGGCGAAGTAACAGTGTTCTGGAGAAAAACCCTGCGATCGTCGATGGTAGCAGGAAATTTCACCTACCACTTTGACTTGGGAAGTAGGCGCAACATTGGACCGATTGCTATTGAGGGCGCAAACACCTCACACTGAGAGTGGGTACTAGTCCATTGAATGGCTATTTGGATAGATCAGGGTCCGTTTTCTTTTTTGAAAATTTAACCATTACCTTTTCAACTGTTGGCATCGTTCTGATCGGACAAGCGATTGCTGTAAGTACTTAATATAGGCGGTTACATACACCGAGCACTACTAACCTGTGAAACAGGTAGAATCAAGCGCATCCAGTGCAGGGTGTTTCAGAGTTTAAACCACTTTTACGAAATGCGCACGTAAGTATAGCTGGATAAAAAATATATGAAGTTCTGAAGCTTGAAGCACAGGACACAAACGCCACGTACAGCCTTTTTCTTCTAAGATTGGATAACTTACTTAATTATCCCACACATCTGAGAAATATGTCAGCTTCATCGCGGGAACCCTTGGAGTGGAATGCATAAATACCACAAAGTGATTCATGGAAACTACAGCGCTGTGCACACACACTCCCTCAACGTGCTGGTCACTTGAGGACTCTTAGTACTCACTACTACTACCACCAAAAAAAAAAAAAACGCCATCATCTTCGACTGTCACCTCTTGCAAGCCCTTCTCCGTTTCAAATTACATTCTTCCGTTGCGTTGATAATGGTTCAAATCGGTATATGTGTCACGTCTATCGCCATCGTTACCCTCTTGGGTGCTCCCGTTACTAGCATACCCTTTCCGGCCGAGTAAGTCGCTATTTCGTCTTAGCCAGGTAGTATCTGAATCATATCCCAAAAAAAATCAGAACTTTGGATGTCAGTGAACGCGATATGAACGTACTACAGTCCAGGCAGTTCGGCTTGGGTGCCTTGTTCAATTTATTCAGCAGTGCTAAGGGCGCAATCGGAGGCGCTGTAAGAGCGGCTGGGAAAATAGGGAGGAAATCGGGGCGTCCGGGAATGAAAATGAGCAAGACTGAGAAGAAGATAAGTGATCATGACAGACACAAACATAACAAGAAACCGCAACAGTAAAGTTCACTGTCCCTTTTTTTGAACAACTTCTCACTAGGCATGATTAGCTACCTCATGGCGGGAATATCAATGGCGACAAGACGGTGTTTATTCTTTTTTTTTTTTTTTTTCACCTTGACATGCCTTGGCTGACGAGTTGTCGTGGTAGGAAAAGGGACATTCTCAACATGAAAAGGCGCGTTGGGACTTATTATGATTTGAACGCGCGAGGATACTTGGACGAGCTTGATTAAAGCAATTGCGGCGTGCAAATGATATTCCGGTCGTAACGCGCTACGGTTGTACTTACGTGGATGAACTCTGTGAATGTCATGTGAATGGCCGATTCGCACATACGAGTTAAGAAACAGCATCGGGCCTTCCCAGTGTATTTTTAGAGTACGTCGATAGATTTCTCCATTACATCATGGCAATTTTAGATTTTCCATCGTCTGGAAAGTCCCTGAAAGCAAACTGGTTCATGTCGGCGTTTCGCAGAATACGAAGTGCCATCCAGAAATAGATTCTGGAGCCGATAAGAAAAAGTCAAACCAACTGCTGGAATCGCTTCGGTTGACATCACCTGCACACTGCATAAGCAACCGCCAAAACCAAGCCGCAACTATGATCCGAGGTTAATTTTTTGAATGAAACAGGGGGAGGGTTGAGTTGACAAGAATTGCATTGCGCTGTATGGCCTGATGAATGAGGAACGCGAGAACGACGTCCGATGATCAAGTTTTTGTCAATAAAGACGTTCAATAGGTGCGTGATGCTTTGGATCTGGAAAGGCCTGGCTCCATGGGCCGTATGAGTGGATCGGTGATCCATACCACAATAGACATATCTGAAATTGCTGGATAAAAATACGAGGGCACAGCCATGAATCCGCAGCTATCTGATTATTCTCGGTCTTCACGGTGAAATGCATATAGCGTACCGCGTACCGCTGTGCACTGCATACTCCTCAATACGCGTACCAATCGAAAGACGTAACCAAAGTAGAGAGCGAGAATAAGACCTAACGTTTTTGAATAACGGCTCACTAGGCAATCATATCCTGGACAAATGAATGGCCCTTAAATTTGGGCTCGTATTTCCGCGCAAGTGGCACCGCTGTCACCGAAACACCGTTCCCCCCCCCCCTCCCCCAACTTGTTGCCTGCATCGCCAAGGGTGCCGCTAAGCTCCAAGGCAAAATGGTGGCAAGGTGACTGGCTTCCAGACTTGGATCCTGAATACGAGTCATCAACAAAGTGCCATGTGAAAACAGGATACGGCGTTTGCGTTTGTGCCAGTGGTGTTGTCGATTCGGCGGTTTCCGCAAAGAGAGTCCCACGGTCAATATCATGATATGCAGCTGACACAGCACGCTTATTGGCTTGAAGCACGTCACAGCATAGTCATCGCTCTAAAGATAAGGATCATCGGACCGTTGCTGCCGGTTTCTTTCGGCTCCTCCACTATCCCGAGTCTTCAAGCTTGCATTCCCGAAAAAAGCCATGGTCAACTCCATCATAAAGAACATCTCTGCGCTTATCTGTGGATCGCAGAATCAAGAAGCGAACCATTCCCACATCCTAGAGTTGTAGCCCTGTCGTAATAAGGATGAATAGACTCGTCACAGTCGACTAAAGTGGCATCATAATCATCCCGATATCGCGAATGGGCGGGAAGATAGGTGAATTAGGGTAGTCGGGGGGACGGTTCAAGCGACAAGAGCAAAAAAAAAAAAAACAGAAAGTGCGGGAAAAAACAGGCTCCTACGGTGGACATGAGAGCAGTAGCAAAGAAAGCAAGAAGAACACTGGAGAGCAGAGATTGGAAGAGGTACATGCGATAGTGTCAAGAACTATTACACGGGAAAGCTACGAAGAACTTTTACGGCGGCGATGGACGTGAAACATGCTGTACTAGTTAAGTGCCTCCGCATGGCTTAGCGAAGAATAGAAACTGTTATGGACAGGTTTAAAGATATCTCGCCTTCTCGGCTTGTACGTGGAGTTTGCTGAAACGTATAAATACAAGGGCGTCTTCTTCCAATGCCGTAGCGCTGTGCACTCAGACCTCAACGTGCTGGTCACTTGAGAAACTATACGCCGTCTTGCAACTCCCAATCCACGATTAATTATCATCACTCTCCTTTCTTCCGCCATGGTTCAATTCAACTTTGTCATGTCTATTACCATAGTTGCCCTCCTGATTGCTCCCGTCATTAGCATGCCGCTTCCATCCCAGTGAGTTATCGTTCGTCTCCCTTTTAGTAATTTTAAAAATCAACTCCAAATCAGAACATGGGATGTCGAGGAACGCGATACTACAGCTGTCCTACAACGCAGACAGTTCGCTTCCTTGTTCAAGTTCATCTTCAACATAGGCAAGTTAATCGCAAAAGGAATATCAAAATTGAAGCATCTCCATCATCATCATCATCACTCCTCGGTTTCAAAGACGGTTCACCACGCGCTTTCGAACAATAATAGCACCAGTGTTCCTCATATTCACAAGTCAAAGCATCGCCGTCGGTAAATAATGTCCTTTTCTGACTCATAAAACTCCCTTTCGTGCTGACGGGTTTTTACCATTTGCAAAGGAAGAGGGAAATGTTTGACATGGAAGAGCGCAGTGGTTGGGATGACCATGACGATTTGAACACACGGGAATTGAACTTGGATGAGCTTGACTGAAATCATTGCCAATAGGTAACCTTTGGGCGTTCTTCTCTTTTTTTATTTTTTTTTGGCCAATGTGCAGTTTATGTTCCGACTGTTCATACGTTCGTTGATGATACATACATATATCCATACATATATATAATCTGGGTTGCGTCAGGGCGAATATCAGAGAGAAGTCCCTTAATAGGGCTTGAAGGTAAATTTAGCTCAAGCGAGCATCATAAATGATTCTGCAAGCATGTGAGGCATCGGAGCTACACTAGGACCGTTTCTTAGCAAACCGTCACTGCTATGTATCACCCGGGATTTTCACCGCCTTTTCAACCTTACTTTTGTACTAATCCTATAATTAATTAGAAACGTCGTTTTTAGACGAGGTCGGCAGAAAAGGATTACCATCTGTCCACATGTCCACTACAAGATACTAATTCAAGCTTCAAAAAGAAAGAAGCTGGTTCTCAGGCGCAATCCATGGTTCATGGTGTGACGATGTGCAATATACTGGGAGCAAAGGTTTGTATGTGCCTATAAGAGTTTCAAATTGAGTTAATTAATTAATACAATGATTGGAATGGAATAGGATATCCATGTTACACCAAGCGTGCCTGCAGTGGATCCAACTCAAGCGTCTCCCAAAACTCCCTCGAATCTAAAGCTCTCCCGAGCCTCTCGACGTTGCGCGGCAATGCCTTGATGTTACATTCGCGCATCCATTCACGCACCCAACGAGCCCGAGGATCGGGATCATCTATTCCTCTGCTGATTTCAGTTGTTGGTGATAGTGGCGGTGGTGACGCCGGTCCTTGTCTCTGTCCCCAGCCCGATGCAAGATCCCACCAGTCATGAACACGACCATCAGTTAATATCCAGCGCTGGCCTTGTGCCTTTGCAAAATGGGTGTGGACGGCGAGGATGGCTCGAGAGACGTCAAGACCGTGAATGAGGTGTAGACTTCCCTAGTAGTAGTAAGTATCACAGAAGGACAGGGGATGAATGGATGGGATTGAGTTCAGTAAATGACGGGAAAGGTTGGATTAGACTCAATAATATATATACGCGGACCTTGCTCTTCAATGCTTCCTTTGTTTTAGCGACCCAATTTCTCGCTGACCTTGATCCGCCCCAAAGACCAGCTAGGTTTAGAACCGTGGTCGGTACAGCAGGCGACAACTTCAAAAACTCTTCTTCGGCGACGGCCCGAGGCTCACGATTGTATGGGCTATGCCTGTCATACCACTGAAAGGCGATTCCTGGGGTAGACTGTAATGCTTAATTATCAACAAAAAAACGGCCACGAACTACATGAAAGGATGAAAAAAATAAATAATAATTTACCTTCCATATGCCAGTCGAACCCAGTAGTATAAATCTGGGCTGAATTCCCGATTTCCGACTTGCCACGTAGGATCTAACCAGTTTTGTCAGACCGCCAGACTCGGTGACGGGGAAGGTGATGAGGACGGTCGTAGCATCAGGTAGATGACTACACTCGAGTTTGACTTCTTCCGGATCCTCTTCCGCGTCGAAAACGAAGGGAAGGGTATCGCCCCTTCCATCCCGCGTGGTTGCTGCCAATGCGAGGCCTCGCTCTCTGCAAAGGGGAATCAAGAAGGTGGAAAGCCAGCCAGCGCCCAAGATGAGGATGTGGACGGCTGGCTTTTGAGCAGACATGATATTCGCAAGAGGAGCCAGGGAGTGGCGTAGTAGTACTACTAGTACGGCTATTTCCGCAGTGACATTGCAATTTATCATCTAAGCAAATAACGACAACAATATTGACTATTATGCTCACAAGTTTCAACTACATATTAGTTCGTTTGTACAAGTAATGCCCTATGACAATGAAAGATGCACCGTCTATATATTAAAATGTGTCATCATGCTTGTATTGCACCCATGGGGGTAGGCAACGTCTTGCCGTCTTTGTCGCAACAAGGGATTGCCATCTCGATGGCTACCATTTGCGAATTATGCCCTTCCTTCCAGTTGTCTGCATAACGAGCACCGATCTCCCAGAAGTCGGCTGGAGGACAGGGCAAAGGGTCTATCATCTTATCTTCGACGAGTAACTATCATCAAAGTTGTTAGAACGGCTAGTCAATAAGGCGATAATGTTGTCGACACCCACCGATAAGGCGTCGTACAGCCATGTTGTGCAGAAGTAGTTCGGATGCTCATCCGCATACTTGTTGGCTTCGACTTTTTGCAGTACTCTTTCTAGCTTGCTCTCTGAGGGTATGCTTCCAACCAGCAGTAAGCACGCAAGGCGCATTCGAAGAGGAGTCCCTGCAATATGCGGCTCTTCCTTTTCGACTCGATACTCCCAAATGACACGTCCTTGTCCGTGATCGTTAACAGGAACATTCACAGCGTGAAACTTGAACGCCAGAGAGGAGTCCGCTGATGACGGAGGGCCAAAACTTTCGCTGTCACTGCTAGTAGCCGCTTCGGAATCCAACTTGTTTGGTTTGGGTAACGCAACGAGAGCTGTATGATATCTCACTGGGTTGCATGGTGTTGGAGTCCGATAATAATATGCAATGTAGAGCTGCCAATCACTGGCATGACGTCGCTGGCTGAAAATTTTCGAGGGGAGGCCCAACATAGCTCAATGATGATCTGGCTATTAGCTATCAAGGAGAGAGTTAGTACACGCCTGACGAGCAGAGGGATGTTTCGAAACTTACACGAGCAGAGAAGGCGTCCAGTTGGTGAGGGTCTGGCTGGACCAACTGTGAGGCTGCTTTTAAGCGCGACAATACTACATTCCTGATGTCATTCTCCGTTCTAGCATGTGAACCCTAATTTCTCGGCGAATAAACAAATGACTGGGTGATATTGTCCGCCCAGTGCCGCCCAGGAACTAGACGACAGTTGATAAATTGGGCTGCGGTGGTAACGCTGCTTGAACAGGGCGCAATGGATTCGGAGTGTGCCGCAAGGCATTCAATCTATTCGACCCTGACAAGACCGTGCACGCTTGTCAAAAGGACATTGATTGATGAGGTGAGATGGATAGTAGTAGTCAACGTTACGTGGTTATGCCAGAGTGGTGCCGACATGATTCAGTCCCTCATTGTTTCCTCTTTCAGTCTGCAGCTTGACGCTCTTCAGCTGAATCTCTCACAATTAGCTTAGCGGGGTGGAGTCATGGCACCGTCTGACTGGACCTAGCCAATGCCGTACCTACCACAGCTCATCGCCCATCCACTGGCTCAAGCGATCCGGATTGAACAAGCAATGTAGTCCACCAATCCCCTGGCTACTTGACTTCAACTGTCTAGAGTGGGGTCATGCTCGTTGAGTATAACGCACCGTCAAATGGTTCCCGCGATCAATTTCCGCGGCACGCCATTTGCATGACCTTGATCTTTTGAGCCTGTTCTGGACTGGTGTTGGCGCCCATCATATCTTACAGAGTCCGAATTCCGTCGTTACCGCAACGCTTCAATGATTGGGCCTGATGATAAGCGTATGTCAATTAGAGGTCGGATGTGTATGACATGGGTGCCACTCACTTGTGCGCTGACCATACTTGTGCACTATGCTTTCGGTTATCGTGTTGCACCCAATAAAATAAAAAGACATACCTGCATTTCATGTCAAGCAAAATCATTATATGTCTTGGTCAACTCAAGCCAGGTGTACCCGTCGGTGCTGACTGAGAGTGTTGGTGGCTTCAATCGGAGCTCTAGTCACTAGACACGATTTGAACAATCATTGTTATCCTGGTGGTTCAACCTTGACCTGCCTGCCCTCTGCTAGCCGTTGCGCCGAAAAGAAAGTGTGACCATAATAAATTGGTCCAAATGACTCTTTGACGTACTCAAGTACTCATCATGACTCGTCTCGCTCAACTGCTTCGTCCTTGGTGATGACCTACATAGATCAGATGTTTACTGTTAAAATTCAGAAGACCGGCGACGTTAGCATTCTCAAGAAGATAATCGAGGAGGACTCGGAGAAGGTCCATCACCTTAACCACCTTGATGCCTCAGATCTCAAGCTCTTTCGGGTTTCTCTGCTCGTGGATCACGATTTCAAAGAACGGTTCGAAAATACCCACCCCGAATCCTTAGTGCAGCCTTTCGCGTCGCTATCACAACTGTTTCCTCACGTCGAAAGTGATCACCTCCACATTATCATTCAAGCGTGTGAGCCCGTTTATGTCGTTTCCCCGCGTCACAGTCAATCTTATTGATGTAAACTCGTACTCACCAAGTTGCGGCTCACGACACCACTCCGCTTCTCTCTCTCAATTGTTTCGTTCTTGGCGATGATCAGGATCGGATGTTTACCGTCAAGATTCCGAAGACCAAGAATGTTAACATTCTCAGGGATATAATCAAGGAGAGGAAACATCGCCTCCACCACATTGATGCCTCAGATCTCAAGCTCTAGAAGGTCTCCTTTTCCATCGACGATCTTGATTCCAAGGAACCACCCACCGCCGAACCCAGCCCGAGACCTGACAGGCTACTGCCGGAGGCATCCCCTATTACACTCGATGCTACTCATATCCACATCGTAGTTACGTGTCCCGGCAGGTGAGTCATACATGGACTCCGATTCAAAACTTTGCTCATTGTTCTGCAAGGCCTACCGTTGACTGGTTCCTTTCCGTCCTCATCTTATAAATACCCATTAAAAGTTCCCGAGCAATCATCGTCGAAGTTATATGCATTCCATTGGTGGATAACGCACCCAAAACAGCTCTTCTACGATCAAATTCCCTGGTATGGATATCTGACATGACTTCTACAAACTCGTGAAGAAGCTTAGCATCATCTCGTGTCGGCGCGTGGTTCTCACAGTCGTCGCTGAACTTCCCGAAGACAGGATGAAGTAGGAATACTTGAAGCATGGGAGGTGGACCGGTTACATGCAATAAACGCCTTTCCATGCTGCATCCTTTCAAAAATTTTGGGACTTCCTCCGTTCGTAGGCGCATCTGTCTTCCGTTGCTGACAAAAGCTCTCACGATCCTGGGCTAACTGGTCCTTACACAACGAATGGACACTTGTCAGTTAACAATTCGCGACTCTTGATTATGGAATTTAAGAACGAAGTTGGGTCTAAGGGAGCCAAACCCCGAGGCTACGCGGAAGCTTGCTGCTCGGCATTGTAATTCGCTACTGCCGTGCATACTTGCACTCATCTTTAGTATGTTTCACTATTGTTCCATCTTTTACACTAACAAGGCCCTTTCGTCACATTTTCAGGTGCTGCGTGGACGGATCGCCCTACGGTGCAGATGTTGTCAACTGTAATCCCGTGCCATCATCACGACACCGATATCAAGATGAAGTACATGCTCGCGCGGCACCTTGGGGCTCTCTGAGTTGCGATTCACTCTCTGCAAGCCTATTACAGTACAAATCACTTGCCTGGTGCACTACATTGTGATCCAATATACCCATATGTAAAGCTCGGGATGGTTCGGTAAAGCAATTCAAATACGTATCGAAAATAGAGGGTCGCAACTTATTCTTTGGAAATTTGGACGAAGATGGCGCTGCAACCTGCATCAAATTTGTGGCTCGCTATTGTACAGAAGCTCATCGGTTCCTCGCTGAAAAGGGATCTGCGCCGAAACTGTATACTGTCGAACGCCTCCTGGGTGGACTATACATGGTTGTAATGGATGACGTGAGCAGGAATTACGTGTCATTTATTCAAGGCATCCCGAATTTGCATTCGGAGGAATATCAGAGTGCTCGGTTATCACTTACAGAGAAGATCAGAGATTGTTTAATTCAATTGCATCAAGCTGGTATGATACATGGAGATGTTCGTGGTACGAATATTATGGTGAAAAAGACAGGTTTCAAAGATTTATCGTTTCTGCTGCTGGATTATGATTCAAGTGGTACTAAAAGAAGTGCGATACCCACTGGATCTAAATACTGCAATAGTGAAACGCCCAGAAGGAGGTGTTAAAGGTGTAATTGTATCATGATTTGGATATGATAGATTACATCTGGGATGTCTAGCTCGTATCGTATAGTTGATGGTCCGAGCGTCACGCGTCGCGGACGAGGTCTACCTCTTTTGCTGGCAGTCAGTGCGGACTAAAGGTACACCATCGAAAACTGACACGTGAATGAAACCCATACTACGGAGACATCGCCTTTAGTAGTTTAGTTATGCCTTTCTTCTCCTATTAATTCACGATTACGATTTCTATGCATTGCATGCACGAACCGGTAGTTTGGTTGTAACCGACGCCACACTGTGTGAGAGGAGTTCTGGATAGTGACTGTAAGATGCGGACAAGTCCCTGTACTGTGTGCGGCTGGACTGCATGACTGCTCTTGAAGCTTGAAGCTTGAACGTTGAACGCTTGAACACTTGAACACGCATTTACGAGCTCGACAACACTGCCTCCAGCTGACCTCCACTTCCAGCCAATCTGGTATTCACTTTGCTCCACTCATCTTCTCTATAATAAATGCTCAAGAATTTATTCGAAAAAGGAAGAAACCGAAAAAAGAAAGGAAAGAAGAAAGAAATGTCGCATCAAGTCCCTCCGAGCCCAGGAACGACCGCAACATCCCAAACTTCGCTTATACTCATTCGCATCCATCAGGCCACTGTGCTAATCCCGAGCACTACCCCGAGCACTACCCCAATCCCGAGCGCTACCCCAATCCCGAGCACTGACCCAATTCCAACCACTGACCCAATTCCGACCACTGACCCAATCCTGCCTCCATGCTCTGTCGATCACCTATATGTAATCCAGGGCACCTTCGAGGATATCAGGCGATATGCTGGTGAAATGGTTGATTGGCTGATCAAAGTTGCACATCTCATCTTTGATCCTGCCGGTGGAGGTCGGCTATTCACTCATACAAGAGGCACAGTGGATGATTGGTATGCAGTTGGTAGAACAGATGAGTGGCGGCTGGTGGCCCAGGGCGAACAGCTTCAACCAGGGATCTACGAATACGTCACTGATAATCCTATCAATCTCTCCAAAATATGTGATCGCCAGGTCCACTCACGGACTTCCTTAGACTCAGCATATAATGCTACAAATTTTAGGAGTCTCATCCAGAACCGTGATGGTCATGAATGTGTCGTGACTGGAGCAAATAGAGGTCTTATCGCATCTCACCTAATCCCAAAACGTATGGGTACAGATGGTGCGATTGATGTTGTCACAAGATTTTCTGGACCAGCAGCAGCAGTGGGTATTGATCGGTTCAGTCCCAGGATTGGCATCCTTGTTGTCGCCACGTTTGATAAACTGGTAGATCTCTATGATGTTGGCTTCTATCATGACACTGTGAGCTCACATTGCATTCTACATTGCATTACTTAATACCCCACTGTACAGGACAATACCTATATTCTCCATAATTTTATCATTGACGACCCTGATCTGCCATTTACTGGCACAATTTTCCATGGAGTTTCCCAGCCCCCCCTTCATCTTTTCCGGGTGAGATTATCAGTTCGGAATGGACCTGTACCTATGCCTGACAAGGGCATATTCGATTGGCACTACCTACAATGCGTCATCAAAGTTTTTGGTACCCAGGAATACAAGAGTCTTCCCAACATCAAATTCTTTGTTCATCCTTTCAAAACAGAATCGGATGATTCAAATGACGAATTTCCAGATGATGATGGCATTGAGCCACCATGGCCTACATATCGCTTTGACAGACTTCGCATGGAACTAGGAAAGAGACATATGGAAAGAGAAAGTCACAAAGCAGTAGAGAAGTGGATTTCAGAGGTTCAAACTAGAGATGAAATACGTACGATATAACAGATATGCATCACAAAATGTTTTGGACACAGGTGTAAATTAAGAATGAGACTCAATGATATTCGCCTTGGAAACGGGTCAGATGTCGAAATTGTTCATCTAAGTCCTATCGTGATGTCCAAGGCATTGTGTACATCGAGGCTCCGTTTATCTCATGAATGTACGGGGCATATTCAAATGATCCCGAGTCATCGTGCATCACGCCCAGTGAAAAATCCGGCTGGAAGTATTCTAGTGTTGCCAATGGCTGAGTAAGTAATCTTTGTACCACCACGCCTATTACTCTCCTGAACCCGGACAACTCCACTACCACTATCTCTCCTTCTCTCTATTGGCGCTACCTTGGATTTTTCTTTGACCCGTACCTCTCCTTTAAATATCATGTACAGTATTATACTAATAAGGCTTCTTCTTCTATTAGGGCACTCCGCATGATTGGCAATGCTGTCAGGGGGATCCTGGTTTCACAACGCCTCAAACTTATTCGGACTTGCATCTGGCCCATTATGTCCTACGGTCTCGCCTTGTGGTTTCGCACACATGCCAAGGGCGTACATCACCTCCTTACCCCGCTGAAACGCGTCCAGCGCCTTGCTTTACTTTGGGCCAGTGGGGCCTTCTCCACCACGCCTGGCGGCGCACTGGAATTTTTAACCGGCTTCCCTCCCGTCCGCGTCTATTGTGATATCTTACTGTCTAAAACAGGTCTGCGCATCGCTACTCTGGACAACCACCATGCCCTGCGGGCACTCGCACGACAACCGGCCCTCCCTGCTCACACCCGGGCTCGTTGCTCGTCTGCGTCACCCTCTGCGTAACACCAGGTTGCCGACCAACCCCCTGCTGCCTCTTTTCCAGTTTGCGGCCTCTTTGGAGGAGCCTTTTCTGTCCGTCAATGATGAAAATCTGCTGGGTACACGCCTCCTCGACGTTTACGCCCATCGCATCTTTTTTGCTCACTTTGATCACCCACCCAAATCTTCCAAGGACCTCTTTCCCCCTTGGCTACAGGGCTTTCGAGCGCAACTACGGTCCTGGCGCGCTAACCCCGACGTCCAGATCTTTGCCACGGACGGCTCCCTCCGTCATCGGGTCTCTACCAGGGGCTTTCTCACATTGGGCTACTCTGAAGCACGCCACACACCGGCTACGTCTTCCTACGTTTCAGAAACTCAGGCCTTGGAGATGGCCTTCCGCCACCTTGCTGCCCGCAACATCCGGGGCCACGTGGTTATCCTCGTCGACAACGCTGCTGCCGCACACGGCATTTTTAATACTGACATCGTCGATGGTCAGCACATCCACATCCGCGCCTGTCGCCACCTCCGTGCTTGGCTCATGGACCACCCCTCCAACGCCTTGACCTTATCGTGGTGTCCTAGCCACGTCGGCATCCCGGAAAATGAAGCCGCTGACCATCTGGTCTCTACCTACCGTGGGCCGCCCTGTCCTCCTCTCCTCACGCGCCAGGCCGCTATTAGTCAATTTCGACGCACGGCGGGTAAACACTGGCGCTTAGCTTGGCTCTCGCAGAAGACTCGCGGACATAATCTACTCCGTCTCAACGCATCCAGATCGGTTCTGAAACCGTCCTTGTCACGCTCCAAGTCCCGCTTTGTCTCGAAATGCGACGACTCCCCGGACCTCTTCTCCCGCTTCACGCGCTTTGTCACGGGCCATATGCCCTCAGCCGAGTATCGCCGCCGTTTCTTTCCGCAAGCCCCTACTCACTGCGTTCTCTGCAATGACCGTCGCCCCCTGACGCGCTCCCACATCTTGTGTGAGTGTTCCTTTTTTCCTCCTCCGTTTACTTCCTTTAGCACTTTCCTCCGCACGGACCACAACTATGTCGGTCTTATTGCGTTCCTCAAAGACCACCCGCGCGCAGCTTCCTTTGACGCTCTCATACCTTTTGCCTACCGCCCCCGACGTCTCCGTGCTCACACGGCCTTATTTGCTGATTAGTTGTATGTTTTCCCTACTTCACATCTTTTACTTGTAGCCACCTGTGCTTACTACGCGCGTCTCCTTACGAGGTGCTCTCCTACGGTCTACTGTGTCCATACTTGTGTTCTTTCCCCAATATACACCATTCCCATGCGAAAAAAAAAAAAAAAAATGGCTGAGTAAGCCGATCATTTAATACTGGGAGCCGAAGCCAGCTGGGGGCGGCTAAAGCTACCTTATCCCACAGCTGTATCACACTGTTGCTTAAAACATATATATCTCAGTCGTTTCCAAGCTGTTCCCTTTCATTTTAGGTGCGTTGCAATTATCCGTAACACGGTAGACCTCCTTTTCCGATGTCACATTTGTGACATTGTGACATTATGTTACATGAACGTGACATATGGTAGCGTGACAGCCACTAAACTGCGCGCGCATTCGCACGGCTGGTTCCTTTAGTGTACTGAGTCATTAAACTACGTATGGATTTTGGACGAAAACTTCAGATCTCCAGAAATATTCTTGGATCCGTAACACAGCAACCCTCCTTTCCCGATGTGACATTTGTGACATTTGTGACATTATGTTATGAAAGTGACATACGGTAGCGTGACAGCCACTAAACTGCGTGCGCATTCTGCACGGCAGGAGCCAACAATATGACAAGTCATTAAATCTCATTAAACTATGTATGGATTATGGATGAAAACTTCAGATCTCCAGAAATATTCTTGGATCCATAACACAGCAGCCCTCCTTCCCCGATGTCACATTTGTGACATTGTGACATTATGTTATGAAAGTGACATACAGTAGCGTGACAGCCACTAAACTGTGCACGCATTCTGCAATTCTGCACAGCTGGTTCCTTTAGTGTACTGAGTTATTAAATATTGTTAACATACCTATGGCTTATGGACAAAAACTTCAGATCTCAGGATGATCTTTCAGAAAGGCAATTAAGCCAATGTAGTTATTGTCACTGCTTAAAAAGGAGCTAAAAGTAGTAAATGGAGGAGGGTAGGAAAGGCACTCACATATGATGTGGGCATGGGTCAGAGTGTTAAATCAGGGGAGAGCAGCGCAGGACACTAGCTAAGTAAGGATTCAACTTGTTCTTAGCTGTGTTGCCTTAGTTAGTCAACTATGTAGTTCTTGGAATTGAGGGACAGTCGTCCAGAATGCCCTCCTTTTATGCATTTTGGAACCCTAGCTTACATACACATTATTCTACCAATGGAGTAACTACGAGGCTATGTACACACAGCTATAGCTGTGTAAGAGCTATCCAAATGCAGTGTGATTTGTCATGACCAACTGAAAAGCTTTGGCTTTTTCACTAAGTCATTTCCATTTTATTATTTATTTTCTTCATATTATATAGACACATGCTGACTAAGCAGGCACCTATTGCTTGGCGCTTAGATAAAGCCGTAGATAAGATGCCGGAGTATTGTGCTGATGACTCATTACCATTACTACATGCGCAGTTGTCTTACTCATACCATACTATATTTAGAGTAGGGCTTAGGGTAGTGCACAGACCACCTGTTGTAGTATATAAAGAGTGCAATTCAGCACCCAGAGTCCTCAGTTGAGTTCTCTCGGGTTTCTCCCCTCTCTCCTCTCCTCCTGTCAGTTCCCTGTTGGGGCTCTTAGGCGTCATGCCGAGGGGTTCCTGATAGTAGAACTCGACTACTTTTCTAACAGCCCCACGCTTGCTATAGCCAGACCACAGGCTTAAGTGTACTCAATTATACCATTGTATGCTGACATTAAAATTGCGGTATTAGTTGCCAAAACCTACTGTCGTATGCTGATGTTAAAATTGCGGTATTAGTTGCCAGAACCTATAAAACTGTGCACCAGTTGTATGCTGATGTTAAAATTGTGGTATTAGTTGCCAGAACCTATAAAACTGTGCACCAGTTGTATGCTGATGTTAAAATTGCGGTATTAGTTGCCAGAACCTATAAAACTGTGCACCAGTGGCCCTGCATTGCGGCCCTTACTATAAAGCTGCACACCAGTGGCCCTGCATCGCGGCCCTTAACTTGCTTTGCATTACGTTCCCGGTCTATGCAAACCAAAGAACCTAACTGCGGTATTAGTTGCCAGAACCTATAAAACTGCGCACCAGTGGCCCTGCATCGCGGCCCTTACTATAAAGCTGCGCACCAGTGGCCCTGCATTGTGCCCATAACTTGCTTTGCATTACGTTCCCAGTCTATGCAAACCAAAGAACCTAACGCGGTTGATAGGGTTACCTGTGCACAGCATCGCGGCCCTTAACTTGCTTTGCATTATGTTCCCAGTCTATGCAAACCAAAGAACCTAATGTGGTTGATAGGGTTACCTGTGCACAGGATACCAGTGCTGGGGTAGTGACACAATACATCACTCATATCTAGGGACAAGGCTTGCCACCCCCCTAGTGCATTAAATTGCCCTGGCCTAGGCCCTTGAAGGCTATAGCTTTAGTTTATGTAAATACCTTTTCACCCTACCCCTTGGAGATAGACATCACTCGTATCTAGGGACAAGGCTTGCCACCCCCCTAGCACATTAAATTGCCCTGGCCTAGGCCCTTGAAGGCTATAGCTTTAGTTTACGTAAATACCTTTTCACCCTACCCCTTGGAGATAGCTGGCACTTGCCCACGCATCTCTGAGAAAGGCCCGTACCCTATCTGAGAAAGGCCCACACCCGTACGGTGTAGCAGCAACTGGACAACCATTTGGACCCAGTTTAGATAGACCCTTTCAATTAAAATAAAACAAGTAGTCAGTATCATAAATTGTAGCACTGCAGGGGTGGTTGTAGACCCTGAGTGCACGTTTCGTACATACGTTCCCAAGCAAGTGACAGGCCAAGACCTCCCTCACTTACGTACAAGTACAAAATAGGAGATACAAATAACATACTTTTTGGGACACTGTCACAGGTGATCTTGATCCAAACAATGCAGGTTTTAGTTCATCAGAAGGAGAATCTACTTCATCATCATCATCACATTCAACAAACTCTATCACAGAGGAACCACATCAGTGGGAAGCAGCACCATTTCCCATCCTATTACCTAACCCAGCAACCTTAAACCCAAACCTACTTTTCAACTCCGATGCTGATTTCATCGGAGAACCCGCACCACCACCACTGTTTTCATCACCACCACCCCACTTACACCATCACCTACATCGCCACTGCCACACTATCACAGTATGGCGGCGCCCCAAGAAATGATGTCAGCAGAATTGCTGAATCTCCTCAATGCGCAAGAAATGACGTCAGCAGAATTGCTGAATCTCCTCAACGCACAAGCTGCGACCATCCAAGCCCTACAAAACCAGCTGACACAGCTACAAACAAACACTGCACAGGTCGCCGCGGCAGCAGCAGCACACACTCCTCCCCGCCAACATTGTTAGTGTTACAGTTCTCTTTTCCCTTTGTTAACAGACTACATTTACTTGTTACAAATCCATAGTTACACTTGGACATTATCTCCTTTCATAGCTACCTTCATCTTTCCTTTCCTAGATAGCTATGCTCTTTCCCCTTTAGTTTCTATTGTTCTCTTAATGTATATAAACCCCTCTCATGTACTGTAGTTCTCTAGTTCCAACTTAGTCAAATCTTATCCATAACTTGAATGCTCTTTTGCTTGTCACCTCAACCGCTCTCCTTGTGCTCTCTCTCTAGCCTTCATCATTGTCAGACTTAGTGCCTAGAACCCTTGTCCAGTGACTGGGAACAGACCGAGACTCTGTTTGTTGCTGCAGACTTGGATGCTGAACGACGTTGTGGACATCGACTGTAACATAAGTTGGAACTCAGGACCAGCTCAGGGTATCACCCCTAGCCAACACCATTGAGACCCGCAGCTCTCAGGAACGACCCCCGAATGGATCCATCACCTATAAGGGGAAAACCTACCTTGGACGACGAGAAGTTTTTCTCTACCAACAAACCTGGTACTTTGTTACAGAAGGACGGAAACGAAACGAACCAGTCCCAGACAAATATTTTTCAGGAGACTTCTACTCAGGAGCCTTTGAATTCAATTTACCCGATCAAATCTACCTAGACTGGGGTAGTGAAGTACAAGGAGAGCCGCTCTACCTTGTTAAAGAACCAGAAAACGAACCAGGAAGGACCCTCTATAGAAAATTCTTAGGAGACAGCGACCAATACGGAATCACAGCTAGCCTTTTAGCAGAGTGGGAGGAATTATTACGAATTGAACAAGCCAAGCTTGAGGAAAACCCATTTGATACAGATTACTCGAAACAAGGACCACCCCCATCTCCGAAACCCAGAACTCCGAGTAGAACCCCTACTCCAGAACCGAAACCAATCACTAGAACCCCTACCCCTGAACCACCGATTAACCCTGAACCACCAATCACTCCTGAACCAAGAATGGGTCTGAAACCAGTGCTAGCTCTAAAGGAGATATCAAACCGCAGCCTATACGACCTTTTACAGGCAAACGAATCGAAGCAAGGTCATTTTTAGGACAGCTTGAGGATTACTTTACCCTCAATGAACAGAACTACGAAGGAAAAGATGAGAAGAAGGTCAGATATGCGCTTGCTTGCATGGGACCAGAACTAGACGACTGGAAAACTATTATCTGAAGCGAATTGAATGACAACAGAGGCAGTACCACAGCCACGTTCAAATGGAGCAACTATGAAGCATTTGAAACACGTTTCATCAATGACTGGGGAGAAGTCAACAGCGCCCTTTGAGCCCTGAACAATCTATCCAAATTAAGAGTTGGAAACGGTGTTTCAGTCCCAGAATACATTAGAAAATTTTGCATGGATATAGGAACCTCTGGACTAACTGGAATACCCACTCAGCTGCAGGCATTTGTCAAAGGATTACCCTTAGAACTGGCTAGAACGATCTTACAGGACCAAAGGAAGATCAAGACGATGCAAGAAGCCTATGATAAGGCTGAGGATCACCATAACGCTTGGGACATGACAGGACAGGGAAACAGGAGAACCACTGATGGATCTGGAACACGTTTCAGTCGAAACAACAATCAATCCGGAGCAATCAGAGCTATAAATACCATGACTCCTAGCCGATTGACAGATGATCAAAAAGAGGAATACCGAAAGACTGGCAAGTGTTTCAGATGTGGAACACAGGGACACATCTCCAGGAACTGCCCAAAACGCAATGATGCATCTTCATCCAGGTCTTCTTATCAGAATAAGGCTGTCTGTTCCGTCACTGAGGAACAACAGAAGGAAGAAGATGAACCAGCAAAGAAAATTAGAGCAATCTTTTCAGCAATGTCTACTGAAGAGAAGAATGCCCTCTTAAACAAATTCGAAAACAAGGGTTTTTAGTTAGGAAGCATCACTCAGCGGTTGGCCCTTCCTTATTATCGAGATCTGAACAGTTAGCGCTTGATTCTGTAACAGTAATATCCAACAATGACAAGCGCATTTCATTAACTATCAAATCGACTGATTTACCCGCTGGAACATCTGCCCTAATTGATTGTGGAGCAGAAGGAAACTTTGTAGACAAGGGAGCAGTGAAGGAGCTAAGGAAAGAACGACTTAAGAAACCAATCAAAGTCAGAAACGCAGACGGAACAGTAAATGTGAAAGGAATGATCACACATCGGACCAAGATTTGCTACATGATCGAAGGACAGCAGTTTATCAATTGGTTCTGGATCACTAAACTAGGCGATCAACGAATGATTCTAGGAATACCCTGGTTAGAAGAAAATAACCCGATCATCAACTGGCGAGAGAAATCTCTGAAAATTGGAGACCTGGACATGTCACCAAAAGCAATCTGGCAGCTAGCCCTTGACTCCCAGCAATGGGGCGAGGATGACTATTGGATTAGAGTTAAAACATCGGCATCACAGGAACTAGAGCATAGGTTAAAGAAAGATGAACCATCCACCATGCTACCTACAGAATATGAGCAATGGCGCACCATCTTTGACAAGAAGGCATCAGAACACTTCCCATCCAGTCGACCATGGGACCACGCAATCAACACAAAAGAAGGTTTTGTCCCAAAAGCTAGTAAACTTTACCCTCTATCAGTCAAGGAACAAGGACTGTTAGATGAATGGATTGATGAACAACTCAAGAAAGGATACATTAAACCATCTACATCACCGCAAGCGTCACCATTCTTCTTTGTAGCAAAAAAAGAAAGTGGAGCACTCCGACCCTGTCAGGATTACCGATACCTGAATGAATGGACTGTCAAAAACACATATCCCCTTCCCCTTGTTTCCGATCTCATGACTAAATTACGAGGTGCCAAATATTTCACCAAACTAGACCTCCGATGGGGATACAACAACATTCGCATCAAGAAAGGAGATGAATGGAAGGCAGCCTTTATCACCAATCAAGGGCTCTACGAACCAACAGTAATGTTCTTTGGATTATGCAACTCGCTGTCAACCTTTCAAACTATGATGAACAAATACTTTAGGGACATGATCAATGAAGGATGGCTGATCATTTACATGGACGACATGTTAATCTGTGCGGAAACATTAGAACAGCTAGAGGAGCGGACAAAATGAATTTTACAACAGCTACAAGATAACGATCTATTCCTGAAACTTGAAAAATGCAAGTTTGCCACGCAGGAAGTCGAATTCCTAGGAATGATAATCACCCCTGGACGCATTCAGATGGACCCAATAAAGTTAGCAGGAATCGCTGATTGGCCAGTTCCTACCACAGTCAAACAAGTCCGGTCATTCCTCGGATTTGGGAACTTTTACTGACGTTTCATTGGAAATTTTGCTGCCATTGCTAAACCACTTACCGACCTCACTAAGAAAACAGAACCATTTGACTGGACCACTGAACAGAACAACGCTTTTGAAATTCTGAAGAAACGATTCGCATCTATGCCAGTATTATTGATGCCAGATCCTACTCGACCCTTTATCCTTCAAACCGATGCATCAAATAAGGCAATAGGAGCAGTCTTGAAACAAGCAGATGAAACAGGATCTCTACATCCCTGCGGATTTATCTCACACGCATTAACACAAACAGAACAGAATTACCAGATCTATGATCGAGAACTCTTGGCAATTATCAAAGGACTGATGACCTGGCAACATTTACTACATGGATCACCCCACACCACTATAGTTCATTGCGACCACAAGAATCTGTCCTACTATCGAACCACCCAATGCTTAACACCCAGACAAGCTAGATGGTCATCCCTATTATCAGAATTTGACCTACACATTGAACACGTCCCTGGCACAAAAATGTTTGAAGCAGATGCCCTATCCCGACGCCCTGATCATATGGGAAACAGTGAATTACAAGAAAACATTGTAGTCCTACCAGAGGATCGTTTTATTCATCTTATTGCAGAAGATCTAGTCACAGAAATTCAGAAAGCAATGTCAAAAGACGATTTCGGACGTATTCTAATCAAGGTTATCACCACGCACTGCGCCCCACCGATCAAATCAAACATACAAGATTGGTCTTATACCAATGGCATTGTTCACTATCTCGGAAAGACCTACATCCCTGACCAAGATGGGTTACAAACCAAATTGATTAAAGAAACACATGAGGCATGATCATCAGGTCACCCTGGACGATTAAAGACCCTTGAACTCCTTAGGCGTGACTACTGGTGGCCCAGAATGTTCAAACATGTCAGGGAATGGATAGAAGGATGCGCCCTCTGTCAGCAGATGAAGATTAACACACACCCAAATGTACCAGCCCTTCACCCGATTCCGTTGAAAGCAACCCGCCCCTTTCAACAAGTAACCCTTGATTTCATCACTGATCTACCCCTTTCCGATGGCTTTGACTCGATCCTGGTCACAGTGGACCATGGTCTTATGAAGGGGGTAATTTTCACACCTTGCAAGAAGACAATCAATGCACTAGGCACTGCGGAACTTTATGTATCCAAAATTTTCAAACAATTTGGCCTACCCGACGTTTTGATCTCAGATCGAGGACCACAGTTCTCCGCAAAAGTATTTCAGGAAATACGAAAAGCATTAGGAATCGACCATAGAATGAGCACAGCCTATCACCCTCAAACTGATGGAGAAATGGAACGAGTCAACCAGGAATTAGAAGTCTACCTTCGAATGTTCTGCTCCAATGAACCACATCTATGGAAACCGCTTCTCCCAATAGCCAAGTTTGCTCACAACAACTGACATCATGACACAATCAAAACTTCCCCATTCAGACTAATGTATGGGACGGACCCTGTTGCGCTTCCCACAGCTACAACACGAATGACCACACCAGCAGCAGAGGAACGCCTTCAGTTCCTAAGGAAGGCCAGGGAAGAAGCGCTAGCAGCACATGAACTAGCAAGACAATTAATAGCAAGACGACGCAAGGACAAAGCAATACGATTTGAAAAGGGCACCAAAGTATGGCTTGAGAACCGGAATCTTCACATACCATATCAGTCCAGAAAGCTAGCACCAAAACGAGAAGGACCCTTTGAAATTGAACAAGTAATGGGACCAGTAATGTACAAATTGAAACTCCCGAAACAATGGCGCATTCACCCTGTGTTTCATACGTCACTCCTTACCCCGTATAGAGAAACGACCGCGCACGGCCCGAACTACGTGAAACCACCCCCTGATCTCATAAATGGACAAGAGGAATTTGAGGTAGAGGCAATTCTAGCCCACAGGAAACGAGGCGCAGGCTACCATTATCTAGTTAAATGGAAAGGCTATGGATCAAATGACAACTCTTGGGAACCTGCCCGCAATCTTGCAAACGCCACAGATATCCTATCGGAATATCAACAACGCCGACACCTCTGAACCATGACCCGATATAGGAACCGCCACGTCTTGAAACAAAATTACCACTATACGAAATGGAACTGCTCAACACTCTCTCAATACACTATAGCCCTTAAAGAAAAGACCGTCTACACCCGCATACAATACCTCCCCTTCCAGCATGCTCTTAGAGCACCGAATCCGTCAGGAAAACTCACCCGAACTGTGGCGTTGGTTACACAATACTACCGCACCCCTCGACTTGATCACCATCACCAAAAGAATCCGTCAGGAACAATAGAGTTCCCCTGCAATGCCATCCAGAATTATCTTCCCAAGTACCATGATCTACAATTCTCAACTGACGATCTACCTGTCTATAATGAGGATCCACCTGCCTACCAACTTCTAGCTATCCGAAGCAGTAACGTTTACGAAAGCGCTCATGGAAGACTGCTATGTCCAGAAGAATATAAGCAGATGGACGAGATCACTAAACAGATACGGGAATGTAGCACACAAATTTGGTTAATCAACCGAAGAATCAGAATACCAGGGAGGCCTCGCATTCTCATAGAGGACATCCTTGATGAGCTCAAGTATTTGTCTATTGCACTAAGAGAGGTAATAGTGGACATCATCAGGAGAATCAGAAGATTCTTAATCACCCCAACAACGACACCAGGAATTGAACACTTAAATTGGTTAACCAGGTTCATCACAAAAGAACGAGAACTCCTCACTGACCCTGCAATCGAAGACCCACTGGATACAGAAAGTTGGGACTCCGACATGGAAATCAGCGATCTGGAACACATATAAATTCTCCAGGTATCGTCACCTAATGACAATAATCACATTATACTGACATGTTCACCTTCTTTGCCCTTGCCGCCTACTTCATCGCCCTGGCTCTCCTCTCCTGCGCCCATTGGCACATTGACAAAACCGCTGCCACTTTCTCACCCTTCCTCGCTATCCCAGACCTCCCTCTCGAGGTCTTCATTGAAAATACCACTATTGTCCACTTCGAGGACGACGACCTGCATGTCCACCCAGCAGACCTCCTTCCCCAGGTGTATCCAGACGACCACCACCTTCCCCATTTCGCTCAATTCGTCAAAAGGAACACCACGCTCACTGTCATTGCTGACGCCCTCGCCGCCGCCACCTGCTCCATCACAAACCTCTCCTCTGCCACCGATAACCTCGCCGCCCTCACTCTTACCATCGACCCACACGAGATGACCTACGAGGAACGCGACTCCTTCCTACGAAATGCGCAAAACCTGCATAGAGCTGCCGAAGCTCTCAAATGGAAGGTGGAGACATCAACAAAAGAACTAGACAATGCTGTCAAATGGGCCGAGTCTAGAACGGATCACGGTTGGACAACTTCTGGCTGGTAGAAGTTGGTGACTTCTCACATACAAAGGGGGTAATGTTACAGTTCTCTTTTCCCTTTGTTAACAGACTACATTTACTTGTTACAAATCCATAGTTACGCTTGGACGTTATCTCCTTTCATAGCTACCTTCATCTTTCCTTTCCTAGATAGCTATGCTCTTTCCCCTTTAGTTTCTATTGTTCTCTTAATGTATATAAACCCCTCTCATGTACCGTAGTTCTCTAGTTCCAACTTAGTCGAATCTTATCCATAACTTGAATGCTCTTTTGCTTGTCGCCTCAACCGCTCTCCTCGCGCTCTCTCTCTAGCCTTCGTCATTGTCAGACTTAGTGCCTAGAACCCTTGTCCAGTGACTGGGAACAGACCGAGACTCTGTTTGTTGCTGCAGACTTGAATGCTGAACGATGTTGTGGACATCGACCGTAACAGTTAGCATACCGCCAGAGACGGTATTCAATATTCCCAGGACCAGTGGATCATCTAGAATAGATGTAGCCAAACCACCGGTCTTCTCTGGAAAAATGTCCGAAGTGACAAATTTCATCAACGCCTGCAGATTATACATTCAATTAGAGATGCTGGAATCCGACGAGGATGAACGGATCTTATTGATCATCTTGTACATGACAGAAGGCTTTGCCGCAGATTGGAAGGACAATCTGATCTTATTGATCATCTCGTACATGACAGAAGGCTTTGCTGCAGATTGGAGGGACAATCTGTTGGAGCAGATGGCCAACAATGAGGAAGGAATTCCGCAAACAGTGGAACAATTGTTCAGACAAATCAGGAGGGATTTCAGTGACACTGATGAACAGTCATCAAAGATCTCAGAGATGTGGATCATGATGCAAGGGTCCAGTACGTGTGAGGAGCACGTTCAAAAGTTTAAAAAGGTATCACGAGGCACCAGATACCTGGGAAGAGCTCTTATTGAAGAGTTCAAACAAAGTTTGAATACTGGACTCCGAAAAAGGATAATGGAAGCTGACAAGGTACCCAAAACCATTGAAGGGTGGTACCAAAAAGCAGTGAAGTTAGATTGCCAGTGGAGACAGGCAAAAGCCGAGGAGAAGTATTACTCCTCGCAGACCAGTAGCTCCGCCAATAGGAGTGAAGGAGCATCCAAAGGCCCGGATACGGCGAAGCTGGTAGCCCCTGGCCAGCCCAAACCCTGATGGAGATTTGGATCAGGATGAGCGAGTCAGGGACAATTGGGAGCTGGAGCCTCAGCGAGTTCAAGTAGTACAGCAAATCGGCCAGACCCTAACACAATGGACGTCAATCAAAATCAAAGACCGCCCCTCAGATGTTACAAATGCGGCAAGATCGGACACATTTCCAGGAACTGCAGATCAGGACTTGATATTTGTACCATGACATTTGATGAAATGAAGGAGTACTTCAAAAAAGGAGAAGAGAATTTAAAAGAGGAAGAGAGTCAGTAGGTCCCATACTAGACTCTTGTAATAGATACACTGTACTAGATAGATTAGATAGTGCACAGCCCCTTGATATAGTGCCTAACACTGACCAGGTTGATGCAAGGACGATCTTGGAAGTCTCAAGGACTTCTGAGATGTTCCCGCAAGAGGCGAACTTCCAGGTGAAACACCTTGATATAGATATAGCGCACGGCGCTGAAAGTGTCACTCCCAAGGAGCGCAGCAGGGCGGCTAAACCTGTGCTTAATTCCTTGTTACCAAATACAGTAGTACAAGTATCTAAAAAGGGACAAAAGGACTTAAAAGGAAAGCAGCGTGATATAGCACCTAGTGCTGAAACTGCTTGTCCAAAAAGAGTGTTGAAAAAAGGAGAAAAGGACTTTGTAATTAGGTCAATAGGACGGAAGGATGAGATCTTAATGGAGATCGGGTTGGAAAGGTTAGACACACATGAACAAACTCAGCAAACAGTGTTGCTTGACTCAGGAGCAACAGGGTTGTTTATGCATGCCGCATATACAAGAAGGATGGGCTTCAAACTTATACCCTTGGAATGCCCCATTCAAGTTTGGAATGTGGATGGAACAAATAACAAAGGAGGAATGATCACCCATGAGGTTGATCTTCTCTTATCTTATCAAGGGCACAAGGAATGAGCTACCTTTGAAATATGTGAACTGGGGAAAACCAATGTAATCATTGGATCCGGTCAAGTCAAATTGACACTTTGTCCATGGAGCTGTGGACATAGACAGAGAGAGTGGACCAAGAAGCGGGAGCAGAAGGTCCAATCAGCGGAACACTGGCATGTTCTAGAATATCTGTGGGAACAGGAAAAGGAGCTAGACTTTGTGCACTGGCTCGAAGAAAAAGAGGAAAGTGAGAAGCATCTCACCTACATGGAACAGATGAAACATCCAAGTCAATACAAGTATGGGGATAAATACCCATTCTTACTGGTGTTTCCATCTGCGGTCAGTCAAAAACCGGGTCAACAAGACATGTGCGAGAATTGGCAAAACTCACAGCCAAAGAGATGGTACCCAAACAGTACCATCAATACCTTAAAATCTTTGAGAAAGGAGCATCAGAATGCATGCCGGCTCGGAAGCCTTGGGATCACGCAATTGATACCAAACCAGGCTATCAGCCCAGAAAAGGGAAAGTCTACCCCCTATCCCCAGATGAGCTTCAAGAAGTACAAAACTTTGTAGATGATCAGTTAGCAAAAGGCTACATCCAACCCTCTAAATCACCACAAACATTGCCAGTCTTCTTTGTAAGCAAAAAAGACAGAAAGAAGCGGATGGTTCAGGACTACCAATACCTGAATGAGTGGACGGTTAAAAATAACTACCCACTACCTTTAATATCGGAGCTCGTAGATCGAGCTGGAAGTGCTAAATACACTAAATACTTCACTAAGCTAGATCTTAGATGGGGTTATAATAATGTGCGAATCAAAGAAGGTGATGAATGGAAAGCCGCATTTACTACTCCTGAGGGTTCTTTTGAACCAGTAGTAATGTTCTTTGGGCTAACCAATTCACCAGCCACCTTCCAAGCAATGATGAACGACATTTTCCATGACATGATCAACACAGGAAAAGTCATTGTGTACATTGATGACATACTCATCTTTACAAAAACAAAAGAAGAGCATGATGCAATCATACAGCAAGTCTTGCAATGATTGGAAGAAAATGATTTGTATGTGAAACCAGAAAAATGTGTTTGGTGTGTAGAAGAGGTTGAATTCTTGGGAGTCGTCCTAGGACCCAAGGGAATTCAAATGGATACAAAGAAGGTCGAAGCTATTATTAGCTGGCCCACCCCTTCTTGTGTCAAAGATGTACAAAGGTTCTTAGGCCTAGCCAATTACTATAGGCACTTTGTACAGGACTTTGCAAAAATCGCACGACCATTACATGATCTGGTCAGAAAAGAAAAAACATGGGAATGGACGGAGGTCCAAGAAAAAGCTTTCAAAAGCCTAAAAAAGATATTTATGGAGCAACCCCTATTAGTTGCCCTGGACTCGGATAGGAAATTCAGGGTAGAGTCAGATGCATCAGATTACACTATGGGTGGTGTCTTATCTATGCTCTGCAAAGATGATAAGTAAAGGCCTGTGGCCTACCTATCAAAGTCGCTCAATGATACCGAGCGCAATTACGATGTACATGACAAGGAAATGCTAGGCATCATGTGTTGCCTAGAGACCTGGCGTCATTATTTGGAAGGAGCACGTGAACAGTTTGAGATATGGACTGATCACAAAAACCTTGAGTACTTTATGAGTGCCAAAAAATTGAATTGCAGACAGGCCAGATGGGCTTTGTACCTTAGTTGATTTAACTTCGTATTGCACCATAAGGCAGGTGTTACTATGGGAAAGGCTGATTCTCTGTCCAGGAGGCCAGACCATAAAAAGGGGGTAGATGATGACAACAAAGACATCACACTCCTTAAACCAGATTTTTTTAAAATTGCCACACTACATCACAGACACGTATTCATCCACAGCTCAGAAAAAGAACTAAACCATATTTTTTTAAAATTGCCACACTACATCACAGACACATATTCATCCACAGCTCAGAAAAAGAACTATTAAATAAAATTCAATGATCTGAAGCACGTGATGAAGCAGTAGTAAAAGCAGTGGATGATGGACAAACTGAAAGGATGAATCAGGACTTAGAACAGTTCCTGAGGATCTTTGTGGACCATAGACAAGAAGATTGGTCTGGGTGGCTGTCTATTTCCAAATTCAGCTATAATAATAAAATACAGGCATCAACAAAGCAGACACCATTTTTTGTAAACTACGGAAAACATCCACAGATGGGAATAGAACCCAGGAGAGAAGGAAGTCACCTGGCAGCATCAGAATTCGCCCAGAAAATGAAGGAAATCCATGAAGAAACTCAGGCAGCCTTGTTAAAATCACAGGGTAATATGAAGCTGTGTTACAGTCAATGTCCACAACGTCGTTCAGTGTCCAAGTCTACAGCGACAAACAGAGTCTCGGTCTGTTCCCAATCACTGGACAAGGATTCTAGGCACTAAGTCTGACGATGACAAAGGCTAGAGAGAGAGCGAGGAGAGCGGTTGAGGCAACGAGCTAAAGAGCATTCAAGTTATGGATATGATTTGACTAAGTTGGAACTAAGGAACTACAGTACATGAGAGGGGTTTATATACATTGAGAGAACAATAGAAACTAAAGGGGAAAGAGCATAGCTATCTAGGAAAGGAAAGGTGAAGGTAGCTATGAAAGGAGATAACGTCCAAGCGTAACTATGGGTTTGTAACAAGTAAATGTAGTCCGTTAACAAAGGGAAAAGAGAACTGTAACAAGCTGTACACGGACAGACACAGATCGAATGCACCAGAGTACAAAGTTGGAGACAAAGTATGGCTGTCAACCAAAGATTCAAGGTTAACAGGCCGACCAACTAGGACAGACACAGATTGAATGCACCAGAGTACAAAGTTGGAGACAAAGTATGGCTGTCAACCCAAGATTTAAGGTTAACAGGCCAACCAACTAGGAAATTGGTGGAAAGATGGATTGGGCAGTACCCAATCAAGAAAATAGTGTCGCCAAATGCAGTAGAGCTGGATTTACCTTTTTCCCAACAAATCCATCCTGTGGTAAATGTCTCACAAATCCGCCCTTGGAAACAACCAATGAGAGGGCAAAAGGCACACCCCCCACCACCAATCGAAATAGACAGTGAGAAAGAATATGAGGTAGAAGAGATAATAGATGTAAGATTAAAAAGGAATAAAATGGAGTACTTGGTTAGGTGGAAAGGATACACCGCTGAGCATAACTCCTGGGAACTGTTGGACAATCTACAAAACGCAAAAAGAAAAATAAAAAACTTCTACAATAGAAACCCGGAGCAATTAGAAGGCTTGACAAAGCAACCTTTAATGGATTGACTTTCAGACCTTACAAAAACTTCACCCAATCCTTGGACAAAATAGTGTCCAAAATCAATGTTAATGCAGTAGCACCAGCTGCAAAATGGGAACAAAACTGGCAAAAATGGAAAGGAAGAAAGGGTTTAGACACCCTTACAGAACCAGGAGATGTGGAAGGGCATGTCAATGCAACATGTGCCTACGTCAATCACATGATATAGCACCTCATGCTGAAATGATTGAAGACCTCACCCCACCTTCACGCCCACTCTCACCATCATCGAAGAACTAGAGGAACCATCCATGATAAAGCGCGATGTGCTGAAGGATGATGAAGAAGTTTAAATTTGTCTGGAAGCCAAATCTTAAAAAGGGGGTACTGTCATGACCGACTGAAAAGCTTCGGCTTTTTCACTAAGTCATTTCCATTTTATTATTTATTTTCTTCATATTATATAGACACATGCTGACTAAGCAGGCGCCTATTGCTTGGTGCTTAGATAAAGCCATAGATAAGATACCAGAGTATGGCGCTGATGACTCATTACCATTACTACATGCGCAGTCGTCTTACTCATACCGTACTATATTTAGAGTAGGGCTTAGGGTAGTGCACAGACCACCTGTCGTAGTATATAAAGAGTGCAATTCAGCACCCAGAGTCCTCAGTTGAGTTCTCTCAGGTTTCTCCCCTCTCTCCTCTCCTCCTGTCAGTTCCCTGTTGGGGCTCTTAGGCATCATGCCAAGGGGTTCCTGATATGATTGCTGTATTTTGCACAGCAGATGACTGAGCATTGCTGTGCAATGCTGTGGATGAGGTCATTCTGTACCTTATCTTATTATATTCCTTCTAATATGTTCTATATGATATCATAAAGTTCTTTATGACTTCATTATCTACTGATAGTTATCTTAATGATGTCACTATGACTTCATTATGTACCTGATGATATCATATTGTGCCTTATGATGTCATCTCTATCAATAGATGTTCTAGACCATGAATATAATAACAGTTAAATATGAAAAACACTAAATATTCACTATTAATTCATTATCTTACTCATATCTAATCTGTTAATCGTTATCTAATCTCCAATCAACGATTATATAATACGTTGATAAGATATTGATTAAATGAGATTAGATAAGATAAGATAAGAAGTGAAACAGATGAGTATTAAGTGAATACATTTACTATGTATCTTTTAACACTCCCCCTTGTTGAATATTTTACTGAACATGTATTCCACAGAGGTCCAGCATTTTACTATGCTTATTCAACATTAGGTTCTTAGTTACATAAGATATCAGCTGCTTGATCATCAGTTTTAATATAATAGAGATCAACCAGATCATCTTTGACACATTGTCTTATATAATGATATCTTACATCCATGTGCTTCGTTCTTTGTTCTTGAGCTGGATTAGAAGCCATATAAATAGCTGCTTGATTATCCATTATTAGGGGAATGGATTTGATGTTATATCCTAACTCTTCAAACAAATTCTTTAACCAAGATATCTGATGACATGCATCAGAGGCTGCCATGTATTCAGCTTCTGTTGAAGATAATGCTATGGTTTTTTGTTTTGCTGATTTCCAGTATACAGGTGCTCCAGCCAATTTTACAACCATACCAGTTGTTGACTTCCTATCAATTGGATTAGAAGCCCAATCAGCATCTGCATAACAAATCAATCCATATGCATCTCTTCCATCATATTTAATGCAATGATTAAGTGTACTGCCAACATATTGGATAATATGCAATGTCTTTTTGATATGATCCATGGATGGATTACTAACAAATTGAGACATTAATATAGTTGCATATACAATATCCAATCTTGTACACATTGCAAGAAATAATAATGATCCTATCAATTGTTGATAGTATGTAATCATTTCTTGTGTGGCTTTACCTTCTGTATATTTATTTGGGACATAACCAGCTGGTAAAGGCATGTTTACTGGTTTTGCATTGATTAATCCAAACCTTTCTACTATTTTTTTAGCATACTTGGTTTGATCAATAGTAACAGTGTGTTGCTTTTTGTCAATCACAATGTTCATTCCCAAATATTCACTTAGATCACCTAAGTCTCTACTTTCCCATTTCTCCATAAATTTCTTCTTGAAATTGTTCACTGCAACTTCATTATTGCCCATGAATATTATGTCATCAACATATAAGATGATTACAATTATATCATCTCCATTATGTTGTACATAAATTCCTGTGTCGGCAAATAATCTTTTAAATCCTAACTTGGTTATACTAGTATGTGCTTGTATATTCCAAGCTAGAGATGCTTGTTTCAAACCATATAAAGCTCTATTCAATTTGTATACTTTGTCTTTATCATTGGTTTTGAAACCATCTGGTTGTTCCATATAAATCTCCTCTTCTAATTGGCCATATAGAAAAGCAGTTTTAACATCTAGAGCTTTGAGTACCCATCCCTCTAAAGCTGCAAGTGCTAATAAGATTCTGACAGTTTCAAATCTTGAAACCGGGCTAAATGTGGCTCCGAAGTCTATTCCTGGTACTTGTGAAAAGCCTTGAGCAACCAATTGCTGTTACAATATGGACTTTTTTCTGTATTTTTCTCTATTTTATTCAGAGGCCTATGGATGTATAACAAGACACAAGCATACGGCACGGGACCCTTATCCAGATATGGCAGGAGGATGATATAACCCAGGGTGGCTATACGATCAAGGCTATTAGGGGATATTGGGTGAAACAGCATTTGCGGGAAGGGACCGGGAGTCTGGGTGAGTCCGGACAGGTCTGGGAGATGGGTCTAGGTCTTGTTGCTGCGTGTGCATAGCCTTAGTGACTGCACAAACTGTGTGCACAGACCAACGACTCAGGTATATAAGGAGTGCGTTCTGTAGATAGGAGTCCTTAAGACTCTAGATTGTTTCCTCCTTGTAGGTCACAGACTATTGTGTCTTAGCTTTGTCTCTATATCATTCTCTTCTCTGAAGCCTGTGATTGTGTATAAGGATTAGTCCTAACATAATCTAGAGTCTTCCACATCACACCCTTCATTGTTGGTCATAGCGCGGAGCAAGTCTTGCTCGTTGTCGCAGACAGTGACAAGGAGAGTTTTAGTTTTTCAACAATTGTCTGACTCTGTACACGTTACAGCACATGGCTACAGACAGCCTCGAGGAATCTAGGCAACAACGACTTTGACAACAGATAGCCTCATCTTACCATTGTAAGGTGACTACGGCCAATTGGCGACTGGCGACAAAACAATACTAGACGAGAGCTTGGAGTGCGCTGTAGTCGACTGGACAGGGTCTTGCAGGCACCAGCACTAGTATTGCAGAAAAGAGGGCAGAACCCTCGAAGACAATCCATTTGTGTGCCGTGTATCAAGGAGATACAGTCTGAGAATACCAATTATGTATCAGATCTATTGATCTGAGCACAAGGACATCTCAGTGAAGCCCCAGGCACCACACATCTGGGTCAGTTGAAGGAATTAAATCGAAGATCTGAGTGTGGGTGCGTTATTGACCGCATCAGACAGTGAACGTATTAGGAAGTACATTTACGGAAGAAGAGGCAACATCCCTCTACTTGAGGCGTCATTACAACCACGGATCTAGGAAGATCAAAAACATAAACGGAATGGCAGGGCTATTCAATTTCATATTGCCAAGGGCCAGCATGACCCTTGTTCAGATCAGGAAAGTATTCTTGATGGAATGGGTGCAGGGATGCACAGAAGAGAAATCATCCAAAATAGTACAAGTCTGGACTGATGACTGGCAACGTGATGCTCACATACGAGCATGGAGGCTCTGGATTAAAGAGCAGAGACGTCTTCAAAAGGAAATGAAATGTCAAGAGAAATTAGCGGCATGGCGCGCTGAAGAGGTGGCCATCAAGGAACAAGAGGATGCATGGCAAGAATTGCTAAAGATATGCCACAAACAATTAATGCAAAAGCATCAGTTCAGGGAACTGGAGCAACAAATTGCAAAGGAAAAGAAAACCCTTGAGGACGTCCTAAACCAGTTGGAGTCAGGATCAGCGGTGCGAGAAGCATTGTTCAACACACCCTCAAACATCGAGCTATTGTTACTGTGTTTTGCGCGTGACGTGACGGTCACGCTTTCCCACCTATGTTTTACATGTGCCAACTTCGAAAATTCATAACTCAATAACTGCCGAGCACGCAGCTTCGCCAATTTTTTTCTGGTATCCCACATATAGTAGCTAGGTTCCAAAAAAGTTCTGGGGCAAAAAAACGTGATTTAAGAAAAATCATTTTGAGGCTGCCAGTGCTAAGTTGGAAATCCACATACAGGCTTAGGTCACTCAAAATAGGCCTCAGAAGTTCAAAAATGCCTGATAAGTTCCTAAACCTGAGCGTGCACAAAAGAATTGTACACCATCACCCTACATACATAACATTGACCATATATGCACCTAAGCTACTAGACTACATTGTTATGCATATCCACAATGCCTGAACCAACCAAATGTGTCCGCCGATGAGATATGATAGATAGCCTTGAAGAGAACAGTGTATATACCCTCAATGGGCATATCTGTCATAGCCATGCGGATGTATTCGCCATCACGCCGAAGATGATATTTCAAAGCAGAAAATGCGAGCTCAATTGGATTATAATCAGGCGAGTAAGGTGGAAGAAACTCGTATTGCATCCCCCTGTTATATGTCATCAATAAACATTTTCAGAGAGACTGACTTGGCAGGAACATACCGGGATTCTATCAAGTCTAAAATGGCAGGATGCTTGTGGATGCGACAGTTGTCCATGACGATTACGGAATTAGACCCTGGAAACGGTTCCATGCAGTCCAAAAGATGGCTAATAAAGGTGTAGAACAGATTTGAATCAAACGCGCCTTCAATGATGTCGCAATGAAGAATGCCTTCAGTCAAGGAAAGTGCCGGAAGTATGGAGAAACTGCATATGCAATAGATTAGCATATTTGGGAAGTCTAAGCATAAAATGTCACTCACCATCGCCCACGTACAAAGAATGCCTTCCGGGTTGCTTTGTTGCCACGTATTTCCCATGCTCTTCCTCTGTATGTTGTGCGGCGGTCAACTGCACTCTCGTCAACAAATACAAGTTGCTTGGCTTCATATGTTCCAATGCATGCCGCAAATTCCGCCCGTTTCTCAGTGCTTCGTTCAATAGCAACACGAGTTAGCTGGGGTTATGTCAGTACTAATATAAATGTAAATGAGCATACTCATGCATACCTGTTTCATTGTATACCCTCCACGTCTGAGCCCGCGCCAGATCGTTGACTTATCCACTATTACCCCCAACACATCCTTCAACTCCATCTGTAGCTCATCGAGGTATATATCCGGAATGTTGTTGACAGCATTGAACATATACTAGCAACATCAATCATTGAGAATGATAGAAAACAAGTAAAGGTACTATACTAACCTCAAGCTCAATTTCACCGAGCTTTTTCCTTCGTTCCTTTATCAACTGTTTGGGGATAAGAACGTCTTCACTGCACCGAAAGCATGCCAGGATGCGTTCGACCAATCTGATACTAAGTCCGGTGTACATGGAGATATCCTCCATATTCATTTTTGTTGATAATCAGACAACGATCCATTGTACTTCTTCCGAAATGGCTTTGCTGCGGCGGCCCATGATACAGGACAGTGAGATGAACCGACAATGTTGAGAAGCAGGGCAGAGAGTTACAGCTTACTATTTTTGGGATGTTTTTGCACAGTTACATGACACCGCCGCATGTGATGGGAATGCATCTGATGGTCTCAGAAATGGTGTAAATGCATTAGGGACAGCAGAAAGGAATAGATATATTAGGACAAAATTGTTCTACAGCCACTAGCATACGATAGGATGAGAAACAAATGAATATGCACCAGCCTTGTGTAGGATAGGGATTTGGAGCTTCTGACATATGATTGCTTTGGCAATGAGGTATCTGAAATGAAGAAAGTGTTGAGTACCGTACAGGGATACGACAGAGAACTCACCTGGCAGTTTGCTTTGTGTATAGGGACTCGGGAGCATGTGATGGTTGCGACAGGATCGGCAATGTGCCAGACCATCCTTGATCCCCATCATTGAGGACTTGGACAACTGGTGTCTGAAAGGGGAAAACTAAGTAATGATACTGGGTGGTGATCCAAATGTGTGAGCTCACCAGAACGGTTAGATTGGCAATGGTCCTCACAGGACCTGATAGAATGTGGGTGATGGGATGGCCTTTGATTCTGGGTAATATGGTACCAATGGCAGTGCTTGGAGGCAGCTTTTGCTTCATGTATGGAGAAACATGCGGTTGGTGGGCATGATGGGGCCGTTTGGGTGTGCTGCACCGGACAGGATGCACTGCAGTGGGCAGTGTGGACCTCTTGATTTCCGAGTAAGTCTTATGCGATGCTAGAATACATGTCATCAGATATCACCTCGTTCTTAGGCATGATGTATGCACGGGTGGTACAGCGGCTGCACGAGAGCCAATGATCAGTGAGACTATCAGGGTCAATATCAACCAACATACATGTACGCATCCCCTTCTTGTGACACATTTGTTGTTAGTGGATGACCTGGGGTGTAATTCTCAGGCTCTGGAGCAACATTTTGTACCCAGGCTCCTCTAGTTGCATTGCACGTGATAACTGAAATACCATGAGTTACCTGTCACAATAATAGAGCAATCATTGATCATTGTCATGACCGACTGAAAAGCTTCAGCTTTTTTCACCAAGTCATTTTCATTTTATTATTTATTTTCTTCATATTATATAAACATGTGCTGACTAAGCAGGCGCCTATCGCTTGGCACTTAGATAAAGCCGTAGATAAGATACCGGAGCTCGGCGCTGGTGACTCATTACCATTACTACATGCGCAGTCGCAGTCGTCTTACTCATACCGTACTATATTTAGAGTAGGGCTTAGGGTAGTGCACAGACCACCTGTCGTAGTATATAAGGAGTGCAATTCAGCACCCAGAGTCCTCAGTCGAGTTCTCTCGGGTTTCATCCCTCCCTTCCTCCCCTCCTCTCAGTTCTCTGTTGGGGCTCCTAGGCGTCATGCCGGGGGGTTCCTGATAGTAGAACTTGACTACTTCTCTAGCAGCCCCAACGCTTGATATACCCGGACCACAGGGTTAAGTGGACGAGAACTGGGGGATCACACAGTCGTACGCTGACTATAAAATTGTGGTACCGGTTGCCAGACACCGTTCAAAAACTGTGCACCTGTGGCTCTGCATCGCAGCCCTTAACTAGCTTTGCACTACGTTCCCGGTCTACACAAACCGAAGAACCTAACCCGGTTGATAGGGTTACCTGTGCACAGGATACCAGTGCTGGGGTGGTGACACAATATGTCACTTGTATCTAGGGACAAGCCTTGCCAGCCCCCTAGCGCGTTAAATTGCCCTGGCCTAGGCCCCTGAAGGCTATAGAATTATACCTACATAAATACCCTTTTCCCGTACCCCTTGAGAGTAGCCGCCGCTTGGTCATGCGCTCTTGAGAAAGGCCCGCACCCGTACGGTGTAGTGGCAACTGGACAACCATTTGGACCCAGTTTAGATAGACCCTTCATCCATAAATAAAAACTAGTAGTCAGTATCATACATTGTAGCACTGCAGGGGTGGTTGCAGACCCTGAGTGCATGTTTCGTACATACGTTCCCAAGCAAGTGACAGGCCAAGACCTCCCTCACTTACGTACAAGTACAAAATAGGAGACACAAATAACGATACCTTTTGGGATGCTGTCACAGGCGATCTTGATCCAAACGACACGGGTTTTAGTTCATCAGAAGGAGAATCTACATCATCCTCATCATCACATTCCACCAACTCTATCACAGAGGAACCACATCAGTGGGAAGCAGCACCGTTTCCCATACTAGTACCTAACCCAGCAACACTCAATCCTAACCTATTATTCAACTCCGACGCCGATTTCATCGGAGAACCCGCACCACCGTTTTCATCACCACCACCCCCGCTTACACCATCACCTACATTGCCACTGCCAAACTATCACAGTATGGCGGCGCCCCAAGAAATGACATCAGCAGAATTGCTGAACCTCCTCAATGTGCAAGCCGCAACCATCCAAGCCCTCCAAAACCAGCTGACACAGCTACAAACAAACACTGCACAAGCCGCCGCGGCTGCAGCAGTACACACTCCTCCCCTCACCAATATCGTTAACATACCGCCAGGGACGGTATTCAATATTCCCGGAACTGGAACCGGCGGAACATCTAGAATAGATGTAGCCAAACCCCCGGTTTTCTCAGGAAAGATGTCTGAAGTGACAAATTTCATAAACACATGCAGGTTGTACATTCAATTAAAGATGCCGGAATCCAATGAGGAGGAACGGATCTTATTGATCATCTCGTACATGACAGAAGGCTTTGCCACAGATTGGGAGGACAATCTGTTGGAGCAGATGGCCAATGATGAAGAAGGAATTCCGCAAATGGCAGAACAATTGTTCAGGCAGATCAGAAGGGACTTTGGTGACACTGATGAACAGTCATCAAAAATCTCGGAGATGCGGACCATGATACAAGGGTCCAGTACGTGTGAGGAACACGTGCAAAAGTTTAAAAAGGTATCACGAGGCACCAGATACCTAGGAAGAGCTCTTATCGAAGAGTTCAAACGCAGTTTGAATACCGGACTCCGAAAAAGGATAATGGAGGCCGATGAAGTACCTGAGACCATTGAAGGATGGTATCAGAAAGCAGTGAAATTAGATCGCCAGTGGAGACAGGCGAAAGCCGAGGAGAAGTATTACTCCTTGCGGACCAGTAGCTCCGCCAATAGGAGTGAAGGAGCTTCCAAAGGCCCGGATATGGCGAAGCCGGTAGCCCCTGGCCAGCCCAAACCCCGATGGAGATTTGGATTGGGATCAGCGAGTCAGGGACGATTGGGAGCTGGAGCCTCCGCAAGTTCAAGTAGTACGGCAAATCAGCCAGACCCTAACGCAATGGACGTCGATCAAAATCAAAGACCACCACTCCGCTGTTACAAATGCGGCAAGATCGGACACATTTCCAGGAACTGCAGATCAGGACTTGATATTTGTACCATGACATTTGACGAAATGAAGGAGTACTTCAAAAAAGGAGAAGAGGATTTAAAAGAGGAAGAGAGTCAGTAGGTCCCATACTAGACTCTCGTAATAGGTATGCTGTACTAGATAGATTAGATAGTGCACAGCTATCAGGACTCCCTCGGCATGACGCCTAAGAGCCCCAGACAGCAGACAAGACAGGAGGAGGAGAGGAGGGAGGGGAAACCCGAGAGAACTTGACTGAGGACTCTGGGTGCTGAATTGCACTCCTTATATACTACGACAGGTGGTCTGTGCACTACCCTAAGCCCTACTCTAAATATAGTACGGTATGAGTAATACGACTGCGCATGTAGTAATGTTAATGAGTCATCAGCGCCGAGCTCCGGTATCTTATCTATGGTTTTATCTAAGCGCCAAGCGATAGGCGCCTACTTAGTCAGCATATGTTTATATAATATGAAGGAAAATAAATAATAAAATGGAAATGACTTAGTGAAAAAGCCGAAGCTTTTCAGTCGGTCATGACAGTACCCCCTTTTTAAGATTTGGCTTCCAGACAAATTTAAACTTCTTTGTCATCCTTCAGCGCATCGCGCTCTATCACGGATGGTTCCTCTAATTCCTCGATGATGGGTGAGAGTGGGCGGGATGGTGGTGTGAGATCTTCAATCATTTCAGCGCGAGGTGCTATATCATGCAATTGTCATAGGCACATGTTGCATTGACATGGCCCTTCCACGTCTCCTGGCTCTGTGAGGGTGTCTAGGCCCTTCCTTCCTTTCCATTTTTCTCCCATTTTGCAGTTGGTGCTACTGCATTAACATTGATTTTGGACACTGTTTTGTCCGAGGTTTGTGTGAAGTTTTCATATGGTCTGAAAGTCAACCCATTGAAGGTTGCTTTGTCAAGCCTTCTGATTGCTCCAGGGTTTCTATCGTAAAAGTGTTTTATCTTTCTTTTTGCATTTTGTAGATTTTCTAATGGTTCCCAGGAGTTATGCTCAGCAGTGTATCCTTTCCACCTGACTAAGTACTCCATTTTGTTTCTCTTTAGTCGTACATTGATTATTTCTTCCACCTCGTACTCTTTTTCACCATCTATCTCAATTGGTGGTGGAGGTTGTGCTTTTTGCCCTTTCATCGGTCGTTTCCAAGGGCGGATTTGTGAGACATTTACCACAGGGTGGATCTGTTGTGAGAAGGGGAGGTCTAATTCCACTGCATTTGATGACATGATTTTCTTGATCGGATATGGCCCTATCCATCTTTCTACTAGTTTCCTAGTTGGTCGTCCTGTCAACCTTAAATCCTTTGTTGACAACCAGACTTTGTCTCCAACTTTGTATTCTGGTGCATCTGATCTGTGTCTGTCTGCGTACAGCTTCATATCACCCTGTGATTTTAGCAAGGCTGCCTGAGTTTCCTCGTGGATTTCCTTCATTTTTTGAGCAAAGTCCGATGCTGCTGGGTGAGTTCCTTCCCTTCTTGGCTCGATTCCCATCCTAGGGTGTTTGCCATAGTTGACGAAGAATGGTGTCTGCTTGGTGGATGTCTGAATTTTGTTATTGTAGCTAAATTCAGCGATGGCTAACCATCCAGACCACGTTTCTTGTCTATGATCTACGAAAATCCTCAGGTACTGTTCTAAGTCCTGATTCATTCGTTCTGTTTGTCCATCCATTTGTGGATGGAATGCTGTGGACAAATCTGTGCTAATGCCCAACATTTGATTTAGTTCCTTCATCATTTGTGCGGCGAACTGTGGACCGCAATCTGAGATTATGGATTCAGGGAGCCCATGGAGTTTCCAAACATGGTCCCTAAATAATGTGGCTAACCCCTGCGCCGATGTTTCCTCCAATGTGGGAATGAAATGCGCCATTTTTGACATTCTGTCACAGACTACCAAAATTGCATTGTGACCATGTGATTCTGGTAATTTTGTGATGAAGTCAGCGGAGGTATGTGTCCAGGGCTTTGCTGGTGCCGAGTTTGGCATTAACTTTCCAGCAGGGGGTTCTGGGAAATTCTTATTCCGCTGGCACTTGTCGCATCCACTAACGTATTTTTTAATAAATCTGGTGATTCCAGGCCACCAGTAATTTCTTGTGACGAGTTCAATCGTCTTCCATTGTCCTCCATGTCCTGCAATGGGCGTGTCATGGTGTAAGCGGACTATCTCCATCCGCAGTTTCTCATCCTTTGGTACATAGACTTTTCCTTGCCAGAGGATAAGTCCTTGCTCCATCTCCCATTCTCGAGCGTTTAGTGTTTTAACACCAGCCTTTTTCATAGCTTCTACCGCTTTTACCACTGCTTCATCAGGTGCTTCAGAATGTCGAATTTTGTTTAGCAATTCTTTTTCTGAGCTGTGAATAAATACGTGGCCATGACGTAGTGCAGCAATTTTGAAAAAGTCCGGTTTGAGGAGCATGACATCCTTGTTGTCATCATCCACCCCCTTTTTATGGTCTGGCCTCCTGGACAGAGAATCGGCCTTTCCCATAGTAACACCTGCTTTATGATGTAACACAAAATTAAATCGGCTGAGGTACAAGGCCCATCTAGCCTGTCTGCGATTCAACTTTTTTGCACTCATAAAGTACTCAAGATTCTTGTGATCAGTCCATATCTCAAACTGTTCACACGCTCCTTCCAAATAATGACGCCATGTTTCCAGACAACGCATAATGCCTAGCATTTCTTTGTCATGAATGTCGTAGTTGTGCTCAGTGTCATTGAGCGACTTTGATAGATAGGCCACAGGCCTCCACTTGTCATCTTTGCAGAGCATAGATAAGACGCCACCCGTAGCGTAATCCGATGCATCTGACTCCACCCTGAACTTTCTGTCTGAATCCGGGGCAACTAGTAAAGGTTGCTCCGTGAATATCTTTTTCAGGCTTTGGAAAGCCTTTTCTTGGACCTCCGTCCATTCCCATGTTTTTTCTTTTCTGACCAGATCATGTAGTGGTCATGCGATTTTGGCAAAGTCCTGTACAAAGCGCCTATAGTAATTGGCTAGGCCTAGGAACCTTTGTACGTCTTTGACACAAGAAGGGGTAGGCCAGCTAATAATTGCTTCGACCTTCTTTGTATCCATTTGAATTCCCTGGGGTCCTAGGATGACGCCCAAGAATTCAACTTCCTCTACACACCACACGCATTTTTCTGGTTTTACATACAAATCATTTTCCTCTAATCGTTGCAAGACTTGTTGTACGATTGTGTCATGTTCTTCTTTTGTTTTAGTAAAGATGAGTATGTCATCAATGTACACAATGACTTTCCCTGCGTTGATCATATCGCGGAAAATGTCATTCATCATTGCTTGGAAGGTAGCCGGCGAGTTGGTTAGCCCAAAGAACATTACTACCGGTTCAAAGGAACCTTCAGGGGTAGTGAATGCTGCTTTCCACTCATCGCCTTCTTTGATTCGTACGTTATTATAACCCCACCTAAGATCTAGCTTAGTGAAGTATTTCGCGCTTCCTGCTCGATCTACGAGCTCCGATATAAGTGGTAGTGGGTAGTTATTTTTAACTGTCCACTCGTTCAGGTATCGGTAGTCCTGAACCATCCGCTTCTTTCCATCTTTTTTGCTTACAAAGAAGACAGGTGACGTTTGTGGTGATTTTGAGGGTCGGATATACCCTTTTGCTAATTGATCATCCACAAAGTTCCGTACTTCTTGAAGCTCATCTGGGGATAAGGGGTAGACTTTCCCTTTCCGGGGCTGATAGCCAGGTTTGGTATCAATTGCATGATCCCAAGGCTTCCTAGCCGGCATGCGCTCTGATGCTCCTTTCTCGAAGATTTTGAGGTATTGATGGTATTGTTCAGGTACCATCTCTTTTGCTGTGAGTTTCGCCAGCTCTCGCACATGTCTCATTGATCCGGCCTTTGATCCGGCGGATGATGGAAACACCGGTAAGAATGGATATTTATCCCCATACTTGTATTGATCTGGGTGTTTCATTTGCTCCATGTATGTGAGATGCTTCTCACTTTCCTCCTTTTCTTCAAGCCAATGCACGAAGTCTAATTCCTTTTCCTGTTCCCACAGATATTCCAGAACACGCCAGTGTTCCGCTGATCGGACCTTCTGCTCCTGCTTTTTGGTCCACTCCCTTTGCCTATGTCCACAGCTCCATGGACAACGTGTCAATTTGACTTGACCGGTCTCCCAATTGATTTCAGGGTTGTGTTTTCGTAACCATGTGGATCCTATGATTACGTTGGTCTTTCCCAGCTCGCATATCTCAAAGGTGGCTCGTTCCTTGTGCCCTTGATAAGATGAGAGAAGATCAACCTCATGGGTGATCATTCCTCCTTTGTTGTTTGTTCCGTCCACATTCCGGACTTGAATGGGGCGTTCCAAGGGTATCAGTTTGAAGCCCATCTTTTTTGCGTATGCAGCATGCATGAACAGACCTGTTGCTCCTGAATCAAGCAACGCGGTTCGCTGAGTTTGTTCATGCATGTCCAGCCTTTCCAACCCGACCTCCATTAAGATCTCATCCTTCCGTCCTATTGATCTAACTAAGAATTCCTTTTCTCCTTTTCTTAATATCCTTTTTGGACAAGCAGTTTCAGCGCTGAGCGCTATATCACGCTGCTTTCCTTTTAAGTCCTTTTGTCCCTTTGTAGATACTTGTACTACTGTATTTGGTAACGAGGAATTAAGCACAAGTTTAGCCGCCCTGCCGCACTCCTTGGGAGTGACACTTTCAGTGCCATGTGCTATATCACAGTGTTTCACCTGGGAGTTCGCCTCTTGCAGGGACATCTCAGAAGTCCTTGAGACTTCTGAGATGGTCCTTGCATCAACCTGGTCAGCGCTAGGCGCTATATCAAGGGGCTGTGCACTATCTAATCTATCTAGTACAGCGTATCTATTTCAAGAGTCTAGTACGGGACCTACTGACTCTCTTCCTCTTTTAAATTCTCTTCTCCTTTCTTGAAATACTCCTTCATTTCGTCAAACGTCATTGTGCAAATATCTAGTCCTGATCTGCAGTTCCTGGAAATGTGTCCGATCTTTCCACACTTGTAACAGCGGAGTGGTGGTCTTTGGTTTTGATTGACATCCATTGCGTTAGGGTCCGGCTGATTTGCCATATTACTTGAACTTGCGGAGGCTCCAGCTCCCAATTGTCCCTGACTCGCTGATCCCGATCCGAATCTCCATCGGGGTTTTGGCTGGGCAGGGGCTACCAGCTTCGCCGTATCCGGGCCTTTGGATGCTCCTTCACTCCTATTGCGGAGCTACTGGTCCGTGAGGAGTAATACTTCTCCTCGGCCTTTGCCTGTCTCCACTGGTGATCCAATTTCACTGCTTTCTGATACCATCCTTCAATGGTTTCAGGTACTTTGTCGGCCTCCATTATTCTCTTTCGGAGTCCGGTATTCAAACTACATTTGAACTCTTTGATAAGAGCTCTTCCCAGGTATCCGGTGCCTTGTGATACCTTTTTAAATTTTTGTACGTGTTCCTCACACGTGCTGGACCCTTGCGTCATGGTCCGCATTTCTGAGATCTTTGATGACTGTTCATCAGTGTCACTGAAGTCCCTTCTGATCTGCCTGAACAGTTGTTCCGCCGTTTGCGGAATTCCTTCTTCATCGTTGGCCATCTGCTCCAACAGATTGTCCTTCCAATCTGCGGCAAAGCCTTCTGTCATGTACGAGATGATCAATAAGATCTGTTCCTCCTCATTGGATTTTGGCATCTTTAATTGAATGTACAACCTGCATGCGTTTATGAAATTTGTCACTTCGGACATCTTTCCTGAGAAAACTGGGGGTTTGGCTACATCTATTCTAGATGTTCCGCCGTTTCCGGTTCCGGGAATATTGAATACCATCCCTGGCGGTATATTGACGATATTGGCAGGGGGAGGGGTATGTGCTGCTGCAGCCGCGGCGGCTTGTGCAGCGTTTGTTTGTAGCTGTGTCAGCTGGTTTTGGAGAGCTTGGATGGTTGCGGCTTGCGCGTTGAGGAGGTTCAGCAATTCTGCTGATGTCATTTCTTGGGGCGCCGCCATACTGTGATAGTGTGGCAGTGGCGATGTAGGTGATGGTGTGAGCGGGGGTGGAGGTGATGAAAACGGTGGTGCGGGTTCTCCGATGAAATCGGCATTGGAGTTGAAAAGTAGGTTGGGATTTAATGTGGCTGGATTTGGTACTAGTATGGGAAACGGTGCTGCTTCCCACTGATGTGGTTCCTCTGTGATAGAGTTTGTAGAGTGTGATGATGATGATGATGTAGATTCTCCTTCAGAGGAACTAAAACCCACGTTGTTTGGATCAAGATCGCCTGTGACAGCGTCCCAAAAGGTATCGTTATTTGTGTCTCCTATTTTGTACTTGTACATAAGTGAGGGAGGTCTTGGCCTGTCACTTGCTTGGGAATGTATGTACGAAACGTGCACTCAGGGTCTACAACCACCCCTGCAGTGCTACAATTTATGATACTGACTACTGGTTTATTTTAATTTGAAGGGTCTATCTAAACTGGGTCCAAACGATTGTCCAGTTGCCACTACACCGTACAGGTGTGGGCCTTTCTCAAGAGCGCGTGACCAAGCGGCGGCTACTCTCAAGGGGTAGGGTGAAAGTTTATTTATGTAACTACAAATATAGCCTTAAAGGGCCTAGACCAGGGCAATTTAATGCACTAGGGGGCTGGTGAGGCTGGTCCCTAGATACATATCACGTATTGTGTGATAAGTCCGGCACTGGTCTGCTGTGCACAGGTAACCCTTGTTACGGTCGATGTCCACAACGTCGTTCAGCGTCCAAGTCTACAGCAACAAACAGAGTCTCGGTCTGTTCCCAATCACTGGACGAGAGTTCTAGGCACTAAGTCTGACGATGACGAAGGCTAGAGAGAAAGTGAGGAGAGCGGTTGAGGTGATGAGCAAAAGAGCATTCAAGTTATGGATATGATTCGACTAAGTTGGAACTAAAGAACTACGGTACATGAGAGGGGTTTATATACGTTTAAAGAACAATGGATACTAAAGGGGAAAGAGCATAGCTATCTGGAAAAGGAAAGGTGAAGGTAGCTATGAAGGAGATAACGTCCAAGGCATAACTATGGGTTTGTAACAAGTAAATGTAATCCGTTAACAGAGGGAAAAGAGAATTGTAACATTACCCCCTTTGTGTGCGAGAAGTCACCGACTTCTACCAGCCAGAGGTAGTCCAGCCATGGTCCGTTCTGGACTCGGCCCACTTGACGGCGTTGTCCAATTCTTTTGTAGAAGTCTCCACCTTCCATTTGAGTGCTTCTGCAGCGCGATGCAGATTTTGTGCATTTTGTAAAAAGGAGTCGTGTTCCTCGTACGTCATCTCGTGTGGGTCAATGGTAAGAGTGAGGGCAGCGAGGTTGTCGGTGGCGGAGGAGAGGTTAGTGATGGAGCAGGTGGCGGCGGCCAGGGCGTCGGCGACGACGGTGAGCGTGGTGTTCCGTTTGACGAATTGGGCAAAGTGGGGAAGGTGATGGTCATCTGGGTATACCTGGGGAAGCAAATTGGCTGGGTGAACGTGAAGATCATCGTCTTCGAAGTGGACAATGGTGGTGTTTTCAATGAAGACCTCTAGCGGGAGGTCTGGGATGGCGAGGAAGGGTGAGAGAGCAGTGGCGGTTTCGTCGATGCGCCAGTGAGTGCAGGAGAGGAGGGCCAGGATGGTGAAGTAGACGATGAGGGCAAGGAAGGTGAACATGTTGGTATGATGTGAGTGTTGACGTTAGGTGATGATACCTGGAAATTTATATGTGCTCCAGGTTGCTGATTTCCGTGTCTGAATCCCAATTTTATGTATCTAGTGGATCTTCGATTGCAGGGTCGGTGAGGAGTTCTTGTTCCTCTGCGATGAACCTGGTTAATGAATTTAAATGTTCAATTCCTGGTGTCGTTGTTGGGGTGACTAAGAATCTTCTGATTCGCCTGATAATATCCGCTATTACTTCTGCCATTGCAGTAGACAAATAATCAAGATTGTCAAGGATGTCTTCCATGAGAATGCGGGGCCTTCCTGGTATTCTGATCCTTTGGCTAATTAACCAGATTTGTGCGCTACACTCCCGTATCTGTTTGGTGATTTCATCCATCTGCTTGTATTCTTCTGGGCATAGCAATCTTCCATGAGCACTTTTATAAACGTCACTATTTCTGATGGCTAGAAGTTGGTATGCAGGTGGATCTTTATTATAGGCGGGTAGATCGTCGGTTGCGAATCGTAGGTCATGGTACTTGGGAAGATAGTTCTGGATGGCATTGCAAGGGAACTCTGTTGTTCCTGAAGGGTTCTTTTGGTGACGGTGATCAAGTCGAGGGATGCGATAGTATCGTGTGACTAACGCCACAGTTCGAGTGAGTTTTCCTGGTGGGTTCGGTGCCCTAGGAGCGTGTTGGAAGGGGAGGTATTGTATGTGGGTATAGATGGTCTTTTCTTTAAGAGCTATAGTGTATCGAGAGAGTGTTGAGCAGTTCCGTTTTGTATAGTGGTAATTTTGTTTCAAGACGTGGCGGTTTCTGTATCGAGTCATGGTTCAGAGGTGTCGGTGTTGTTGGTATTCTGATAGGATATCCGTGGCGTTTGCAAGATTGCAAGCGGGTTCCCAAGAATTGTCATTTGATCCATAGCCTTTCCATTTAACCAGGTAATGGTAGCCTGCGCCTCGTTTCCTATGAGCTAGAATTGCCTCTACCTCGAATTCCTCCTGTCCATTTACGAGATCAGGGGGTGGTTTCACATAGTTTGGCCCATGCGCAGTCGTTTCCCTGTACGGGGTAAGGAGTGATGTATGAAACACAGGGTGAATGCGCCATTGTTTTGGGAGTTTCAATTTGTATGTCACTGGTCCCATCACTTGCTCGATTTCGAAGGGTCCTTCTCGTTTTGGTGCTAGCTTTCTAGACTGATATGGTATGTGAAGATTTCTGTTCTCAAGCCATACTTTGGTACCCTTTTCAAATCGTATTGCTTTGTCCTTGCGTCGTCTTGCCACTAGTTGTCTTGCTAGTTCATGTGCTGCTAGTGCTTCTTCTCTGGCTTTCCTTAGGAACTGAAGGCGCTCCTCTGCTGCTGGTGTGGTCATTCGCGTAGTAGCTGTGGGAAGCGCAACAGGGTCCGTTCCATACATTAGTCTGAATGGGGAAGTTTTGATAGTGTCATGATGTCGGTTGTTGTGAGCAAACTCGGCTATTGGGAGAAGCAGTTTCCATAGATGCGGTTCATTGGAGCAGAACATTCGAAGGTAGACTTCTAATTCTTGGTTGACTCGTTCTGTTTCTCCATCAGTCTGAGGATGATAGGCTGTGCTCATTCTATGGTCAATTCCTAGTGCTTTCCGTATTTCCTGAAATACTTTTGTGGAGAACTGAGGTCCTCGATCCGAGATCAAAACGTCGGGTAGGCCAAACCATTTGAAAATTTCGGAGATGTAAAGTTCCGCAGTGCCTAGTGCATCAATTGTCTTTTTGCAAGGTGTGAAAATTACCCCCTTTGTAAGACCATGGTCCACCGTGACCAGGATTGAGTCAAAGCCATCGGAAAGGGGTAGATCAGTGATGAAATCAAGGGTTACTTGTTGAAAGGGATGGGTTGCTTTCGACGGGATTGGGTGAAGGGCTGGTACATTTGGGTGTGTGTTAATCTTCATCTGTTGGCAAAGGGCGCATCCTTCTATCCATTCCCTGACGTGTTTGAACATTCCGGGCCACCAGTAGTCATGTTTAAGGAGTTCAAGGGTCTTTAATCGCCCAGGGTGACCTGATGATCATGCTTTGTGCGTTTCTTTAATCAATCTGGTTCATAATCTGTCCTGGTCAGGGATGTAGGTTTTGCCAAGATAGTGAATAATGCCATTGGTATAAGACCAATCCTGTATGTTCGATTTGATTGGTGGGGCACGGTGCGTGGTGATAACTTCTATTAGAATGCGTCCGAAATCGTCTTTTGACATTGCTCTCTGAATCTCTGTGACTAGATCTTCCGCAATAAGACGAATAAAGCGATCCTCTGGTAGGACTATGACGTCTTCTTGTAATTCACTGTTTCCCATATGATCAGGGCGTCGGGATAGGGCATCTGCTTCGAACATTTTCGTGCCAGGGACGTGCTCAATGCGTAGGTCAAATTCTGATAATAGGGATGACCATCTAGCTTGTCTGGGCGTTAAGCGTTGGGTGGTTCGATAGTAGGACAGATTCTTGTGGTCGCAATGAACTATAGTGGTGTGGGGTGATCCGTGTAGCAAATGTCACCAGGTCAGCAATCCTTTGATAATTGCTAAGAGTTCCTGATCATAGATCTGGTAATTCTGTTCCGTTTGTGTTAATGCATGTGAGATAAATCTGCAGGGATGTAGAGATCCTGTTTCATCTGCTTGTTTCAAGACTGCTCCTATTGCCTTATTTGATGCATCGGTTTGAAGGATAAAGGGTCGAGTAGGATCTGGCATTAATAATACCGGCATAGATGCAAATCGTTTCTTCAGAATTTCAAAAGCATCGTTCCGTTCAGTGGTCCAGTCAAATGGTTCTGTTTTCTTAGTGAGGTCGGTAAGTGGTTTAGCGATGGCAGCAAAATTCCCAATGAAATGTCAGTAAAAGTTCCCAAATCCGAGGAATGATCGGACTTGTTTGACTGTGGTAGGAACTGGCCAATCTGCAATCCCAGCTAACTTTATTGGGTCCATCTGAATGCGTCCAGGGGTGATGATCATTCCTAGGAATTCGACTTCCTGCGTGGCGAACTTGCATTTCTCAAGTTTCAGGAATAGATCGTTATCTTGTAGCCGTTGTAAAATTCGTTTTGTCCGCTCCTCTAGCTGTTCTAGTGTTTCCGCACAGATTAACATGTCGTCCATGTAAATGATCAGCCATCCTTTGTTGATCATGTCCCTAAAGTACTCGTTCATCATAGTTTGAAAAGTTGACAGCGAGTTGCATAGTCCAAAGAACATTACTGTTGGTTTGTAAAGCCCTCGATTGGTAATAAAGGCTGCTTTCCATTTGTCTCCCTTCTTGATGCGAACATTGTTGTATCCCCATCGGAGGTCGAGTTTGGTGAAATACTTGGCACCTCGTAATTTAGTCATGAGATCAGAAACAAGGGGAAGGGGATATGCGTTTTTGACGGTCCATTCATTCAGGTATCGGTAATCCTGACAGGGTCGGAGTGCTCCACTTTCTTTCTTTGCTACAAAGAAGAATGGTGACGCCTGCGGTGATGTAGATGGTTTAATGTATCCTTTCTTGAGTTGTTCATCAATCCATTCGTCTAACAGTCCTTGTTCCTTGACCGATAGAGGGTAAAGTTTACTAGCTTTTGGAACAAAACCTTCCTTTGTGTTGATTGCGTGATCCCATGGTCGACTGGATGGGAAGCGTTCTGATGCCTTTTTGTCAAAGATGGTGCGCCATTGCTCATATTCTATAGGTAATGTGGTGGATGGTTCGTCTTTCTTTAGCCTATGCTCTAGTTCCTGTGATGCCGATGTTTTAACTCTAATCCAGTAGTCATCTTCACCCCATTGCTGGGAGTCGAGGGCTAGCTGCCAGATTGCTTTTGACGACGTGTCCAGATCTCCAATTTTCAGAGACTTCTCTCGCCAGTTGATGATCGGGTTATTTTCTTCTAACCAGGGTATTCCTAGAATCATTTGTTGATCGCCTAGCTTAGTGATCCAGAACCAATTGATAAATTGCTGTCCTTTGATCATGTAGCATATCTTGGTTCGATGTGTGATCATTCCTTTCACATTTACTGTTCCATCTGCATTTCTAACTTTAATTGGTTTCTTAAGTCGTTCTTTCCTGAGCTCCTTTACTGCTTCTTCATCTACAAAGTTTCCTTCTGCTCCACAATCAATTAGGGCAGATGTTCCAGCGGGTAAATCAGTTGATTTGATAGTTAATGAAATGCGCTTGTCATTGTTGGATAATACTATTACAGAATCAAGCGCTAACTGTTCAGATCTTGATAATAAGGAAGGGCCAACCGCTGAGTGACGCTTCCTAACTAAAAACCCTCATTTTCGAATTCGTTTAAGAGGGCATTCTTCTCTTCAGTAGACATTGCTGAAAAGATGGCTCTAATTTTCTTTGCTGGTTCGTCCTCTTCCTTCTGTTGTTCCTCAGTGATGGAACGGACAGCCTTATTCTGATAAGAAGACCTGGATGAAGACGCATCATTACGTTTCGGACAGTTCCTGGAGATGTGTCCCTGTGTTCCACATCTGAAACACTTGCCAGTCTTTCTGTATTCCTCCTTTTGATCATCTGTCAATTGGCTAAGGGTCGTAGTATTTATAGTTCTGATTGCTCCGGATCAATTGTTGTTTCAATTGAAACGCGTTCCAGATCCATCATTGGTTCTCCTGTTTCCCTGTCCTGTCATATCCCAAGTGTTGTGGTGATCCTCCGCCTTGTCATAGGCTTCTTGCATCGTTTTGATCTTCCTTTGGTCCTGTAAGATCGTCCTAGCAAGTTCTAAAGGTAATCCTTTGACGAATGCCTGCAACTGAGCGGGTATTCCAGTGAGTCCGGAGGTTCCTATGTCCATGCGAAATTTCCTGATGTATTCTGGGACTGAAACACTGTTTCCAACTCTTAATTTGGATAGATTGTTCAGGGCTCGAAGGGCGCTGTTGACTTCCCCCCAGTCATTGATGAAACGTGTTTCAAATGCCTCATAGTTGCCCCATTTGAACACGGCTGTGGTACTGCCTCTGTTGTCGTTTAATTTGCCTCGGACAATGGTCTTCCAATCGTCTAGTTCTGGTCCCATGCATGCGAGCACATATCTGACTTTCTTCTCATCTTTTCCTTCATAGTTCTGTTCGTTGAGGGTAAAGTAATCCTCAAGCTGTCCTAAAAATGACTTTGCTTCGATTCGTTTGCCTGTAAAAGGTCGTATAGGCTGCGGTTTGATATCCCCTTTAGAGCTAGCACTGGTTTCAGATGCCATTCTTGGTTCAGGAGTGATCGGTGGTTCAGGGTTAATCGGTGGTTCAGGGGTTGGCGTTCTGGTGATCAGTTTTGGTTCTGGAGTAGGGGTTCTACTCGGAGTTCTGGGTTTTGGAGATGGGGGTGGTCCTTGTTTCGAGTAATCTGTATCAAACAGGTTTTCCTCAAGCTTGGCTTGTTCGATTTGTAATAATTCCTCCCACTCTGCTAAAATGCTAGCTGCGATTCCGTGTCAGTCGTTTCCACTAAAGAATTTCTTATAGAGGGTCCTTCCTGGTTCATTTTCTGGTTCCTTAACAAGGTAGAGCGGTTCTCCTTGTACTTCACTACCCCAATCTAGGTAGATTTGATCGGGTAAATCGAATTCAAAGGCTCCTGAGTAGAAGTCTCCTGAAAAATATTTGTCTGGGACTGGTTCGTTTCGTTTCCGTCCTTCTGTAACAAAGTACCAGGTTCGTTGGTAGAGAAAAACTTCTCGTCGTCCAAGGTAGGTTTTCCCCTTATAGGTGATGGATCCATTCGGGGGTTGTTCCTAAGAGCTGCGGGTCTCAATGGTGTCGGCTAGGGGTGATACCCTGAGCTGGTCCTGAGTTCCAACTTATGTTACGGTCGATGTCCACAACGTCGTTCAGCATCCAAGTCTACAGCGACAAACAGAGTCTCGGTCTGTTCCCAATCACTGGATGAGAGTTCTAGGCACTAAGTCTGACGATGACAAAGGCTAGAGAGAGAGTGAGGAGAGTGGTTCAGGCGACAAGCAAAAGAGCGTCCAAGTTATGGATATGATTTGACTAAGTTGGAACTAAAGAACTACAGTACATGAGAGGGGTTTATATACGTTTAAAGAACAATGGATACTAAAGGGGAAAGAGCATAGCTATCTGGAAAAGGAAAGGTGAAGGTAGCTATGAAGGAGATAACGTCCAAGGTGTAACTATGGGTTTGTAACAAGTAAATGTAATCCGTTAACAGAGGGAAAAGAGAATTGTAACAAAATGTAGTTTGAATACTGGACTCCAAAAAAGGATTATGGAGGCCGACGAAGTACCTGAGACCATAGAAGGATGGTACCAGAAAGCAGTAAGATTGGATCGCCAGTGGAGACAGGCGAAAGCCGAGGAGAAGTACTACTCCTCGCGGACCAGTAACTCCGCCAATAGGAGTGAAGGAGCTTCCAAAGGCCCGGATACGGCGAAGCTGGTAGCCCCTGGCCAGCCAAAACCCCGATGGAGATTCGGATCGGGATCAGCGAGTCAGGGATGATTGGGAGCTGGAGCCTCTGCGAGTTCAAGTAGTACGGCAAATCGGCCGGACCCTAACGCAATGGATGTCGATCAAAACCAAAGACCACCACTCCGCTGTTACAAATGCGGAAAGATCGGACACATTTCCAGGAACTGCAGATCAGGACTAGATATGCGCACAATGACATTTGACGAAATGAAGGAGTACTTCAAGAAAGGAGAAGAGAATTTGAAAGAGGAAGAGAGTCAGTAGGTCCCATACTAGACTCTCGAAATAGATACGCTGTACTAGATAGATTAGATAGTGCACAGCCCCTTGATATAGCGCCTAGCGCTGACCAGGTTGATGCAAGGATGGTCTCGGAAGTCTCAAGGACTTCTGGGACGTCCCCGCAAGAGGCGAACTCCCAGGTGAAACACCTTGATATAGCGCACGGCGCTGAAAGTGTCACTCCCAAGGAGCGCAGCAGAGCGGCAAAACCTGTGCTTAATTCCTCATTACCAAATACAGTAGTACAAGTATCTACAAAGGGACAAAAGGACTTAAAAGGAAAGCAGCATGATATAGCGCTTAGCGCTGAAACTGCTTGTCCAAAAAGGAAGTTGAAAAAAGGAGAAAAGGAATTTTTAGTTAGATCAATAGGACGGAAGGACGAGATCCTAATGGAGGTCGGGTTGGAAAGGTTGGACACACATGAACAAACCCAACAAACTGTGTTGCTCGATTCAGGGGCAACAGGGTTATTCATGCATGCTGCATACGCAAAAAAGATGGGCTTCAAATTGATACCCTTGGAACGTCCTATTCAAGTTCGGAATGTGGACGGAACAAATAATGAAGGAGGAATGATCACCCATGAGGTTGATCTTCTTTTATCTTACCAAGGGCATAAGGAACAAGCCACCTTCAAAATATGCGAGCTGGGAAAGACCAACGTAATCATTGGATCCACATGGTTATGAAAACACAACCCTGAAATCAATTGGGAAACCGGCCAAGTCAAATTGGCACGTTGTCCACGGAGCTGTGGACATAGGCAAAGGGAGTGGACCAAGAAGCGGGAGCAGAAGGTCCGATCAGCGGAACACTGGCGTGTTCTAGAATATCTGTGGGAACAGGAGAAGGAATTAGACTTTGCGCATTGGCTTGAAGAAAAAGAGGAAAGTGAGAAGCATCTCACGTACATGGAACAAATGAAACACCCAGGACAATACAAGTATGGGGATAAATACCCATTCTTACCAGTGTTTCCATCATCCGCTGGATCAAAGGCCGGATCAATGAGATATGTATGAGAGTTGGCAAAACTCACAGCCAAAGAGATGGTACCTGAACAATACCATCGATACCTTAAAATCTTCGAAAAAGGAGCATCGGAGCGCATGCCGGCCAGGAAGCCTTGGGATCACGCAATAGATACCAAACCAGGCTACCAGCCCCGGAAAGGGAAGGTCTATCCCTTATCCCCAGATGAGCTTCAGGAAGTACGGAACTTTGTGGATGATCAGTTATCAAAAGGGTATATTCGACCCTCCAAATCACCACAAACGTCACCTGTCTTCTTTGTAAGCAAGAAAGACGGAAAAAAGCGGATGGTTCAGGATTACAGATACCTGAACGAGTGGACGGTTAAAAATAACTATCCACTACCCCTAATATCCGAACTCGTAGATCGAGCAGGCAGTGCCAAATACTTCACTAAGCTAGACCTTAGGTGGGGTTACAATAACATACGAATCAAGGAAGGCGATGAATGGAAAGCCGCATTCACTACCCTGGAAGGTTCTTTTGAACCGGTAGTAATGTTCTTTGGGCTAACCAACTTGCCAGCCACCTTCCAAGCAATGATGAATGACATCTTCCGCAATATGATCAACACAGGAAAAGTCATTGTGTACATCGACGACATACTCATCTTTACCAAAACAAAAGAAGAGCATGATGCAATTGTGCAACAAGTCTTGCAACGATTGGAAGAGAATGATCTGTATGTAAAACCAGAAAAATGTGTGTGGTGTGTAGAAGAAGTTGAATTCTTGGGCATGGTCCTAGGACCCAAAGGAATTCAAATGGATACAAAAAAGGTGGAAGCTATTATTAGCTGGCCCACCCCTTCTTGTGTCAAGGATGTACAAAGGTTCTTAGGTCTAGCCAATTACTACAGGCACTTTGTACAGAACTTTGCCAAAATTGCATGGCCACTACATGATCTGGTTAGAAAAGAAAAAATATGGGAATGGACGGGGGTCCAAGAAAAGGCTTTCCAAAGCCTGAAAAAGATATTCACGGAGCAACCTTTACTAGTTGCCCCGGATTCAGATAGGAAGTTCAGGGTGGAGTCAGATGCATCAGATTACGCTACGGGTGGTGTCTTATCTATGCTCTGCAAAGATGACAAATGGAGGCCTGTGGCCTATCTATCAAAGTCGCTCAATGACACTGAGCGCAACTATGACGTCCATGACAAAGAAATGCTAGGCATTATGCGTTGTCTGGAAACATGGCGTCACTACTTGGAGGGAGCACGTGAACAGTTCGAGATCTGGACTGATCACAAAAATCTTGAGTACTTTATGAGTGCAAAAAAGTTGAATCACAGACAGGCTAGATGGGCCTTGTACCTCAGCTGATTTAATTTTGTGTTACATCATAAAGCTGGTATTACTATGGGAAAGGCCGATTCTCTGTCCAGGAGGCCAGACCATAAAAAGGGGGTGGATGATGACAACAAGGACGTCATGCTCCTCAAACCAGACTTTTTCAAAATAGCTGCATTGCGCCATGGTCACGTATTTATCCACAGCTCAGAAAAAGAATTACTAAACAAAATTTGACACTCTGAAGCACGTGACGAAGCAGTGGTAAAAGCAGTAGAAGCCATGGAAAAGGCTGGTGTTAAAACACTGAACGCTCGAGAATGGGAGATGGAACAGGGACTTATCCTCTGGCAAGGAAAAGTCTATGTACCGAAGGACGAGAAATTGCGGATGGAGATAGTCCGCCTACACCATGATACGCCCATTGCTGGACATGGAGGACAATGGAAGACGATTGAGCTCGTCACAAGAAACTACTGGTGGCCTGGAATCACCAGATTTATTAAAAAATATGTTAGTGGATGTGACAAGTGCCAGTGGAATAAGAATTTCCCAGAGCCTCCTGCTGGAAAGTTAATGCCAAACTCGGCACCAGCAAAGCCCTGGACACATATTTCCGCCGCTTTTATCACGAAATTACCAGAATCACATGGTCATAATGCAATTTTGGTAGTTTGTGACAGAATGTCAAAAATGGCGCATTTCATCCCCACATCAGAAGAGACATCGGCACAGGGATTAGCCACATTATTTAGGGACCATGTTTGGAAACTTCATGGACTCCCTGAATCTATAATCTCAGATCGCGGTCCACAGTTTGCCGCGCAGATGACAAAGGAGCTGAATCAAATGTTGGGCATTAGCACAGATTTGTCCACAGCATTCCATCCACAGACGGATGGACAAACAGAACGAATGAATCAGGACTTAGAACAGTACCTGAGGATTTTTGTTGATCATAGACAAAAAACATGGTCTGGATGGTTAGCCATCGCTGAATTTAGCTACAATAACAAAATTCAGACATCCACCAAGCAGACACCATTCTTCGTCAACTATGGCAAACACCCCAGGATGGGAATCGAGCCAAGAAGGGAAGGAACTCACCCAGCAGCATCGGACTTTGCTCAAAAAATGAAGGAAATCCACGAGGAAACTCAGGCAGCCTTGCTAAAATCACAAGGTGACATGAAACTGTACGCAGATAGGCACCGATCAGATGCCCCAGAATACAAAGTTGGAGACAAAGTCTGGTTGTCAACCAAAGATTTAAGGTTGACAGGACAACCAACTAGGAAACTAGTAGAAAGATGGATAGGGCCATATCCGATCAAGAAAATCATGTCATCAAATGCAGTGGAATTAGACCTCCCCTTCTCACAACAGATCCACCCTGTGGTAAATGTCTCACGAATCTGCCCCTGGAAACGACCAATGCGAGGGCAAAAAGCACAACCTCCACCGCCAATTGAAATAGACGGTGAAAAAGAGTACGAGGTAGAAGAAATAATCGATGTACGATTAAAAAGGAACAAAATGGAGTACTTAGTCAGGTGGAAAGGATACACTGCAGAGCACAACTCCTGGGAACCATTGGACAACCTACAAAATGCAAAAAGAAAAATAAAAAACTTTTACAATAGAAACCCCGGAGCCATCAGAAGGCTTGACAAAGCAACCTTTAGCAGGTTGACTTTCAGACCCTATGAAAACCTCACCCAATCCTCGGACAAAGTAGTGTCAAAAATTGATGTTAATGCAGTAGCACCAGCTGCAAAATGGGAACAAAACTGGCAAAAATGGAAAGGAAGGAAGGGTTTAGACACCCTTACAGAGCCAGGAGATGTGGAAGGGCCCAGTCAATGTAACATGTGCCTACGACAATCGCATGATATAGCGCCTCACGCTGAAACGATTGAAGATTTCACCCCACCTTCACGCCCACTCTCCCCCATCATCGAGGAAATAGAGGAATCATCCATGATAGAGCGCAATGCGCTGAAAGATGACAATGAAGTTTAAATTTGTCTGGAAGCCAAATCTTAAAAAGGGGGTACTGTCATGACTGACTGAAAAGCTTCGGCTTTTTCACCAAGTCATTTTCATTTTATTATTTATTTTCTTCATATTATATAAACATATGCTGACTAAGTAGGCGCCTATCGCTTGGCGCTTAGATAAAACCATAGATAAGATACCGGAGCTCGGCGCTGATGACTCATTACCATTACTACATGCGCAGTCGTCTTACTCATACCATACTATATTTAGAGTAGGGCTTAGGGTAGTGCACAGACCATCTGTCGTAGTATATAAAGAGTGTAATTCAGCACCCAGAGTCCTCAGTCGAGTTCTCTCGGGTTTCCCCTCCCTCCTCTCCTCCTCCTGTCTTGTTTGCTAGTTGGGGCTCTTAGGCGTCACGCCAAGGGAGTCCTGATACTTGGTTAGAAGAAAATAACCCAATCATCAACTGGCGAGAGAAATCTCTGAAAATTGGAGATCTGGACACATCGCCAAAAGCAATCTGGCAGCTGGCCCTTGACTCCCAGCAATGGGGTGAAGATGACTATTGGATTAGAGTTAAAACGTCGGCATCACAAGAACTAGAACACAGGCTAAAGAAAGACGAACCATCTACTACCCTACCTACTGAATATGAGCAGTGGCACACCATCTTTGACAAGAAGGCATCAGAACGCTTCCCATCCAGTCGACCATGGGACCACGCAATCAACACAAAGGAGGGTTTTGTCCCAAAAGCTAGTAAACTTTACCCTCTATCGGTCAAGGAACAAGGACTGTTAGACGAATGGATTGATGAACAACTCAAAAAAGGATACATTAAACTGTCTACATCACCACAGGCATCACCATTTTTCTTTGTAGCAAAGAAAGAAAGTGGAGCACTCCGGCCCTGTCAGGATTACTGATACCTAAATGAATGGACTGTCAAGAATGCATATCCCCTTCCCCTTGTTTCCGATCTCATGACTAAACTATGAGGGGCCAACTATTTCACCAAACTGGACCTCCGATGGGGATACAACAATGTTCGCATCAAAAAGGGAGACGAATGGAAAGCAGCCTTTATCACCAATCGGGGGCTCTTTGAACCAACAGTAATGTTCTTTGGACTATGCAATTCGCCGTCAACTTTTCAAACCATGATGAACAAATACTTTAGGGACATGATCAATGAAGGATGGTTAATCATTTACATGGATGACATGTTAATCTGCGCAGAAACACTAGAACAACTGGAAGAGCAGACAAAGCAAATTTTACAACGGTTACAAGATAACGATCTATTCCTGAAATTAGAAAAGTGCAAGTTTGCTACACAGGAAGTCGAATTTCTAGGAATGATCATCACCCCTGGACGTATTCAGATGGACCCAATAAAGTTAGCAGGAATCGCCGATTGGCCAGTCCCCACCACAGTCAAACAAGTCTGGTCATTCCTCGGATTTGGAAACTTTTACTGACGCTTCATTGGGAATTTTGCTGCCATCGCTAAACCGCTTACCGACCTCACTAAGAAAACTGAACCATTCAACTGGACCACTGAACGGAACAATGCTTTTGAAATTCTAAAGAAACAATTTGCATCTATGCCAGTATTATTAATGCCAGATCCAACTCGACCCTTTATCCTTCAGACTGATGCATCAAATAAGGCAATAGGAGCAGTCTTGAAACAAGCAGATGAAACAGGATCTCTACATCCCTGTGGATTTATTTCACATGCATTAACACAAACGGAACAGAATTACCAGATCTACAATCGAGAACTCTTGGCAATCATCAAAGGATTGATGACCTGGCGACATCTACTACATGGATCACCTCATACCACTATAGTTCACTGCGACCACAAGAATTTGTCCTACTATCGAATGGCTCAACACTTAACACCTAGACAGGCTAGATGGTCATCCCTATTATCAGAATTTGACCTACGCATTGAGCACGTCCCTGGCACAAAAATGTTTGAAGCGGATGCCCTATCTCGATGCCCTGATCATATGGGAAATAGTGAATTACAGGAAGATGTCATAGTCTTACCAGAGGATCGTTTTATTCATCTTATTGCAGAAGATCTAGTCACAGATATTCAGAAAGCAATGTCAAAAGACGATTTTGGACATATTCTAATTGAGGTTATCACCACACATTGCGCTCCACCAATCAAATCGAACATACAGGATTGGTCTTATACAAATGGCATTGTTCACTATCTTGGCAAAACCTACATCCCTGACCAAAACGGATTACGAACCAAATTAATTAAAGAAACACATGAAGCACAATCATCAGGTCACCCTGGACAATTAAAGACCCTTGAGCTCCTTAAGCACGACTACTGGTGGCCCGGAATGTTCAAACATGTCAGGGAATGGATAGAAGGATGCGCCCTCTGTCAACAGATGAAGATTAACACACACCCAAATGTACCAGCCCTTCACCCGATTCCATCGAAAGCAACCCGCCCCTTTCAGCAAGTAACCCTTGATTTCATCACTGATCTACCCCTCTCCGATGGCTGTGACTCGATCCTGGTCACGGTGGACCATGGTCTTACAAAGGGGGTAATTTTCACACCCTGCAAAAAGACAGTTGACGCTCTAGGCACAGCAGAACTTTATGTCTCAGAAATTTTCAAATGGTTTGGCCTACCTGACATTTTAATCTCGGATCGAGGACCACAGTTCTCTGCAAAAGTATTTCAGGAAATACGAAAAGCACTAGGAATTGACCATAGAATGAGCACAGCCTATCATCCCCAAACTGATGGAGAAACAGAACGAGTCAACCAGGAGCTAGAAGTCTACCTCCGAATGTTCTGCTCCAATGAACTGCATCTATGGAAACTGCTTCTCCCAATAGCCAAGTTTGCTCACAATAACCGACATCATGACACAATCAAAACTTCCCCATTCAGACTAATGTATGGGACGGACCCTGTTGCGCTTCCCACAGCTACAACACAAATGACTACACCAGCAGCAGAGGAATGCCTTCAGTTCCTAAGGAAGGCCAGAGAAGAGGCGCTAGCAGCACATGAACTAGCAAGACAATTAGTGGCAAGGCGACACCAGCATAAAGCAGTATGATTCGAAAAAGGCACCAAAGTATGGCTTGAGAACAGAAATCTTCACATACCATATCAGTCTAGAAAGTTAGCACCAAAACAAGAAGGACCCTTTGAAATTGAACAAGTGATGGGACCAGTAACATACAAATTGAGACTCCCGAAACAATGGCGCATTCACCCTGTGTTTCATACGTCACTCCTTACCCTGTACAGGGAAATGACTGCGCATGGCCCGAACTATGTGAAACCACCCCCTGATCTCGTAAATGGACAAGAGGAATTTGAAGTAGAGGCAATTCTAGCCCACAGGAAGCAAGGCGCAGGCTACCATTACCTAGTTAAATGGAAAGGCTACGGATTGAATGATAATTCTTGGGAACCCACACGCAACCTTGCAAACGCTACTGATATCCTATCAGAATACCAACAATGCTGACACCTCTGAACCATGACTCGATACAGAAATCGCCATGTCTTGAAACAAAACTATCATTATACAAAACGAAATTGTTCAATACTCCCGATACACTATAGCTCTTAAAGAAAAAACCGTCTATACTCGCCTACAATACCTTCCTATCCGACATGCCCTTAAAGCGCCGAACCTGCCAGAAAAACTTATCCAAATAATGGCACTGATCACACGATATTACCACACCCCTCAACTTAACGCCACTATCAGAAGAACCCGTCAGGGACAACGGAGCTCCCTTGCAACGTCATCCAGAACTATCTTCCCAAATACCATGATTTACGATTCGCAGAAACCAACTTGCCTCCCTATAACAAAGATCCACCAGTCTACCAACTTCTAGCCGTCAGGGACAGTGACGTTTACAAAAGCACTCATGGGAGACTGTTATGCCCAGAAGAATATAAACGAGTTGATGAAATCACTATACAGACATGGGAGTGTAGTGCACAAATTTGGTTAATTGGACAAAGGATCAGAATCCCAGGAAGACCTCATATCCTTATAGAAGACATCCTTGACGACCTTCAGTACTTGTTTGATGAACAGAGGGAAATAATTGCAGACATTATCAGGAGAATCAGAAGATTCTTAGTCACTCCAACAACGACACCAGGAATTCAACACTTAGATTTGTTAACCAGGTTCATCACAGAAGAACGAGAACTCCTTACTGACCCTGCAATCGAAGATCCACTAGATATAGAAAGTTTGGATTTGGACATGGAAATCAGTGATCTGGAATACATATAAATTCTTCAAGTATCACCACCTAACACCAAACTCACACTGTAACAAGAAACCATGTTCACCTTTTTCGCCCTTGTCGCCTACTTCATCGCCCTGGCACTCCTATCCTGCACTCATTGGCGCATCGACGAGACTGCTGCCGCCTTCTCGCCCTTCCTCGCTGTCCCAGACCTCCCGCTCGAGGTCTTCATTGAGAATACCACTGTCGTCCACTTTGAGGACGATGACTTACATATCCACCCTGCTGCCTTGTTCCCCCAAGTACACCCTGACGACCACTATCTTCCCCACTTTGCCCAATTTGTTAAACGAAACACCACGCTCACCGTTGTCGCGGATGCCCTCGCCGCCGCCACCTGTTCTATAACCAACCTATCCTCTGCTACCGATAACCTTGCCACCCTTACTCTTACCATCGACCCACACGAGATGACCTACGAGGAACGTGACTCCTTCTTACGAAACGCACAAAACTTGCATAGAGCTGCTGAAGCTCTCAAGTGGAAGGTGGAGACATCGACAAAAGAACTAGATAACGCTGTCAAATGGGCCGAGTCTAGGACAGATCACGGTTGGACAACTTCTGGCTGGTAGAAGTCGGTGACTTCTCGCATACAAAGGGGGTAATGTTACAGTTCTCTTTTCCCTTTGTTAACGGACTATATTTACTTGTTACAAGCCCATAGTTGCACTTGGACGTTATCTCCTTTCATAGCTACCTTCACCTTTCCTTTTCTAGATAGCTATGCTCTTTCCCCTTTAATTTCTATTGTTCTTTAAACCCCTCTCATGTACCGTAGTTCTTTAGTTCCAACTTAGTCGAATCTTATCCATAACTTGAACGCTCTCTCTCTCTAGCCTTTGTCGTCATCAGACTTAGTGCCTAGAACCCTTGACCAGTGATTGGGAACAGACCGAGACTCTGTTTATCACTATAGGCTTGGGTGCTGAACGACGTTGTGGACATCGACCGTAACAGCTCCCAAGTGGTTGTTCAGTTGGAAAGATGGCAAATTCAAGCATTACTACCTTGACAAATTAAAACAGAATTGGCAACAGTGGAAAGGTGACCACAAACTCATCTACACTGAACCCAACACAGAAGGGGCATTCTCAAGAGACCTTGAGTGTGGTGGGCCAGTTAAACCCACGCTTGATTCCCCTAGGCAGACCAATGCATGACTTCCTGGGATGTGAAGTCTTGAGGAGGAGGTCATGTTATGATACAGACATTTTCTTTATTTTTCCTTATTTTATTCAAGAGGCCTATGAACATATAACTGGATGCAAGCATATGGCGAAGGACCCCTATCCAGATATGGCAGGAGGATTATGTAACCTAGGGTGGCTATACAATCAAGGCTGTTAGGGGATATTGGGTGAAACAGCGTTTGCAGGAAGGGACCGGGAGTCTGGGTAAGTCTGGACAGGTCTGGGAGATGGGTCTGGGTCTTGTTGCTGTGCATGCATAGCCTTGGCGGCTGCGCAGACTGTGCGCACAGACCAGCAACTCAGGTATATAAGGTGTGCGTTCTGTAGGTAGGAGTCCTTAAGACTCTAGATTGTTTCCTTCTCATAGGTCACAGACTATTGTGTCTTTAGTCTCATCTCTAATCTATTCTCTTTACTACAAGGCTTGTGATTGTGTGGGGATTAGTCCTAACACCATCATGTTCATATGTTCACCAAAGTATTCTAATTCCTCTTCAGGGTTGAGATACTGTGGTTCTGGAGTGTGAAATCCACTTGGTGTGGATACATCCAGTGTATTATGTGTTCTATAAAACACACCAGTACTGTAATCAGTGTCAGTCTCACCATAATCGACTTGTTCATCATCCTTATCGTCTGATAAAGATATATGAACATCCCCAATCCTATCTAACAATTTTCTGCTAGATGTAGGTTCAGAGATTTCTTCATCAATGTTTCCAACTGTCTGAGTTGGATATGAATCAACAATCATTGGATTTGCAAAATGAATAGTAGTTGAAGATTTTCCTTGTTTCTTCAACTCTTTCAATTCTGTAACAAGGGCCTTGTTTTTAGCTTTCTTGTTAGCTCTGTTCTGTTGATTCCTCTTCTTCTTATCATCCTTTGATAAAGAAGAATCATTATTAAAACAATTATAATTTTGACAAGGTGTGAAGCTCTTTCTACGATTGAATTGTCCTCTGAAAGAACCTCTGGGTCTGAATGTGTTATTGGAGTGTTGATCCCTCCAATTAGGATTTGTATTGGGATTCTTGTTGATACTAGATCCAATGTTTGCAATATTGTTATATGCAGGTCTAGGTTTTCCTTTAGACTGCATAAGATTCCATTCATTCTGAATCCTAGGAACTATTTTGTCAACAGTGAAGTCTTCTATCTTGGTATCAATTATATTAGTAACAAGGTTACTATATAAATGATTAAGATTGTGCAAGATGAAGAAACAAATAACAAAATCAGGAATTTGATATTTCTCTTCAGTTCCTAAGTCAGATACCAACTTCATGAGTTTAGTAATTGCTAAAATGGGATCTGAACTGGATTTCATGGACCAATTAAAGATAGCTTTGTAAAGTATGAAATACTTTGCAATGCCTTTGGTGCCAAACATTGTATCTAAGGCTGTCATTGTAACCTGAGGAGTATCTTTAATGTAAGTCCAGAGAGATGGTTGTAAAGCCAGTTTAATAATGGCTTGACATTTCTTCATATTCTCATCCCAATCTGTTCTTTCATTATAAGCAGTTTTATACTCCAACTCCCAAAGTGTTTTAGTAGAAAGGCTAGCACCACTAGGTGGTTCAGCTGGTAATAGTGGTTTAGTGCTAGTGAGATATTTCTCATAACCTTTCATTTGAAGGTATGCAATGAGAACATCTTTCCACTTTTTATAATCAGTAACACCACCATAGACAGTAACCAATCTTTCCATTGATTTCTCAGCAGGATCTGAACCTCCACACTTCCAAGATGAGAGCCTGTTAAAAGATGTAACAAGATCTTCTAAAGTCCACCATGAGACATTTGATCCAGGTTGTTCTATGAAGTGTAACAACTTCAAAGACTCATTCTTTTGATAATAAAACTGGACATCTCAACAGTAAGATTTGGGTAATGCAACAATATCCTTGAGAGTAGGATATGTTGGCCATGGTGGTGCAATTTTGAACAGTTTATCCTGATTTTTGGATAAAGAAGATTCTGCTTCAGGAGGTTGATTCATCCATTCCTTAGATTCATCAACTTTTTGCTTTGCAAAGACTCTCTCAAGATGTTTGATAATAGTATCAACATGATCTTTAAGAATTGAATTAACTGGAGTATTATTAGGACCAGTTAATTCTTTATTAGAGTCAGTTGGTTGAGGAATGAATGGGTTATCATCCTTCTTTTCCTTGTCTGAATCTGAGAATATTGAGTCTGAATCTGGATAGTACTTTTTATAAACTTCTTTTGGTACATAGATGAATTCATATCCATTGACTGAGAAACAAACATTGGTAGGTTGTTTGTTAGGCAGAGTGTTGGATTTAATAAATTCATCTAACATTCCAGGATCCAAATCAGGATAATCAGACGTCGAAAAAAAAATCATATTTGCCCCTGAGGGGCCAGCTACTGTACATGCAATATTACAAGGTTTATTCAGACCTTGTAATATCCTGCCACCAACTAATCCTGTTGGTGCATTAACTCCAGGGGGGATGACTGGAGTGCTTGTTCTGGCCTTTCTCCTTCTACTGGGGATAATCTTTTCCCCAGCCACAAAAACGAAATTGGATTGTGACAAAGTTCTTTCCTTGTCACAAGCATCTGGGTTTGTTGAACCCCAATGGATGTTTGCTATGACCATTTGATCAGCTATAGGGTTAAACAGCTGATTACAGTATGTCACTTTATTTTTGGTGGCTAGCTCCACCAATTTGCACATATCCATAATTTCTTTCAGCCACTTGGCTGACTTCTCATTGAGCACCCTTTCATAATCCTTCCTCTTGTGGTATACATTTCCATCTAATATGAAAATGGCATTCTCAGCCTTGAGTCTCCGTTTAGCAAGTTCATTGCTAAGTTTGGTACTCTTTAGTCCCTTGAGAGACTCAAGGCGAGGTCCTTGCTTGCCATTTGGTCCTAATTGATACACTGATGGACCATCATATTTGAGGAGGGATTGATCTTCCTCTGCATGTACTTCTTTGTCTTCTCCTTCTGCATCTGCATCTGTGCCACTCTCTGAATCTGTAATTGTCTTTAAGGATGGTAAGTCATCGTCTTTCTCAGGCAGTTGACCACCATGTACAGATATGTCAGAGATTTCAATATCATCATCATCATCATCTGCAAGCTTGATATCTTTGTCTGGAACAAACGTGTCCAGATAAGCAACTTCTTCTTCTTCTTCCTCTTCTCTCTTCAAAAGCTCCCTACAATTGATGCCTTCATTCTTGTTGCTGACATAGACAGATCCTTTGATGATAGGAGTGCATTGACAGCTCTCCTGATATGGATCAAAAGAAAGAATATATTGGATGCCAATCATCCTTGGACAAGGATCATCGGACATCCTAAATTCTTCTATGTCATAGCAGTTTTCAATGAATTTCATAAGCGACTCTTCAGGTGCCAGATCAATCTTTTCAATAGGGTAGGTCATGCAGCTGATAGGGGGATACATATCACAAACGTCGGAATTTCTTTTGATATGATTCCATCCAGCCCTGCAGTGAGCCAACCAGACCAATCTACCAAGTCAATTGTAAGGATTGGAGAAGACCATTTCGTCAGATTCGTATTTTTCCATCAGATCTTCAACATTGTTTCCATCTAACCAGGGATTCAAATACAAAACTCTTCTAACTACTCCAGCATTAATATACTTGGTCTTGTATTTAGCGCCTAAGAAGTAGGAGGTGAAAGAGACTTGGTTTTTGAGGAAACCAGTGGTGAAAGTTTGAGACATCTAGAAAAAATTGCGTTAGCCAAGATTCCTAATCTTGAATGATACATGAGAAAAGGAAAATATCTTAGGCTGTGCAATCCTCCAGATTTGAACATGTTATGAACTTTCAAGCAATGCAAACGACCTGTTGAGGCCATTGAATGTTGCTATGCCAAAGATTGTACCAGGGGCTCTTTCAAATCCCTGCATATGAAAATCCACCAACTAATCTAGTGTATGTGTGTATGTAATCAGTGTTCAAAAGTGATATCCTCAGAGATCCTAATCTAGTGATGAGTGTTGTTTAGACACCCCATGTTAGTCTGTGTGTACAATGGAAGTCTGCCTCAGCACAACCCTTGAGAAAACTATCTAGCAGCCAAAAAGAGAAAATGGAGATGAAAACTCCAATATTGGTATAAGGGCAATAACTATTGGCCAATGGCGGGTGCACGAAGCCTTTACAGGGGGTCGGACCCTGATATCCACCATGAGGTGGCCCCAAATCCGTGACAGTTTTACTGTGTGGTCTGTCAAAACCATGACTATTTGGGGTAGTCAACCCATGTGAGAATTTTGATTTCTGTGTTCCACAACACAGGGCAACTCAGAAACGCCACTCCAGATTTTTAATCAGTGCTCCCACACTGTCAGCCACAAGGGTGACTGAAATGGTATCCCTGCTACCATTAAGCAAATCATTTTTCCCATGATCATGGGTCAGCTGCTAGACAAATGTGGGAGAGATTAGTGAGAGGAGACACATACACATACACACGATCTGCTGTGGGACCCCATCAGACCAATAGAGGGCCTAAAGCCATATTGTATATCTGATATGCTTGAGGGGTTTTAGCAGATCAAACACAAAACTACATAAATATACATGTGTACACTATCCATACTCCATCAATGGCACAGTCAACATCCAACAATGACAAGGGTCATCGTTTCAAGGCTGTCACTTGGGGCCCATAACCTGTTAAATCAGGGGAGAGCAGCACAGGACACTAGCTAAGTAAGGATTCAACTTACTTGTTCTTAGTAGTGTTGCCTTAGTAGTCAACTGTTAGTTCTTGGACCTGAGGGACAGTTGTCCAGAATGCCCTCCTTATATGCATTTCGGAACCCTAGCTTACATACACATTATTCTACCAATAGAGTAACTACGAGGCTATGTACACACAGCTATTGCTGTGTAAGAGCTATCCAAATGCAGTGCAATTGCTGTACTTTGCACAGCAGATGACTGAGCATTGCTGTGGATGAGGTTATTCTGTACCTTATCTTATTATATTCCTTCTAATATGTTCTATATGATATCATAAAGTTCTTTATGACTTCATTATCTACTGATAGTTATCTTAATGATGTCACTATGACTTCATTATGTACCTGATGATATCATATCATGCCTTATGATGTCATCTCTATCAATAGATGTTCTAGACCATCAATATAATAATAGTTAAATATGAAACACACTAAATATTCACTGTTAATACATTATCTTGCTCATATCTAATCCGTTAATCGTTATCTAATCTCCAATAAACGATTATATAATGCTCTGATAAGATATTGATTAGACGAGATAAGATGAGATAAGATAAGAAGTGAAACGGATGAGTATTAAGTGAATACATTTTACATGTATCTTTTAACAATGCCATGTTGGAGGGAACATGATTGGGACAGGAATGAAGTTGTGGTTTGCCATTTGAAATGCCGTTGAACCAAAGAACTTGTCAGATTTGTTAGATTGATGAATATGAGTTGACCTTGCATTACAAAGAAGGAGTTTTGATGGTTTCACATCTACTGTTGTATCCCCACCAATCTTGAAATAGAGTTAATCAGATTCTGATGAGCATTACTAAGATCATGTACCACTTGGTCCATCCAGAAATTGAAGTCTTGTAAGGTTAGCTCAAAGCATGTCCCATCCAATGGTTCCATATAGCAATGTATGTCTTTTGCAGAGCCCTTTGAATGGTATTCACATTGCCATCTCTTCTGCAATTCTCCCATTATCTTTTGCCATTTCAAAGTTGTCAGTGTTTCCAAAGCCTGTGATGCTTCTGATGTCAACTCATTCTATGAAACAGATCTGTGACTCATGAGTAAGCATGAATAACAGCTTGATTGGAAATCATACTGGCACTTTCTTCTTTCCTTTACCACTGGCTGGTTTCTCTGAGGAGTTGGTCATTGCATCTTCAAAACAAACAGTGACATTTTTGGGCATGTGTGACAATACAGTCCCATTAGCAAGCCTCAAGGGACCAAGAATGATCTCATTCTTTCAATGAAGATGTAGAGTTCATCTTCATTTCAAACTGAAGTTGCCAGGGATTTATGTTTATCATTTGTAAGTTTATACTGCAATTGTACAGTAGTTGGATGTTTGTCTAACTTCTGAGTCATGGTATCATGGAGATCTTCAAGAGAGGTGGAAGATTTGATAGTGAACAGACTGTAACTCCCATCTGAATTCTTCACAGCAGCAGGTATCTTGAACACTAGGAAGTTGTAGTCATGGTGAGAATTGAACTTCCCATGTCAACAAGTATGCTGTGTAGTATGTACCACAGGTTTCTGGGTCATAGACTATATTTGACACATCAGAATCATTCTTTCCCTTGCCACCAGCCTTGCTGAGCAGCCTCCAACCCACTCCCTTCTCCCCTGCTTGTGCCAGGCATGCATTTGGCTTACAGTGTGGTTCTAAAATTTCAACTGAGTCGGAGTCATCACTGTTGAGTGAACCACTGTCACCACCATTCAGCTTGTCACTATCTTTATCATCTGCAGTTGTGTCCTGGCTTGAAGCTAAAGGTGACCATGTCATGATTTGCATACTAGTACATCCTGCTGGTGCCATGTTGACTCATTGTAACTTGGAAGTCCTCTTCATCAGATTCCCTAATTGGCTCCAAACCCAGCCTAGTGTTATTCTGGGACCCCATTGATCTGGAAGAAATTACTGGGATAGGATCTAATTCATTTTCAATGTGGGCACAGGTACATTGTTGACCTAAATCCATGGCTTGAGGATTCACTTCAGAATAGCCATGTTACCTGCCAGCAGTACAAGCTGTCTTGCCCACCTTGGTCTGAGGTTGGGCAGTAGAGACAATAGAATGTGTAGAAGGTGGGAGGCTCCAACTGTGGGTTCCATGTGCACTGCCCTGGCTAGTAATAGGTGGTCCTCCAGTGACACATTCTGCTTGTGTCCCATTGTCTTCACATCTTTTGCATGCAGCATTGCCTCCATTCAGCTGCTCACATTTGAGTTTACATGCCCTGCAGCACTCACAAGTGTTTTGCCTCTTTGTTGTGCTCACATTGGTCACAGTGTTTGCTAGCAAATCTCTTATGTTAGTGGATCTGCAAATGGTGGCTAGTGTTGGTAGTACTCACTACTTTGTGGCTCAATGGAGACTCCCCTCTTTGGTGCTGCCTTTCTTTTGGCTGGCATAGGGAGGCAAAACAAGAGGGACAAGTGAGCAGGGCAAATTATGTGCTAGTAATTGCCTAATGTAAATATATTCTATTGTACTCTTCATTTGGCATTTGCTACATACATTTATATGTACCTGGTACATAACCTATGACACTAAACTAGTATCCACAATACTTGTACCATCCGTGACAATCTGCAAGAGAAATTGAGTACAGCACATCCATAAGGGACAAAAAGATCTCCTCGTCTGATAGGTCAGTCATTGCCATTTGTACTAAATCACCATTCCGTCGAAGATGAAATTTCATTGCAGAGAAAGCAAGCTCTATGGGGTTGAAATCTGGGGAGTATGTGTTACGAGCTCACGCTCAACACAAACCCACAAGCCTTGCAGAGAAGGGAGGAGGATAAGAACAGAGAGAAGGAATGGTATTGAGACTACATTAGACAGAATCTAATGCCCATACAAAGAGCATAAGATAAACTATCTTAAGTCTTGGGGAACCAAGACTACCTACAGCTGGTCTTATATACTATTCTACTAAGACCCCTTGCGACCCTTCCCACTGGCACCTCTACAGCCTCAGTGACTCATACTGCTTGAGTGCTGCTTCCAGACCCCTAGAACCTTCCCCTCAGCCTGGCGCTCCCACAGTCTCCATCTGGGCCCTATTCCATGAGGCATACTGCTCACAGGCCTTCCGCGATCCCCAACAGGGAGTTGCTGTTGTCATATCAAGCTGTCAAGCATTGCCGCTGATCCCATGCCTTATTGGGGTGATGTACTGATGCGCTGATGTGATCCGCGCGCACTGCCACCCAGGGTTGCGATCTCCTTCCTAATATGTAGGTGGTTGGCACAACCAACCATCATCTTGTCTTCTAGTGAGCGCTCCCATGCGCTAACCCACGCAAAGTGTTCCTATAGTCCCTCCCATGATCCCAGATCATGTATAGATGTCCCAGAGTGGTCCCAGACCACTAGCAAGATAAAAGAAGAAAAAGATGCATTAGGATGGATTCCTAACAGTATGGAGGGAGGAATTTGCAGCACATGCCCCTACACAGATATGAGATTCAGCTATAAGCCTATAACATTTGCAAATTGTAATAGTACTGACCTGGCCTCAACCATTTCAAGGATATCCAGGGTGTTTGTGAATGCAGCAGTTGTCCATAACAATAATGGAGTTTGGGGAGGGAAATGGTTGCATATGGTCAAGTAGGCAGCTCACAAAGCATTGAAATGTTTCTGTACAATATGAGCCTTCAATAATTTCACAGTGCATGATTCTGTCATTATACGAGAGGGTGGGAAGCACAGAAAAACTATGGATGGAACTATGTGTCAGACATGGAACTTTGAACATTGAGAGGCATTGCTCACCACTGACCATGCACAAAAAAAGCCTTACAGTGTGCTTGTGTCCCATGAACAGACCAAGCCCTCCCTCAATAAGTGGTTCGACAATCAACAGAACTCTCATCAACAAAAACAAGCTGTTCAGCAGTGTAAGTGCTGATTCTGGTCAAATATTCAAGCCACTTTTCATGTGAGCACTCAAGCGCAGTGTGCAAGAGCTATATCAATACCAACCAAGTCAGTTACAGACCTCAAACTGAGATATCACCATACCTTCTTCATTGTGAGTCCAGCAGCCTGCAGAGTTTGCCAAATTGTCAACCTTGAGACACAGATTCCACAATTCACAGCAAGGAGGTCCCATAATTCATCAAGATACAAGTCTGGGGTCTCCCAAATGGTTGCAAACAGAAACTAGGTGACAATTGAAAATGATGTCTGAATAGTAAGAACAAAGTACACTTACATTGACATCTTCATCATGAAGTACCCAGGACCTTCTTCTTCATTCTTTTTCCTCATCTGGGATGGTCCCAGTCTCTTCAAAGTGTTGCAATACCCGCCTTACAGCCCTGTATGATATCCCAGTATATGTTGAAATGTCCTTTTTGGAAAGGAGTGCAGAAAGCCAGATTATGATACATTGGACATCAGCAGAGGTTTTTCTTCCTTTTGTCATGAGGAAAGGTGCACATGCTGTTTGACTCATCACCCCTTGACCTGTAATCACCACTATCCACACATTTTCTCATGGTATGGCGGACCCCCCTTGGGCTTGTCTACCTGAGAAGTACAGTGGTTACTCCCTGAAGGGACTGCCAAAGTCAAAGAAGAAGTTGCTTGAAGATGCACAACTCCTTGAGAGAACAGGGGCTACTGTCCCCCAGTATCTTAGGGACCAGCTCACTGAAGCAGGCATCTGAATCCAAGATCAGGCTTCCCCAGGGCTTTCAGATTTGTACATCAACCCTCCTGCCCCTCCTGCCCAGGGATCCCCTGGGCCCACCTCCCCTGAATTGGAGCACCCTGAATATGACAACAATCCTGAAATTGCTGCTGTCCTTGCTGCTGCTGATTGTAGCATTGTAGCTAATGCCATGGCCAAATTGCTGCCCGCAATTGACATGGTTCCTCTTCAAAGTGTCGAGCTCCTCCACTATATCTTCAATCAAATGAAGGAAAACCGGACCATCAACCCTCTCCCTGGCCCCACCCCTGCTGTTGAGATAACTCTTCCCACAGCACAGCCCCTGTTACCAAGCCTGCCTGTCACCTGGGACACCTCACCATCCCCCCAGCCACTCAGTGGACTTCTCCCACTGTCCCATGCTCTCAGGGCCTGCCGCATCCGTCAGCTGCTCCCACCCCTCATACTTGCCCTGTTGTACTGGCTACCCCAGCCTGACATGCACAGCCTACCTATGCATTGGTTGCCCGCCCTTATGCTCCAAATCTGGCGTTACAAACAACCCGTCCCCAACAACTGCCCACACAGTTCAGGACCACGACAAAAGTCAAGTCCTGTATCCGACAAGGAATGAAAGCCTCCAAGGTTGTCCTCTGACCTGGCACAGGGACAGCCCCTGTTTGGATCCCAACCTCCACCTTTGTAGAAAGGTTATCTGCAAATCTATCTGATGGTGAGACTCTGGTCTCCTGTCAGTGGACCCTACATGGTGACCTAGAGCTAACTTTTCAGTCAGCCTTAGCCCCCACCTCCACTACAATTGCTTCAGCCCTTGTGCAACTTGACGACCTCACCTTCATGATGGGGAGCACTCAATTGCACCACCCCACAACGTCTTTCTTGAAATTCAATCATGTCCCTACCGTCTGCCTGACTGCACTCATCTCACTGATGCCCAAATCCTGACTTACTTCCAACTCCACCCTAAATGGAAGGATGTTTCTTTCGCCTCCCCCTGACGTTCCTTTTACCACCCAACAAAGATTGGTCCCAAATTTTTTCCACAACAATCAAGTGCACAGTTCTCAACAACCAGGCTGGCTCTACCACCCATCGACTACTCCAGACAGATGTCTCCTTTTGGGGGATGCACCATCATGCTCAGCCTTGGACTGTTACCAAGGCTTCACCGCAGTGTGGCATATGCCTTAGGTGGGGCCACACTGCCCATGTTCACAAATCCAAGTTACCATGGTGTGCCCAATGCACTGGCCCCCACCCATCCTCAGCTCACACCGCTGCTGCCCAGAGTGACACCTCTTTTGCAAGATCATGTTAATAGTGCCACTCACCAAGACTGCCCTTTCTACTGGGTGCATTACAAACCCCAGGCCTTGACCATTTTGGAGAAAGCCAGGACCCAACACAATATACTTCATAGGACTACGCGATCCGCCCAGCATGCACAAGCACACCCCACCTCACATAGACACCTCCAGGATGAATAAATCCAGGCTCAATGCTCCACCTGCCCTGTCGCTAAAACAGCCTGAGAACCACAGAAGTACCGTTCCCGAATGGCCGAGTCCATAGCATAGGAGTAGCTTGATAGTACTTCTCCATCCTGTAATAGTGGTATGCTCACTCTCGGTCAAATAAACCATCCTTACAATGCGAAAAAAAAAAAAAAAACACACTGTTTGACTGTCATGTAACTGTAACAAGATTCCCACAATACATCACGACCTCCGAGACAGACAGCCACTAAACTCGGTGTACCTCAGAACGAAAGGGAAGGCTAATCCGACTCTAATGCACTACTTTCTACATCTTTACACTGAGATTTCGGCGAGTTATGTCAATTTCATTTTGCGTGGGGTTTTTTTTTCGGAAATTTCCGGCGTGGCCAACTTATCTGAAAAAGGCAATAAGCTAATAATTACAAACAAACGACCCTGACAGGGTTTTGTATTTTGGTGGATGGCGGGGAGAGTTCCCACGACCGCTGATTGGCTACTCCTACCAGGCAAACGATTTTCCCCCGTTAGCGGAAGCGTTAATCCTTGGAGAGGGGTGACAAATGAACCATTTAGACATATGTAAGTAGTACAAAACAGGGGGAAAGAGAAAACAATTGGACCGAAGCGATTTATATGACTGACGGTTTAGCATACGTTTCTAATCATCCTAACACTTGTCTCACACGCATGGAAAGGACAGGCTCTACCTCACCAGCGAGTTTCGGTCGCGGGAGGAAGCCTGCTACATGGACGTCCAACGCCGTGTCAGGACCATTCAGTAGCTCGAAACTGAAGTTTCGGACTAGGACCGACAAGATAGCCTACAGGAAGAAAGAAAAAAGAAGATTGTCACGCGGCTTTGCGATATTTTTTTAAAAAAGGTGCCTACCTTGAACTCAGTCTGAGCAAATCCCTTTCCTAAACATATCCTCGGTCCATCTGCAAACGTGAGCAAATGTCGATGACCGTGAAGGTCTTTAGGCATGTATGGGTTTTCTCGTAGCCATCGATCAGGAACAAAGGAATCCGCATCAGGGCCCCAAAACTTTTCGTAGCGGTTAATAAATGACACTGGTACTCTCATTTTCGTTCCTTTAGGAACGAAGAGCGAGTCTATCGTTTGACCAGATGCCGTTTCAATTGGGGAGCCCAATGGAATGATATCGTCTTCGACCGCCTGAAAACGGCTAAACCGGTATTTCACTGATGAAATCAGAACACATACCTCCCTGGTTAATTGTTCCACGGGTGGATGTAATCTCAACGTTTCATGCACAACAGCGTCAAGATAAGGCAATCCAGACATCAACTGGTCCCATGTCGGATCACTGCTTGCGAATTCGCTTACTTCATCCCTTAGCTTGCGTTGTACCTCTGAATTACGCGCTAGTTCTACTAATGCCCACTAGGAAAGCTTTAGGACTAGACACAAATATGATTGGTATGGGCGTACCGATAAGCTGACTATGGAATTCAAATTCATTAGATTGACTGCGGAGGGATAGTAATACACTTGCCAGCCGTCGTTTCATATCCTTCCGCAAGTTAGCAATCAAAATACTCAAAAGCGTTTACAAAACGCTCTCACCGGCAAACAGCAGTAAATTCTACACAAGATAATATTAGTTTTTCGGACCAGAGATGAGGTGAAGGATTTACACACAATCTGCTAAAAGTGAGTCGTTGATTATCATGGTCGAATGTGAACGTACTTGTGAAATAGCTTCATCGTGATTTAACTTGAAGCTTGCATCATCGGATTCTCCTTTCACTGCCACCCAACATAAAAAAACCACGGTAATTAAAATTAAAGATGAAGAGTATATCGTGCGTACATAATAGGCCAAGGATTGACCTGTCTTGGGCACTTTGAGCATTCTTGAGAAAAACGGCAGCCATATCCGATGTTGCTTTCGACATCTGCTCAAACATGCGAGTCCTCTCCGTTGGCATTTTGAGGATTTGTGGGAATATTGGGCCAAGAAGGAGAAGTCGTTGTCGACCTCTTGTGGGCTTGTTGAATGATTCAAATACTTTGAGAACAGGCGATTCATGTCCTTCCAATGATTTGAAGTCGTGACCAAAGCCAGCAATGCCAATGGAATCAAACCTGTGGAATTTTTTGAGACCTAATTAACCCTTCAGTTGCCATTGAACGAAGTAAAAACGAACGTGATCCGATTCATCCTAGTAAAAAATAATGACACTTGGGACAAAACATGGAAATGCTCAGGCTAACATACCATTTCTGCACGTCAATTATAGTTTCATCGTTGGACTCGAATAACGAACTCCAATTTGCTTTGACCTGTGGCGTTCGAATCGTCGTCAGAGAGATTCGTACTACATTGACCCAGGTTTACCTTGTATGCTGCATCATAAAAGACGCTTGTTACTGCGCGGAGCGCGGCATTACTAAATGCAGGCGACAGTGCCCTACGTTGTCTTTGGAACATTTAAGAGCGTTCGTTCCAAGAGGAGGTTTATCGGGCGTACCTCCGATGGTCTTCTCCTTCAACAAACAGCATACTCGGTCCAAACTAACAGTATAGTAATTATAGGACGGAAAGTAATAAAAAAAATCGGGTTTGCTTACGAATTTCCTGGAAATCACCTTCGAGAAAGACGGTCGGAAATAGGTGAATGTATCCTTGGAAAAGAGATGGCCGACTGCTTTCGAATCGCAAAGGACGACACTTCGTTGGCCCAACTGGATTGGCATTTGGAACACAGGACCGTAGTCGGCTACCCAGCGTTTAATGACGGCATCGCGGTCCTTCACTGAGGGCAACACCTGCTTGGCACTGCCAAAAAGAAAGCCACTGCTGGGTGGGCCTTTCAATCGGATGAGACGAGCATTGCGTTGGCGATTTAGAAAGAATTTGTACGTAATCCAGATAATGAACAGCGAGAACAAGGCACTATAAGGTGTTAGATGATGCATGGTGCAATAGCGCGCTATGTCTTGAGTCAGAACTCTATTTAACCCTAAAATGACTCGGTAGCCAGCCGTATGCATTGAGTCATTCGGGATGAGCTGATGCCGCCGCGTTCCGGGGATAGATCAAAGTGATATCGATTCTTCAGAATCCGCAGCGAAGGAAACCGTCGGATTCTACGTAGAGCCGAGACGAAGTTCAACCGAGAAATGACCCATAACAATTTCGAGTCCATGCGGAATCTTGTCCAACCGGACTTGATAAATTTCCATCTAGAGAGAGGCCAGTGTGCCTTGCCTTAAATTTAAAACTGGTTCCCACTGGGGGGAATGATCAAGGTACCTTGTGCCAACAAGCTCCGTCTTGGGGGAATTACATAAGTGTTGGGTCTTCGCTTCCGAACGTCATGCAGCGCTCAAGCGCTCATGCCTTTACTACATTCCTCGCATAGGATGTGCAGATACAATATCACCAGCATGTTTTCATCCCGGAAATTTTGATTCCGAGACAGAAGAGGGACGTGAGGACGACCGGTCAATATCTAATGCCGAGGCCACGCTGAGCCATTCCTGCTCCTCTCCACTCCATCGGCATTGAACAAGGCTCATTCTAACCCCGGAAGGAGAGTATGTGTGGCTACGAGGACAGGTGTGTATGTAGTATGCCTTGTCCTTACTCAGTTAACGAACACATGACAGCTTAATTGATGCTATGTATCTGGATTTACTCGCTGGGTCCTCCACTTCTGGATCACATTGGTTCAACTAGGTTGGCATTTGGAACACAAGAGCGTACTTGGCTAGCCCAGCGTTCAAGGGAAGAATCACGCACTGCCAGCCACCGCCAAGCATCCTGAACGGAAGTTCCTGCCACTTGGGGGAGTCGTTCACTGATAATCTGATGAGATGAGCGCTGCATCGGCGATTCCGAAAATCACTTTGTACGCGATCCAGACGATGAAAAGCGAGGGTGTAAGGCGTGGCGGGTCATGCTCATGTCTGAGGTAGAAAGAAACTGTTGGAAGATTTCTTCTTGGCCAAATCACCTAGCATCCCGACATCTAGACTGAAATGCATGAAGCAATTGAAAGAACACAAAGTTCGATTAGAATTCGAATAAATAAATGTATTACTGCCGAACTTGAATCATCGACGATGACATCCATCCTTATCCATTTCCTCAAAGAAAAAAAGCAAAACAATCCACCATGATCAGTAATATGTCTAAAAGCCCTCAACGAGGGCGCTTTGAATTATTATTAGCGTAGCTGAACCTCGGAGGCCTGATATTGTCCGAATACTGTGGTGGTAGCTCTACGATCCGTTGTTCAACCGGTGGAAGAAGCATGAGACCGGCATCTTGATGTTGAATAAAATCGATCCCCCTTCCTTGATCAGACGCGCTTGATGCCATCGATAGTGAGTGGTTACCAGGCTCACGAGGCACAAGATGTGGTCCACCAGCCAGAGCGCTGCTCGCACTCGACACGTCCGTCAATCCGCCACTAGGCATCGAAGCGAGCCGTGGATTCGTACTACGCGTTGAACCCGATTCCGTATTCCAGCTTGAAGGCCCCGCAATGAACGGCTCCGGATTGTATTGCGATAAGCCACTATCCCGCGTTTCATTGAATGTTTGTCCCATTAAGCCAGTGGTTACGGTCGGCTCCACTTCCAGTACGGCACTCATCGGTTGCTTTGTTAATTTTCGACCTGTTTGATGACTTCTCCGGAAGCAATAAAACAGCAAAATGAGGGCGATCAACAACAAGAAACCCCCAACTACTCCGCCGACGACGCTGCCGATGAGCGTGGCCGTTTTGGTTCCGTTATGTCTGAGAGGATGTTAGGTTGTGGGACGCTTGGAAGGCCGAAAAAAGAAACTCACCCTCCACTGCTGCTGCTGCTGGACGTGGCACTAGTGCTGCTGCTGCTGCTTGTACTGGTGGAATATGCTCCTGCAGGAGAACCAGGAGTAGAACTCGGGCTCTGACTGTTCAAACAACTCGTGTCGGTTTGAAGCTGTACCGTAAAGGGAGCGCTTCCACCCGTGCCCGTGCCGCGATCATCACTGGCAACAACAATGATTGTTGTCCCTCCCCGGATCGATGGAGTCCAAGAAAATCCCGTTCCTTCCTTTGAAGACTTTGTTATCGCTGATTCTTGCAGTGGAAATGATTGTCCTCCAGGTATGATTCCGACGAATGAAGGTGTTCTACAGAATATGTGAATTTAAGAGGACGTTTGGTATCCAAAGTCACCACCTTACCCTTGCACAACGCTCGTTTTCCACCAAATCCGAGTCGTCTGACATTGCGACAGCCGATCGTCTTCGCCAATATAGTAATAGAAAAGAGGCGAATAAGCCGTCGTGTTTAAACAAGTGCTATCGCCGGAACTTGAAACCTTCGTCGCCATACTTGTCCCACCCGTTCCAAATTGACGAGCATCGCTAACCTGGGAAAAGCAACCCCATTAACATTTAGCAACACGACATGAGTGCATGAGTAGTGAAGGGGGGGGGGGGAAAAAACACGAGCAGGAACACGCGTGTGACACTGCGGGTGTTCTGCTGCTGAAGCGCTGAACCGCCGGGAACAGCCACTTACCACTGCCACGAACTCGGAATTGGCTGGATAATTTATGGCGAAACTGAAAGAGGATTCATTGAAAGACTGGTCAATGATTTGACGGACTTCCTTGTTATTTGGCAGAGGCGTGGGACCCACAGGGACGATGAGAATGCGATAAGGAGGAAGTCCGTCGGATCCTGTGATGGCTATCGACAGGTTTGAGCACTGTTGCGGGGGTGCACCGAGAACCCAGGAAAATGCGGCGGAAGAGAGTATCTGGAACGCTAAAACGTAGAAGGAGAGAGCGAGAGGTGAGCGTCGCGGCGCCGGCGGGGGGTGTAACATCTCCCTCGAAACGTTTAGAGCGAGGAAGGCATGGACCAAGTTCCCGACGTGATCGTGGATTCTTATATGTAAGAACGGGTGATTCAGTCGCTGTGCACGCCGTTACTGCATGATGGCCGCTTAACAACCCCTGAGGCTCATGCAGGTGCACAGCCTCACGCCGGTCCTTCTTAGCCGCCATCATCCACTACGAATCTTTCATTCTCAACCATTTCATTCGCCGCGTTAACCATAATTGTGGATCTGATATAAGCACAGTGAGGATGTACAGTGGACTACTAGTGGAAGGGCTACTGACTCTACGATACAGGGAATCAATATGGATACATGATGTCAGGATATATTTTCCTGGAGAAAAGAATAGAGAACATGAAGAAGTCTAAGTGAAAGGATTGAACGTGGGCGTAAGTACTATAGCGTTAAGCAAGTATTTTGAAAAGTTGAGTCGCTCGTGTGATTCTTGAATAGGCAGGAGGCGGCGAGTCGATAATCGCGCTATGAATAGCCCGAGGACTACTATTACTAGTACTTGGTCTTGCGTCTCCATGTTGTACGACTGTCGCAAAACTCCCCAACAACGAAGCATGTGCGTCATGATTTTGGTACCTTGCTCCATGCTCATCACGGTTTGGACAGTTCAATTGGACATTGGAGACGTTATCATTTCGCCATCTCTCTCTTGTCCTATAAGGCCTGTCGTTGAGCTGCGCGGAAGAAGAAGACCTCTGCATCTCATCGGGTCTTTGCCCCAACGTACCAATGGCCACTTTTATTACCGGTGGAGGCAATGGGAACGGCTCAAGACAGGGATGTTCTGCCAATGAGTCGTTCCCGCCCAGGTTCTGATAAGATTTTCTTAAACTCGGGACGTCCTCGTCAATCCCGTCGATTAGTAGCCTTGGCCTCGATCGCAGCCTTCGACGCCGCCTGATGAAGCAGTACAATGCAGCGATGAAGATGGGCGCCACGATGCCTCCCATTATGCCGCCGATGAGTAATCCAATCATCGCCCTAGGTCAACAAAATGAAGACCCTGATTCAAGATCTCGGTAGAAACCACACACAACACACATACACACCTTCCAGTCCAGGCAGGCTTCCTGGCCTTGAATATACCTGTACGGTGAACCCATCCTGCTGGTGCGACGGCATTGGAACTAGGACTCGCATCATTCAAACAGCCGTTGTCTTGATTATACTGCACGATGTGCGGTGAGCTACCCGCAGTTGCGATGCCACGGGCATCGCCACCAACGAGAGAGAAAAAGGTTCCTGCGCGAATGGGTGGCGTCCACGAAAAACCGTGCCCCATGCCATGTATGTGGGTCACATTTGACGACGGTATCGAAAGGGACTGTCCACCAGGTATAACAGCGTGAAATATCGGTTGTCTAAGACAACCAGTGTTTTTCAGTTACATTCATGTGTGTTCAACACGGGACGGGAAGAATGAACTGACCCCTGGACATCAGCGTTTGCCCACCAAATCCGAGTGGGTTCACATTGGCAGAGTGTGTCTGGAGATACGTGATAGGAAAAGAGCGGGGACGACTGTTTCGTGGTGTCGAAACAACTGGCATCGGCCGAATTCTTCACTCGCATGGCGGCACTTGTCCCACCTGAACCAAAACCGGTAGCGTCGCTGACCTAAATTTTTAAAAAAAACAGAACACGGCACATTAGCAACGGATTACAGGATAAAGGACGAGTTGGAATAAACGGATCAAGGGCAGATGCCAGGACCTGGGGGGAAGACAAAAGAGGTCTACTACGCACCACGACTACGAATTGGGAGTGTGCTGGGTAATTTATGGGAAACTCAAATGGTGAAGCGCCATTAAACGACAGATCAATAATCGAGCGAACTTCCACTGTGGAAGAGAGCGGAGATGGGCCATAGGGGATGATAAGAACGTTATAAGGAGGCACTCCAGTGCCTACAATGGTTAATGACAGAAGTGAGCATTGTTTCGGTGGTGAGTTGAAGTGCCAGGTGTATGCAGCTGAGATTGAGTGAACTGAAACGAGGATAGAGAGAACGATCGACAAAAGGGAATGTAGGAATAGCAAGGTTTTCATTGCCAAAAAATTGGAGTGGAGGATGAAGAAGGGGGGGGACGCCGGCGTCTGGTGCACAATGCTCCTAAATGACTCTAAATCATGTTCAGGTAATTCATTTAGAAAAACAGGCGTTTCTAATTCTCGTGTCCCCACCCCTTGACAACGGTTGAGTAGAATCCGAGGTTGAAAAGATCGGCAGTTCCGATTGGACAAGGCACCCTACTATTGTACATCCATCTGGACCCACGTTTGGTATAACGTTAGTAGAAAGAAATTAAAAAATGACCGAACAGAAAAAACGTGGAGCGACGATAAAGGCAAACGACGGAAATAGAAACAAGCTAACAGTTGGCTCTCCCATAACCCATAGTCATAGATTGCCGTACCCTCTGTCGCTCATCGTACCTCATTATGGTACGTCCCCTCTGTGTCGAACAAGCTGATGAGCCAGAGTGGGATTCTGGATACTAATGGGTTATTGAGAGTAACTTTGGAACTCTTTGTGGAATGACCAGGTCTGTATTACCATTATTAATTCACTTCTTGGTAGACAGCACGCTCAACTTGGAAATTATTGTATTCGCGACATACCAGAGAGTTGCCACTGTATACGTACTATTGGTAACCCCACCTAATAGCACACAACACCGAATGGACCATGGTGATCTGATGCTGGCAATTTGTTGTCAGCTGCGTCAGTAGGTGGTTATGGACGTCGGGACAATATTGATAGTTATCATCTTGCCTTTCCTCGCCGCCTTTCTCCTCACCTGCGCCACCATGAGATAAAATCAGAAAATCTGATCAACAAGTTGAGTATCACGTACTTTATTCCCTTGAAGGGGGGAGTTGCTCAAATATCGCTTACACATTACCGTTCGGGAAACGTTAACAAAAGCCACGGATATGTACCGCGATCAATTCTAGCATTTCTCGGTTCTATGGCAATATCAGTTAAATGATCGGAGACGGGGTACATTGCACTGCCTATCGCACTGACACATAGAGTACATCGCTCACTAAAATTAGCGATAGACATTTAATTCAATGTCTTGTCAAAATTAAAAAAAAAAATGTTCATGAAAAAAAAAAAAATCACCATGCATACACGGGCCGGCTAATGGGGAAGAGAGAAAGGCAAGCAACAGAAGAGACGTGCCCATGACACCGTGTACTTTGCACAAAGGGAAAAAATAGAATAGCATGGTGTCCAATACTTGGCACAGACAAATTCGGGACGCCATAAAAGAAATACGGGCACAAAGGAAAACAGGGGGGTTACGACAAACCAAACTCTCCACAGAAAGGAAGGAAGGGAAGAGGGAGGGAGAGAGGGAGTGGGGGAGGAGAACCTAAATGTACGGTCAGCATCGTTTAGGGAAGCGATTAGAAGGAACTGAACGAACTTTTTTTTAAAAACATTTTTCTTTTGGTGAGTTCAAGCCAGGCTCTTTCGTCCAGGCTCGTCATCTTTCTCTCTTGTGTCTCTCGCGAGGAACCACGCCATCTGTCAAGCACTTGACGGTTGCCGGAGCGACATCACCTGCCACCAACTTCTCCTCTTTTTTTTTTTCGGGAGGGATTGGTTGTAGGGAAGGGGAAGGATCAGCGCATCTCAGAAAGGTCGACAATGACTAGTAAAATAGCTCCGAAACATTGCAACGCCTAGTTCGGTTGATAATCGACGAAAGGGGGGGGTGCTTGTTGACCGACGGAGACGTCAATGTAAGTTACTGGACCCTTGTTACTACATACCAGTGACCACCCCCTCCCCACATGTCGTTGTCCTTGTGTACCAACAAAGTTAGTGGCGTCCGTTGAATAGGCATCGACATGCAAGTTCGTTGTGAACGGACCCTGGCCCGGTTAATGATGATTGACGATGACTGTCAGTCCTGTTTGAGTTGACGCGTTGGATGAGGTATCGGGAATCTCCGTAAACTAATATAACCCCAATTTGTAACTCCGCGAATGTTGGCCGAGCCAGCTCAACCAACCAACCACTGCCAAGAAAAACATTGTTTTTAGCGCGTCCGATCCAACTACACCCAGCATTCTGTTTGCGTCGTTTCCATTATCATCCGAGTCACTAAAAAAAAAAAAAAAAAAAAAAAAAAACCAACTTGCCCCGCTGTCATATTATGAATATCACGTTGTGCTGTTGGTCGGTTGTCTGGGTATGACGACAATGTGGCATTGATGAACCGATGACATCGACGCCCTGTAATTGGATGTACACACATGCACATGTTGGTGGTTGTTCAGCAAGATCTTTCTTACCCAGTAAGTAAGCTCAAAAAATTGGGAGATGGGCACCCCCGCCTCGGGATATCCAAATGAAACAAATAATGAAATAATGAAAATAAAAATAAATAAAAAGATCTTAGCACGCCCCTTGGTTGTCGGTCAATCAAGATCGCAATCACAATCACGATCATCCAACCTGTGCAATATTGTTATACATAACGCTCGTTGTGGGCTACTACGCACAGCACTATGGCATGGATGAACAAATGATGGTGTCTGATCTTTTGAACAACCACTCCCACGAGCGTTAGCAAGTCATTGTTCCTTGGTGGGGGCCACACAACCCAAATTCCTTTCTTTACAAATGTCTTTTGTGTTTGATTATTCTACACTACACCAAATCCTCGTAATGACACAACACCAGTTAGATAAAGAGATAAGATGTTAATAGATGTGTGCATGTGAGAGTGTGTGAGGTATTGAAGCGCTTTGAGAACCGTTGGAGGAGTATGTATATATATGTATCTACGCTGGTGAACGAGTAGAACCGAGAGCAGAGAAAATATTTTCTACATAAGAAAAGGAAACGAGTGAACCTCGAGCGCCTCCACCATGTACAGATAGATATTCATTAGAAATCATAAGAAAAAACAACAACAACAGAGACATTGGGGAAAAAAGTAATATTAAACAAAGCACGCAAAAAGATAAACCAATACCCATTTTTCTCATAAATAAGATAACGTCCTATGCAGGAGCAACGGCGAGAACAGAAAAAAAAAAAAACGAGAGAGAGAGAGAGAGAGAGAGAAAGAGAGATCATAAGCACACCGGTATCTGTGCGGGCGCCCTACAGCAACGTCCGTCTACCCGACACGTGTCGTATACCGCTCATACAGCGATGCTTCCCCATTCTTCCTCCAACTTGGTTGTCATCAAGATCGGCTTGGTATCTTCAGCCCCGCTGGACTCTTCCAGGCTCTCCTCAGCATCAGCAAGCGCACCATCCGACAGCACCTCCCTAAAGTCAATCTCCATGTCGTCAGACGCATCCCGTCCACGACTATGGCCATTCAGCATGACCTGTCTTCCACCAGGACTCCCATTGGCCGAGGAAGGCTTCTGGATTTTCGCACACTCGGCTCCTCCCTCAGAGCGCACTTGAAAAAAAAAAAAAAAAAATTTCATATATATCAACCAAACAGGAAAACCTCAACTACTCACAATGCCGATTCAGCGCATCCATTCTTGCAAACGGCTTCGAACACCCTTCACACGTAAAAGGCCGATAATTCGAATGAAGCGCTTCGTGCCGTTTACAATCGTGCTGACGCGCAAAGGCCTTGGTACACCCTGGCCAATGACAAACAAATGGCTTTTCTTCATTATGAGAACGCATGTGGCCTATTTTAGAAAAAAAAAATTTTGTTGTCAAAATTAAAGAAAAAGAAGTAAACTCGACAGAAAAGAGAGCGTACCCTTCAAATTGAAGCTCCTCGTAAACGTGCTTCCACAGCCCTCCACAGGGCACACAAACGGCGCATCCGCCTTGCGCCTATTCACACTCGCCTTCCTCGTCCGCTCCGTCGTCACATTGTTCTTCCTCACACTCCTCGGCCCTCGTCCCATCGCCACAGACGAGTAACTCCCAGGCCCCACAAATCCAACCGTAGGAAGCCCAGCTGCAGACATATGGCTCGAACCCATACCCTGCGTCATCCCCCCAGACAATACCCGATGAGACGAAGGCTCAAGCCCAAACAGATGAGCAGTATCCCCATGTTGCTGTTGTTGCTGCTGCTGTTGTTGTTGTTGGTGTGACTGTTGTTGTTGAGATGGCTGTTGTTGTTGTGGCTGCTGCTGCTGCAAAGACAAGTGTTGGCCCCCCGCCCCCATCCAACCACTCAGTCGTCCCATACCCAGCCCAACCGCGTCATCATATCCCGAAGGACCCGGCAAATCGCCAAAGCTAGGCCTCGGACTGGTCTTAGGGCTTGGGTAAGGTGACACCCGGTTGCTTCCCCCGGCACTAGAGGCATCCGACCATGCCGACCCACGTTCCGACCTCGTGCTAGACGGCGAACGTCTAATCGGCCCGGGTCCCGGACCGTGCACGTAACCCGGCGTCAGGTGACCATTGGACGATAGGGAGCGGGAGTACCTGTGTCGTATAGGCACCGAGGAGGCCTCGATGGACGGCGATAAGAAGCGCAAGTCATGCGTCTGTGGAGGGGAAAGGTATCCGGGGATAGTTGAAGGAGCAGGTGCGGAATTGGGAACGGGATTCGTTCCATTGTTGAAGAAAAGCGGCGACATGGACGAGCCCAGACTGTTCTGAGAGAGCAGAGCAATAGAACGAATGTCGTCTGAATGAGATTGGCGATGACGAGTAATTGAATCGGACTTGGCGCGGCGAATAGGACCAGGAACAGGGGAAAGGAAACCCATGTTGTTGTTACCTTGCGAATTGGTCGGAGGAAAATTGAACCCTTGAAGTGATTGCCCCGTGGATGGCGGGGAGTTATATGAAGGTTGACCTTGAACATCCTGCAAGTTGACGGTGCCGCTGCCAGGACTCGCCACATCGTCTACAGCACTGCTATTCGTAGATTGACTAGCAAACGTAGCGGCGGCTGACGTGTCCCAGTTGGGGGGCTCTAACGCGGTGTCAGATTTACTCCTTGATTTTGCCATCGGTTGTGGGAAAAGGAAATTAGCATTTGTGCCAACTCCACTGCCCGCAGGGGCCCCAACACTTGATGGATTGGCGTCTGTGACATCGTCGAGCATGACTGAATGCATGGCAGGTGTGCCCGGCACACTTCTAGCATGGGTGACGAAATTCTGTGGCTGCTGTAGGAAATCAAAGTGGTGCTGCTGTCTAGGCTGGGGGGTAGCCTGCTGCTCCGGCGATGAGCTTCCAGCTCCAGATCCTCCATTCGGATCAGCCCAAGGAGGTGGCTGTGCGTGCCCTGTCAATGAACCTTCGGTCAACCGTGTATTCTTGTGACAGAGAGAGAGAGAGAGAAGTGAAACAAAAGATGAAGCAGTTACCTGCGAGATTTTCCAACCGTGTTTGGAACGGGACGGGATTGTCGCTGGCCAGGCCTCCTCCGCTGATGGGAGTGGCAGGCACGATGTTGAGACTGGGTCCAGAACCATCGCACAGACCATCACCGTCCGGGGCATTGATGGTGGGAGGGGCCTCTGGCATGAGCAGACGAGGAGGAGAGGGATGTTTCTGTATTGGCTCGTTATGAGGGAGGGGTTCGGTGCCCCAGTTTGGTGAAAATTTCATGTTCTCGAGGGCGGCGGCGAGTGGGGAAGAGGTGGTATAGATGAGTGGGGTGTGTTGGTGAGAGTGGGGGTTGGAAGAGACGGAAGACGCCCGTGAACGAATGCGATCATCTGTAGCACTGGTGTTTGAGGAAGGGGAGCTGTAGTCATAGGACTGACTGGAATGGACATCTGCGCTCGTAAGAGAGAGGGTAGAGTCATAGGAGGGCTGTATAAAGTCTGTATCGTTGAACATCAAGAGAGAGGAAGACTGGGGAGGGTCGTATTCAGCAGGGTCGTAATCGCGGATTCCGATGGCGGGACCGTCAAATAGGCTTGGGAAATCGTCAATGTAGCTGAGCTCTGAATGAGCAGAGTAAGGGGAATTGGTGTAGGAGCCGTTGTAGGGGGGCGAGGCGAGGGGATTGAAGGTGATGCTTGAGTCGAGGTGGGAGAGGTTAGAGTCGGGGGATGGAGGTTGGCACTCAATGTCGTTTATATATGGAGAGCCTGAGTGGTCCTGGTGAACCAGAGAGGCCATGGAGGGATCGCGAGAGATTTGCAGAAACACAAGTCGAGGCAGTGATATTCAAGCTGATGTTTCGTACTCCGACACTCTTTCCCCACAGCCTTCGAGAGGGGGGGGGCGCTCCCCGTTCTACTAATCTTCCACCTGCTAGTGAACTAGTCTTTCTTCTCGGACAAAACTTGTCGTTCTGCCCACCAGCTCTGAACTCCACACCTCATTTCCTCCCCTCTCCCTCCACCACCACCACAACATCGCCAGAGCAACCGCAAAAGGCGGTCCAAACACGCCACAATAACGGGCCCCAACTACAACCGTTCAACCGTCCGAACGGGTGTTGGCTGAATTCAGCCCTTCTCCGCTTTCCTTCCCAATTCCTCCTCCCCCCATCTCTCTCTCCTCCTCTCTAATTCCCATCCTAGCCCACACCGCTCAGATGCGCTGGCCTCCCCACCTCTCCACCCCAACCCCAACCCCACCCCCCCGTCCCGCCGTGGATTACGTCAGCCAATATATCCTTATTCTGTTCAACTTCCCATCCTCGCCCCGGAAAGAAACCCGGAATCTCGTCAATATCAATATCATACGTATACGTACACGTTTCGATCACGGTTTAAATCTACGACGATTCTTTTGAGAGACGCCGCACAGTATTTTTAGTCCTAAGCTTAACAGTCCACATCAATCAGCGTAACAAGGTTAGACAGTCGCCGCCCATGTATCACGTTGGCCCCCCTCCCCTGGTTCGTGCCATATGGTCACATTCCGAGAGCGCTGGCAACGTTTCGCAGTGGCGACTGCGTATCTTGGACCCTTAATCAATACGTATCCGTCCCAAAATCCATTTTCAAACACACCACAACGACCGGGATCCATGACGAACATAGCGTTATTTTCTTCCTTCTCTCCAACGTCTCTTTAGCAACTCCATCATGTTACCATATTCTTTTGACATCGTCAATTGACGATCCTCGGCGGATCAATAGTGGCCAATCCTGCCCTTGCAAGGGTCCCAAATACCCCCTTGATCGTTCAATGACATGTTGACAAAGCAGTTTAGGCCAAACTGCTTGACGATTGCCAAGCCAAGCTTGTCCACGTATAAGCCCAAACAGGGTTATTCTTGGACCCATGTCCGTGAAGCCCACCGTGCTTGGGTTGTTTATTATACTCTTCAATGTAACCTTATCCTCACCCGAACTCGGGTACAAATCTTCCCGGCCTCAGCTCGCCGTGTACTCATCAGTTACTCGTGAGTACCTTTGTTCCTGGAGACTGGAGGCGAGGAAACAATAGGGAGAGTGTATATTTAGATAGTATCTTATCAAACATTCGAGACTCGTACCATCCGTTTCAATCCCATCAAACCACTGTACCGCCTCCTGCGGCGTCTTTCCACGAACCTGCCCATCCATCCAAGAATTATTCAGAACGATCAACGGATCCGATGACGGCTGCACTCAAATATATTATCCGCTTCTCATGAGATGTACCCTTGCCCACCGAAACCCCAAATACTCATCAGCCCTGGCGCCTCGTTGTATGGTATAAACCACTCCCACCCCAAATATGTTGGCTCCCTATATGTCTGAAACAGTCATAAGCTAGTAGACTAGCCAACGTCCCGCACAGCTTATTTTAATTACGGAGTGCGCTACGGATCCAAGGGGGTCTGATCCGCTCCCCCGTTGCTGGCTCCGCCCCTTAGCTCTGCCCCCCCCCACCCACACCTCCACTGCTAAGCGGTAGGTGCTAACAACCAGGACCTCCGGGTAATCCCGGGTCTTTTCCTGTCCGGACTGCCATGTTAGTATGCCATAATGTGTAGTCATGTCCACACACACACACACACACCGCAGCACTAGTACAAGTACAAGGATGTCAGAGTGGGTGCCTATCAGGGGTGGGTGCCATCCGATTAGGGCAGGACTTACACCTCCAAATCAGACAACCTTGGCTGTCGAGCTTGCGCCAGTGGCATCTCCAGAGATAGTATCGTGGGAGAAAACGTCACCACCGCGTTCCCCCTTGTTCCCAAAAAAAGAGAACATATGTTGCTCCGGGAAACAATGGATTGGCCACTGTGAATGATGAAGAGAAATGTGGAAACGGGCCCTGTGTGTCATGTGCCAAGATTCGTGATGTTCCAATGATTACTTGTAGTACATACTAGTAGTATGCAGTTAAGTAGGACTTTAGTCTATCTTGTGGGAGGGCAAAAAGGCGCCGGCAACGTGTCGGTCCTGCAAGTAATACCAATAACGAATTTTTTTTTTTAAAAAAAAAAAAAATTCTTAGACGCCGGCACTTTCGCCATCTTGTACTTTTTTTGCCATCCTTGACTTTAGTTGCGCCCGTGGTGTTAACGCGATTCGCACATTTCCGAATCTGGCTTTCACCTTTCCCCCTATTACGATAACTAAAGAAACTCAAAGTTCAACGCCAAGGATGGCACATGAGTCGGTACGGTGAAAAAAAAAAAAAGAAGCCCTTTTTTGTGAAATTTTTTTTTTTGCGGAACCGCTCCGGGAAATGAATTGAACTTGAGGTACGATGCATTGATGCATGACGATCCACATATATGTATATGGGTACCTACTATAGTATGCAGCCTTACCTTCCAAGAGCAGCAAAAACAACAACAAAAAATCACCATGGAAACGTGACACCGATTTCAACACTGAGCCATGTTTAGAGCCCTTAGCGGATCGACCGCCGTGAGGCCTGTCACTTGTGGCCACAGCGGCCCTGGTTGGTAACCCATGACCGTCCCGAACCGTTTATCATTATCAAAGCGAAGAGGGCGTTTTTATTTATTTATTTATTTTTCCCTTCAAATGCCTATATAACTCTATTACGAACGCCTCGTGTCGGAGGCGTCATTGATGCCGCGATGACCGTGCGTAAAAAAAAACCCTTGCTTGTTCTAGTGTCCAACTTTTGAGTAGGCATATATGTATTAAAAAAAAGGGGAGGGCCCTGAGGCCTCGAGGCCTTGAGGACTCACGCAACGTTATCTCACTTTTTTTTTTTCTTTTCGAGATATCCATGCTACTAGTCTAGAATGAGTTTGGCCTCAATTTCATATTCACCAGAACATCATCAAACACATTTTATTTATTTATTTTATTAACTATGCAGCCCGTGGGGATCGGTCCTCCATCGCGGGTTTCTACCAGAGAGGAGGCACGGCCTACTGTATCCATCCTGGGATAGATAGATACCAATGCTATATTTTTATTTATATTTTATTTTTCGCCCGGCACATCCGACAGCGGCACGAGAAAATGTTAATGACACTTGGGCAAAATATTACGATCACCTCGCCCCACACACACCACTCACATCACGCCACTCATAACGCCACTTACACCCTATATACACTTCTCTTCATTCTTTTTCCAAAATAGTTTACCGCATTAGTACTCAAACTCCAGTTCAATCATAGTAAAGGCGGACACATACATACTAATAGCTGTTCGCGATCAAAACCCATTCATACGGGCGCGACCAGTGTAAGGATCACGGCAACGGCCGTAGGAAGTGAGAGGTGAAGTCTCCGAGAGAGGGAGTGGCATCCGACTTTGACTCGACCCCCCCCTCCCCCCCTCCACATTAATTAACCATCGGCGTCTTGCGTTTTTCCAGTGTCCTTGACTCTTGTAAAAGCAAAATAAATAAATAAACAAAAAGAGAGAGAGAGGGAGAGAGAGGGAGAGGCACCTGTCATTTAATGACACGGCTAGTGACGGTACGTCGCGTTATTTGCTGAACAGATTCGTTTAAAAAAGGTTTTGTAGTACGAAAGAAAGAAAGAAAAGAAAAAAAAAAAAAGAAAAAAAAAACTTTGGATATATAATATCGGTCAGCACTTGTCCACAATTCAAATAGCCGATCAACATTTGGAGGATGTGTTTTTGTGTCAATGAAGGGAAAGATGAAAAGAAAGAAAGAAAGAAAAAAACAGAAGCTAGAAATTCTTTCGATAACTGTGCCCAAACAGATACCTTTTTGACGATTCAAATATTCACCCTACGCACTTGCAGAGGGGGGCTATAGCGAATTAAAAGATCAAAGGAGGATTCGGAGTAGCGCAGGATAAACAATGTCGCGGGCGGTTCTGTGTCAATTGCAGTAGTGGCATTCATTTGTGCTCGTTTCATATGTGCGCGGGGAGCGAGGAGTTCCAGCGGGGTTATATTAATCCCTTGCATGTTTAGGTTGAGCGGGGGGAAAGGGGGTTGGGAGGTGGGGACCCCACTTGAAGAAAAAAAAAAAAAATCCAGATTGTCGGAAACGACGACCCCCCCACCCAACCCCCCAATCCCATGTGTGCACACGTGTCCTGGGTTTAATAACATTAGACTCCATGATTTTTATTATTATGACAGTGAGCATGTGTGAAATCACCCTTCTTAGCCTTCCTATGGGACGCGGTGATATATAAATAGATTGGCGCCCGCCCTCCAAGATCTACGACTGGGCCTCGATCCGCGGTTACCAGCCTGTGTGTAGACGAAAAGTTGGACTCCGGTCCTCGGTGTTTCAGTGGTATTGATGTCAAGAGAGGCTGGTCGCTTCTTTAATCGAGAGCATGTGGGTAGAAAGAAAGAAAAATACATACATGAAAGCGAGATGGGGTATCAGCAATCCAATACCATCAATATTTCTCCTAATAACACGTGCCGAGCTTCCTTTGTCCGTCTTTCTCTGTTCTGTGGGTTCAGAGTCGGAATCGATCACACCGGGTCTGCTAGGGCGAATCGGACTTGGTGTTGACCGCGACGTGGGATCCGCACTAGAAGCCACCAAAGAATGAAGTTCCGTCACGGTGGACTTGATTCTCCGATGCACACACACCATGTTTGGAGGAGTTCACTCACACGTTCTGTCTGTCAGCCCCTCCGGTATAAAAAAAAAAAGTCTTGAAGCGATCGTCACAAGCGCAGTCTGTACTACGAATCAAAAAAAGAAAAGAAAAGGGTATTAGTATAGGGCAAGTTGGACATGTGAACTGATTGATGAGGGTCCGTTTGAGCGCTGCTGAGTCGTCAAGGCGCCAAGGGCATCACTGTTGAAGGGCGTCAATTCGGCAAAGTCCACGAGGACTCATGATCGCTTCTTGTCCGCCGTATTTCCACCTTGTTCGCCTGAGTTACTTTTTGTGGAGTAGTTGAACTGTAATCGTGGGTAGATGCCGGACCGCGGGCGAGATAGGAGGTCAGACGCCGTTCATTACACGACTGATATGTATACTGCTCTTTTTGTTGGGGATCTTACTAAGATAGCGGAAGGTCTGTGAACAAGTCGTTTTCCTAGATGTGGAGGACTCACACCTGTCTTGTGTGCTGCTTTCCGCCCCCCCAAAGGATGGCAATTGTCACTTGCGAACAACTTGTCACTTGACATGGAAATAGTGAACATAAAGCCGCGCCGGGTTGTAATCTTGGCTGGTGCGGGCAAATGTCCCGAGCCAAAATCTGGGCTCCGAGTCCGATTCTAATTTTAAAAAGGGATACTGAGTGCGAAGGCGGTACGGTAGTATTGTCGTAGTTCACAAGGCAAGTCATCACGTGACCCTGTGCGAGGATAACGATAACGAGTCTTTTTATTGTTCAACGACAATTGCAACTCTCCACTGTCAAATGTCATTTACCCGGTCTCCACACAAGAAAGATCTCAACCTATCCTACTTAATTTCCCCAGATTGTACCTGGATCTTGGTACCTCGTTTGTGCCCCTTTCTTTTGCGGGGATTTAATGATGCCCGAATTAAAGTGTTGTAATGCCATTGTCTCTCTTTTTTGTGCCAAAGCTAATTCACTTGGGATTGAATTTTGATTTCGCCACAGGGGCTCAGCTCCACTGTGGCATGGTTTTACTAGTTTTGCAATTTCATTGACGGCTTCAAGTCCGACTCTATGGTCTCGTTCTTACCTGCACTTTTGGAAGGCCATGCTTGGCCGTAGGTATGATCACACCTGTGTCCTTCAGCTTCTGTGAAGCAGTTTCTTTGAGGCAAATGACGTCGCTATGCAGGCGTTAATAATAAGCGTCACGCGTCGCGTGACTGTGACATTGAACCGCGAACTCGATGGACATCCAAGACGACCTGCACTCCGTCTTCACTCAGCATCCTCTGTGCCACTACAACGATGCTGGAGACCCAGTCATCCCAGCAGACGCTCTGGTAGACGTATTCCAGGCGTTTGCGGACAACTATGGCATCCAACTCCTTTCTCCAGACGAAATGGACTTGTTCAAGACCCTCCTCGCCTCCAACCCTGGCCTCCAAGTCACCCCTCAGATTGTCCTCGACTTTATCGCTGAGAAAACAAAACACGCACCCCCTCCATTCGATAGCACCGCTGATCACGATACGGAGCGGCCATCAGATGACCTTTCCATCGACGAGTTAAACGTAAATATACCACCCCCTGCAGGCTCGCATAGTAGGCCACCGTCGCGTGCAGGTGGCCCAACCAAGTATTCCCCATTGGATACCGAACGCAGGCAACGGTCACAGCCTTTAACAACCGCCCCTTCAAGCTGGAACAGCAAAAGGCCCCTACCTGCAGGCAGAAGAAGGAGCATTGATGCAGGCAGCAGGAGTGACTCTGACGTACGTGTTGCGCTCCATTTTTTCCTTTGTGCCATTCATTCTCATGTCTGTCTATCTCTATATATACAGTACAGCCCAAATGATCTCTATCGTTCGTCTGGCAGAAGATCTCGCGCACCTTCTAACCCAACCTCGCCCACATTCTTAAATACCAGCATCGGCTCTCCCTTTGCACCTCCTTCATCTTTTCAACCTTTATCCCTCGGTGGCACTTTCTCTCGACCGTCCTCTCGACCGCCCTCGCGCAACGCCCACCATTCCCATTCCTATTCGCAACCCACAACATTCGGCACGTTCCAATTCGGCTCGCCATCCATGGACGACTCGTACTACCACCGGAGCGGACAGAGCACCCCCGACGAGCCTCTCAACCGCAGCACAAGCTCGCTTTACGACTACCGTGGACGACGCACCGACAACGCGTTCGTGCTCTCCGCCTCTAGCCAGTCCAGCGTCTCCCCGCTTCCAGCCTCCGCGACCGATCTGGATGGTGGCCTCCTTGACCACCGGAACGACATGTCGATTGCGGACCTGGACGACGCGTCGGACGGCTCTTCGGACGAGGAGGAGGATTCGGCGCTCGGCCTTGTCATGGACAGAACCGTTAACGCCAGCACGGCCTCGCTTGAGCCGATCGAGCGCCTGGATGCGCTTCAGAGGGCGAATACTGAGCTAGGGCGGAAGCTGGTGGAGGCGGAGGCAACGCTGCAGAGGAAGCTCCTCGATCACGAGAGCGAGCTGGACGAGATGCAGTCAAAGCTGGACGAGATGCGGGCCGAACTCGGTGCGACGAAGAGGGAGGAAAAAGAGTTGAGGGGTAAAGAGGTGAGTTGGCGCGCGCGCGCATATACATATATATATGTTTTTTCTTCTTCATGTTGCAGCAGGCTCATTGATGGTGGTAACAGCGACAGAATATGGCGCAGATTAGCGCACTTGAAGCAGAGAATGCCAAGTTGACTCGATCGCTGGACCAGGCCAGAGCAGCCTACGCGAACTTGCAAAAGCTTTACCAAGAACAGTGTGGTATGATGTTCTTCTTTCGTATTGAATTCGTCTTTCTATTGGATCTCACACATACACTCTCCTCTCTCCACAGTTGCATCTGAAAAGTACCGCGATGATCTGCGGATACGGGAAGATGTGATCCGGACGCTGCGCGAAGCGGCGACGATGCACGAACTCGAAGTCGGCAAATGGGCGCGAGAAGAACAGTCGTACGAAGAACGGATAGCGTACCTCGAGGCTGAGCTGACTGTGGCGCAACAAGCGCACGCGCAGCTGGACGAGCAGAAGCAGGAGAATCTGTTGTTGAAGGAGACCATTGACCGCATGCGATTTGAGATGGACGAGATGCGGAGTGGTTTGCAGGTGGGGATGCAGCCGCCCGGCATGGTTGGTCTCCCTGGAAGCGGGCAGAAGCA
>JAEBUO010000067.1:0-192337 GCA_023014395.1 Amanita rimosa
TCCAAGACAGCAGCTATTGTGGAGCGCTCCGGGACCACCATCAATGTGCCCTCTAATTTTCGCGAGCGTACCTCTGGGAAAACCAATGCATCAAATAACTCTACACCTAGCCTCAGCCGCAGCAGTACCTTGTCAGCCCCTGATCGATCTAAAGGCTTAGCAAGTTTGGCTAGAGGGCCAAGTAAGCGATTCGCACCAGCAGCACTCGATATCCCGCCGATACCTGACAGTACATCCAGCATTCCTAATAAAGGTTTGAGAAATTTATCTTTCCCGCTGCGCATGTACTTACGGAAACAGATAAACGTCTTACTGAACTGTATGACGGTTACATTGACTCTTATGGCGAGGGTGAAAGCATACCAGGACCTTCAATACCACCAGCGCCACCTGTAACTGCACCAAAAAACTATCGTTATAGTCGTAACAGTACCCGGCAACGTGACAGTACCATGAGTCGTATGTCTGGACTGCGTAGTGCACCTGTTGGCGGATCGCTGAGAAGGAGGAGTACAAGGCACTCTACTCGCAGCCATCAGAGGGGATATGAAGAAGAAGAGGAGGGGTATGGTAGTGGAGACTACGAAGAGGCCCCATTTGACATTCAAAAAATTCGTGTCAAGGTGTGTTGTAATAAAATTCATACCAGATTGTACAACGATTGACCGTCTATTAGATACATTATAATGATGATGCTCGTGGAATGGCAATACCAGCCGACACGACGTTTGCCGAATTCATGGACAAACTAACAAGCAAATTTGAAAGGCCACTCACGGGCCTTAGCATCAAGTTCAAAGACGAAGACGGGGGACAGGTGTCACTGCGAGATGAATCTGATTTTGAGCTCGCAGTTGAGACGGCTCGGGAGGCTGCGCAAGGCAAATCGGAAGGTAAACTAGAAATTTGGTGTACAGATGTATGATACAAACCTACAAGTAGTTTTTTTTTTTTTTTTTACAATTTGTATACTCTACGCTTACTCAGCATAACAAAATCAAAATCTTCCCTGCCCAGTGTTGACAACGTTGATGCGTTGATGGGTCTTGCAGGCAGAAAAATAAAGCAGCGCATTGGCGCAGACCCGAGAAACCTTTCCTGGGCAGATGGTTCGTGTCTGCTTGCCCACTTCAAATATATGGACATGATATGAACAGATGCATCCAGATTTGGATCAGCCTACCTCGCAAAATTCGGATGGGACTCGGGCATGGGGCTCGGAGTAGAAGGAGATGGAAGAACATCGCATATCAAGGTAGCCCATAAGCTAGATATGCTAGGGATTGGCGCTGCAAACGTGCGTGATCCGAACGGGATCGCGTGGAAGCAGAACCGCGATTTTGAAAATGTGTTGCGAAGGTTGAATGAGGCTGCCAATAACGAAGGAGAGAATGGAAACCAAAGTGGTGAAGGAACAAAGGTGGAAGGGTTTGTCAGTGAGGGAAAGGGAGGTGAACCTGAAGTGACAGCAGAAGAGAAAAATGGGAAGAAGAAGAGGAGGAAAGAAAAGGCAACGAAGGATGGCCCAAAGAAAAAGAAAGACAGCAAGAAGGAGCCTTTAGGGGAGGAGGACGACGACGACGACGGTGTTCCAGAAGATGGGAAGAAAGACGAGGAAGAACACAAGGAACACAAGTCTAAAAAACGGAAAACGAGCGAGCCGTCCGCACCGTCCCGTCATAGAGCGTAAGTTCAACAATGTTGATTTATATATTGGCAAGTATCGCTGAGCTTGTGGGCAGACATAGAGCACGCGCTATCGCAGCAAAAAAGATGATATCCAAATCTACAACCGCCATATCTGAGATTCTTGGAATTGCACCATCTCAGCAATCAACAATACCAGATGAGGAGAGTACGACAGAAAAAATCACAAAGTCAACCCAAAGTGTGGCTGACTACTTCAAGGAAAGACTACAATCAAAGTCGTCGGATAGTTCGGGGTGTTCGACACCTAGTGGTGGCCATTCTGAGCTTAATGCCGACGCCTATTGGACTCCTAGAAGAGGACTTGGCGGCGGGTTAAGTTCTTGGAAGTAGCAGAATGAAGGTGTAAGAAGCGGCTTCTTGTAAGAAATAGGGAGTCGTATGTTTTTTGGCGGAGAAAGAATCCTCCGGGAACATGACTTTGAGCCCCGTTTGTATGGCCTTTGGTACCTGTTTCTTGTTTTGCCGTAGGTTTCCAGGATAAAGCTACCAGCAGGTTCAACCTCATTGAGAAACATTTGAATGTTCTCGCCGAGTCCGCCTCTGTCCCCGGACACGCGTATCCTTAGAAAGGCCAGCATTGTCCTTATAGGCGTACCCGGAGGTTCCAATTCACATGTTGTCACCGCGTCGTACTAATCATCTCCTCCAGCTGGTAAATCATGTCTAGCAACCATTATAGCACGCGCTTTGAACTGGGATGTACTTGACACCGATGCCATATTCGAGCGACGACATCAAACATCTATCCAGCTCTTTGTCGAGCAGAAAGGCTTAGCCGTCTTTCAACAGGCCCAGTCGGATATTCTCGCGGACGTCCTTCCGAATAACACGACCGAAAAGGTCATCGCTTGCGGTAGCAGTGTCATCGACTTGGACACGAATCGTCAGCTTATCCGTCGATTCAAAGAACACGGCCTTGTTATCCATCTTCTCAGGGAAAAGACAGATATACTCGAGTACATTCATAAATGTACCTTGCATTGCGAGATAGACGCGTCGTCGTGGGACCAGAAGCTTGATCTGTTCAGAGAATGCTGCTCTTTCGAGTTCGCCTCGCTCACTGTATCATCGCCTCTTTCACCTGGGAAAGGCGACCAGTTTTACCATCTCAAGCCTGTCGAACAAGATATCTTCCGCTTACTCCGGTTCATACATGGGGTGGACACAAATAAAGTCTCGTTAAATCCTCCTGGTCATCGAACATATCGTCTTTCGTTGACTTGCGACAACATCAGTCAAGCCATCCCGATGATAGATGACATCTCAATTGGAATAGACCTCTGGGAGATCCGCATAGACTTTCTCAAGTCCTGGGATCTTAACTTTCTCTCTTTCCAGATTGCTACCCTTCGGAGGCATTCACCACTACCGATTCTATTCACCGTTCGCACGACCTCTCAGGGCGGAAGATATCCCTCCCCGCAAGACGAAGATCACTCTGCCATCCGACGCCTCAATTCTCTACTCGAGCACGGGTTACGACTCGGTGTTGAGTATCTGGGTCTGGAATTGAACTATCCGGCCCAAATTTGTAACAGTATACCACGTCTGTGTGGAAACACAACGACAATAGGATCTTATCACGATTTCACGGGTGCTCTGCCATGGACTGGCCTCCGGATGCGGCAAATATATGAGTCTATCGTCAAGATGGGGGCTGGAATTGTTCAGATTGTGAACACGGCGAAGAACTTTGAAGACAATATGAGCCTGCGGCAGTTTTCCGCAAGCGTTGAACGGAATATGATGCCTTTAATAGCAATAAACATGGGCGTTGAGGTCTGTATTGCCCTTGTTTTTCGTACATAATAATAAAGGTCCTCAGGGAAAAATAACGCGAGCACTTAATACTATCCTTAGCCCCGTATCGCACCCTCTTCTTCCAAGCCCTGCAGCCTTGGGTCAAATATCATACAACGAATGTCAAAAAATACTTCACCTCGTAGGTCTTCTCCCTCCAAGAAAGTATTATGTATTCGGCAATGCAATAGCACATTCCATGTCACCTGCCATTCATAACATAACTTTCAGCATCCTCGGCCTTCCATACACGTATGAGGTGAAAGAAACTGGAAATGTGGAGGAGCTCAGGGAAGTCATGGCATCTCCCTCGTTTGGGGGTGCGAGCGTCACTATTCCCCATTCCCGCAATATTATACCGCTCCTCCAGCGTCTCTCGCACAACGCACGTATCATAGGCGCGGTAAATACCATCACGCCCATATCAGGGGGCGCTTGGGGATCGACTGGGGACAATACAGACTGGCGAGCAATCAAAATATGTCTCTTACGCTCCCTAACACCAACACTCGCCGTCACGTCCACCACAACAGCGCTTATCCTTGGAGCAGGCGGCAGCGCTCGTGCAGCACTCTACGCACTATACCAAGTCGGCGTTATCAATTTCTTGATATACAACCGCTCACGGGTGCAGGCTGAATCTATCGCGGAAGATTTCAGGAAGTTAGATTCGTTATTGCGGATTGTCGTTCTGGACAATCTGGATGTGCCATTACATGCTCAGTACCCCTCGCCAACCATAATAGTATCTTCAACACCGGCGATGGACAGGTCGAGCGAGGTTCCTCAGCCCATTGATTTAGGGCTAAAAGCTGAACATCTGTCCCCCGCTGGGGGTGTTGCATTGGAACTGGCATACGATAGTCGAATAACGAAGCTACTTGCACTCGCGCAAGAGAGACGGGCGGAGGGATACGGGTGGACAAGCGTAGAAGGCATTGACCTATTGCTGGAACAAGCCTATGAACAGACACGCATCTGGACTGGGAGAAGAGCGCCAAAACTCCATGTGAAAAAGAAAGTCATGGATGCCTATAATCAATGGCTCGCAAAATCCTCCATGTAAAATCGCTTGTTGTATCCACTCACATCCTATCGTACATCGTGTTCCGTTCTAATTCTAATACATATAATTATATAGCCGAGCAAAAATATAGACCCTGTAGATATCGCAGACCAGAGAAAAGAGAACCGCACACCCGAGAGAAAGCATACTATTTGCATGCTACTTCCTCGCCCCAAGGAAATAAGAAAATATAATCATACTGCGCTTTGACGGACGGCACAGTGTATGGGAAGGGCCCTTGCTCAGAGCCAGTACGCGACCTTGCGAACGCACTCATTGTCGTCTAACAAGACATTGTCTACTCCAGGACAAGCTTTTTGGATGGCCTCCACAAGTTGCTGTCTATCGGAACCCGGCGGAAGACAACTTGTGGAGAGAGAGACCTGCTTGAGTGCAGGAAACGTAGCTAGCCATAGTGGAAGCACAGGCAAAGTCCACTTGGAGAATGCGAAGCTTCCGTCTGAGCTAAACCTAATGGTTTCCACCGATGGGAATACCCTGCGGTACGGGTAGGTGGTAGCGCTTGCCCCTGAATGGCCACTGCCGGTGCCCGCTTCCCATGACAGCTCATCCGATATTACAGGCGCGACAAATTCGAGTGTTAAGGTGTGTGGATGATAGTTCTTGACAGCAGTCAAAATCATTTTGCCGACCATTTCAAAGTCGCCAAGCCCAAAGGGGCGTTGGTGTACAGGAAGAGAGAGGGAGAAGTGATGAATGGCCGGAATCGGCTGTATGCGACTGAGAAAAAGCTTCACGTTTTCCGGACTACCGCCGATCGAACCGAGGCCAGGCAGCGCGAGCTTCCATTTTTTGGGGAGTCCTTTGCCTACGGGACACTGATAGTATGGATGCAAGTCCACACTGGTTAGGTAGGGATGGCGGGAGACGAAAAGGAGTATTTCTTGGAATGGGATGTGCGTTGATATAAACGCGACGTGGGTGAGAGTAGGGATGGTTAAAGATTGAAGAAACGCCGTCCACTCCTCTTCCATGACACCCAGTGCTTGAAGGGATAAGGAAGTGATTGGCGTTTTTCTGAACATATCCATCATCCATGAGTAAAATGGATGGGTGAAGAATATGTTGGAGTGAAGTCTGAAAGTTCGGAGCGACCGATCTTGCAAGTCCAATGATGTGGGCTTCTGGACAACAAGCCTCCTTTGGGTCGCTGTGAAAGAAACACCCAAGAGACTTGACATAGCGGATATTTGGCGGTCAATGAAAGCACGGTGTTTGGGAACTATGGCCGCGTCTTGCTCGGCCGTAATAAGGGTTTCGTAGGTCAAAAAATACCCGAGCCGCACATTGAGGACCTCGCACTTGCGTTCTACGAGGATCGATAGCAGCTCGAGCAAATCAGAGCGCCATGTCGCAGAACTGACAGAAACAAGACCGTTAACCCAGCGCGAGTCAATGTTTGCAAAGTGGAGCGTCACTTCACGGATGTACGCAGAACGTGAGATGAACGAAACAAGACGGCGGATTTCTTGGGCGAAGCATATGCCATCGTTAAACTTGACTGATAAATGGTCCAGAGGCGGTATTACAAGAGAGGATTGCAGGGCATGTAAGGCATACATACACCTGCCCTCGAGATGGACCTCCTTTGCCTGTAGGCCATTTGTGACGCCAAATCGCGCGAGATATAGAGATATGGCAATGTGATGCAATCGACGAGATGTTTGAGAAATAGCGATGAGGTCCACTGCAAGGCATTTGTTAAGGACTAGAAGAATGAGTTCCGTAGTCAGTGATAGCAAATCGCGCTTCTGAGTAGGGTGTGCCTTCATTTCCATCCTGTTGGAGGGTGAGAGAGAGTGGACGAGAGGATATGGACGAGAGTGCTCGGTGCTGTGTGTGCAACTAGAGTTGTTGAAGTGGCATGGGTCTGTGAAACCGGTATAATATCATTCCTGGATGGAGTTGGGGGACAAGTTCTGGCGTGAGGATCTGCAACCCTCGGTTATAAGTAAGCGATGGAGGTCTAAGTTAAACATTAATGGGACCACGGTTACAAAAATTCTACTTAGCTCCCTTGAATTACAGAGTAAGACTAGGATATTATTAATATTCTTCTTTTGCTATCACCCCATTAGACTCCATCCCTGACTCAACACTATATACCCGTAAGGCATCAAGCACAAGAGGCACCACATCCCCATCTACATTTCTCCCCCACAGTATGTCCAGATGTTCGTACGTTCGCAACCGTCTTGCCACAGTATGGCCAGGCAATTGCTTCAGCATGGTTCCAATGTCAACCAAACTGTCCGAATCTCCATATAGAAGCACAATTGGAGTTAAGATATTCCTTGTTGGGAATCGAGCCGGAGGAGTTGAACCAACAAAGGACCGGCTTATCGGTGAAATAACGTCGTCGTCGTACATGTGAAACGCGGCATTGCGCATGATTTGGAACCAATGCACCACAGATTTAACCGACGCGAACGAATATAGATGCGCATAGGCGGCAATCTTCTGATCAACCGAAATATTCTCGCTACGCCAGTCAAATAACCAGCGAAGTGAGCTGTCAATCACCTTTGCGAAAATAGGCGGGTACAAAATAGACTGCCACATGGTTGCAGACGACAAGATCGATTTGCGACCAAAGAACAGGAACATGAGGGCTGGGCTGGACCAGGAAGGTCAAGTCTGAAGATTTACAGAGGATCTATACTCACGATGACTTGACAAGGCCGTCCACCAAAGGAGCAGCTAGACCTGCAGGATTCATAGCAGGCGCAAGGGCAATAAATACATTAATCTTGTCATTTAATTGTGGGTGTATGCTAAGCGCTGCGAAAGCTTGCGCGGAGCCTTGACTAAAACCGATATAACTTAACGTCTTTACTTTAGTGATGTCGAGGATATACTGTATCGAGTCGGGAATATCGTTCCATGCAAAATTGTCAATGCTTACTCCGAGTAAGATACAAGTAGTGAAGGACGTGACTGTTAGGACATACCTGAAGTCCCAAAACTTGGCCTCAGTAGGGCTATGATGAAGAGACTTTCTTGAATACTTGTTTCCTCTGTAGCGATGAATATATGTATGCATGAAACCAAAAAAAAAAAAAAAACCACCTATTGTTTCCAAACCAAACGTCGTAGCCCCGATCCACAAGGAGGAAGGGTATGCAACGCCTGGCCTCTGTCAAGCATACCCAGACTTCGCTGTTCATGAGTAAGCCATGATGGAGGTATACGACAGGTTTTCCCGTGCTTGCCCCTGGGTGAGCAGATTGCTCCCCTTTCCTGGCTGGTAGACGGTGTAACCCCAAGAGATAGCCGTCCTTGGTCAAGACGACATGTTCTTCGAATATATATCCATGTAAATCGCACAGTTCGCCAAAATCCTTGGCTTTAAGGATCTGGTCTGACATTAATTTTTCCTCGGATGGCCTCTCCCATGTGCCTCCGCCGAGAAGGTGAAAGATAGCTTGAGAACGGCGGTAGAACCAGTCAATGACGGGCTTTGGCAGCAAGAGGATTGCGAGCTGGAGGAGTCTTTCGAGGGCTAGGACGAAAAAGCCAAGGACGAGGGCGACATATTCACGAAAGAACAGACGACCAAGGAGGGGGAGGCGGGGCATTCGGAGTGGTGGAGAGAGCACAAACCAATTTAATGCCTTTGATCCATCCGCCATTCAGATTTGTACTCCTCGCCGCAGTCGCCTTTTCGGTCTGGTGTCTCCTCCCCAATTCCATCCACAACTCCCCTCTCCGACGGCTCATTCTGGATGATGTCGACAGGGTCCTAAATCAGGCTCTCTCGGGCTTTGTGCGCTCCTTGCAAATGGGCCGCTCCAACTCCGATGCCTTGAATGTGCTTGCTATTGGGGATATCCAAGATTCATTGGCTTGTCATGTACAACGAGGAGCTTGGTCAGACCAGGCTCTGAAACCAAGTGTTATCTGCCCAACTGTGGACCGCAAATCAGTAACACCCATATTAAGCTTATGCTCGTTGCTGCGTGCCAAGAAGATATTGCTCGTGGGTCCTGAGACTACTTTCCATCTTCACTCGCTTTGGCTACATGATCTCTCAAAACACTTCAATACGTCAAGGAAATGCCTTGGCCCAGAGTTCTGTACATTCCATCATGTGTGTCTTGATGGCAACCTTGAAGCTTCTTTATCAACGACTCGCGTCAAGAAGGTTCCAGGTTTGCGAGAGCTGGTGGCCTATGAATCTTGCATCATTCGATATATACTATCTACCACTCTGTGTGCGTCGAACGACTTGCGCGATACGGCCTACACAACGCCCATTATCGACCAACGAACAGGTATACGCACCAAGAATGCCTTCTGGATGAATCAGGCACGTAAAGCAGATTTACTAATCCTCAATCGCGGCCCCGTACCTGCTCCTGCTTGGACGTATCATTTTGGCCAAAAAACGGTGGCAGGCAACTGGACATTTGCCGACGCCCTGTGTTCGAACGCCTCAACAAGCTACCTTGATTTAGATATCCTGTATCCCCCGCGGAGCTATCGTCGGTACAAGAGGGGTATATGCATCATTAATGCTGCGCTGCATGCAACCTTGAGCATATTTCTTCCTGGAATCATGGAGACTTTGACTGCCATCCAAAAAGACGCTGCTATCCGGACAAAAATCATAGTTTGGCATGGAACTTGGTATCTTAACCCGACCTGTACAAGTCATGACAGTCCAAAGGGCTTTTCAGTTGAACCTCAGCTTTTGCCTTATGATGAAAGTATGTACAAGGTAGATCCTTGGACTTTGTATTATAATGCTCAAGGCATGATGGTTTCTGCATCTTCATTCTCTTACGGTGCACTAATCAACGTTTTAACCTCCAGTATATATGCACGATAAGCTGCTGTCCACTCTGCTGCCACATTTAGGAATAGTATATCTGCCGTTGAGCTTCCCTCTGGCGCCCGCCCATGTAACGTACAAGGGGACTAAGCGTGGTCAGAAAAACTTGTTTGAAGAAGAACGAAAGGAATGCATGAGGTATCCTTTCGATGAGCCAGAAGGAAGGGCACTGGAAGCAGTCTTCTTGGGCGGATTGGTCAAATTACTGGAACAGGTGAAATAGTTTACTAGTTGTTCTCCCTCATGTCACGTTTATCCAAATACTCCACCTGTGTGATCTCTGATGCCCTCGTCAAGCTTGGTGTTCGCAATGGTGGTCATCTATCCGATATTCGCATGATGTCCCCAGGGCCTTGTCATCACAGCCCGATGATCCGCATATGCGGTCAAGCCTATACCGTTAAAATGGCGTTCTCGTCGGACGTGTCTGCACCTGCGCTAACAGAACACTTTGTCGACACTGTGCCACCCAAATCTATTGTCGTCATAGATGTCCCTCAACGTTGAGTACTGTTTTTAGCTTATTGTCGATTTGTCCTGCCTAAAGGCCTAACCCGGCGGTGGTTTGTATAGAAGCGAAGAATGCAGTGTGGGGCGGACTGATGACAGCTGGCGCGCAAGCACGCCAAGCCGTTGGGGTTGTCATCTCCGGTAGATGCAGGGACGTTGAGGACCACCGCGTCGCCAACTTTCCTGTGTTTGCACGCGCGCAATCGACTTTGGGAATGTCGCACTTTACGCGACCCACTGCGGTGAACGTGCCACTTCTTATCCCCAACTCAAATGGTGACGAATTTTCTCATGTATATCCACCTGTCACCATTCTGCCTGGAGACTGGATTGTTGCGGATGAGGATGGTGTTGTATCCGTGCCAAGGGCGTTGGAGGAACGTGTAATAGAATTAGCTGCTGAAGTTGAGGAAGTTGATGGATTATGTATGGAGGATATCAGAGCCGGGAAAGGAGTACAAGCCACTTTCAAGAAGCACAGAGGAAAATGAGTTACAAAGTAAACTCCGTAGATTATCAATTAATAGATGGACTACACGCAGTAAAGACGAACGTTGTGTCAATTACCGTTTCGAGGATCCCTTGGAACGTTTGATGGTGTCAGCGATAGACTCCGCCTGTGCTTCGCGAATGGCGCCTCGGCTGAGGCAGAAATCGATGTGTGCGTTCAGCTCTTGGTTGTCAGTGGAAATGGCTTTGTTACATATAGGACAACCGATAGGTTCTTCGCTAGGCTTGCTTGTCTGGACCCTGGATGAGGGGGAAGCTGGATGGCCGGTGCTAGCCGGCCGCGTCGCACGCGCTGTCATGCGATCTTGGATCGCACGTTCCTCTGGCAATGTATCATTGACAGCATCCGGAACATCCCTCAGAGTCGGGAATGAACGGGCTGGGGCAGACACGGGTGGACAGGGCTTCAACTTTTTAGCTTTGAACTTCGTCCTGCCCGGCTTTGCAAGGGTTAGATCTCCCACTCGTAAGGATTCCCCCTCATCCTCGTCGTGCTGACTCGGGTCCAGATCTCTTTCATCATGTTCATGGAAACCTGGCATTGATTCAGGACAGTTGTCTGAATCTTGGTCTAGATCCACTTCTATCGGCTCATGTTTAGCTCGCTTGCGGGGTGACCTATCGTCGAGTGACTCGAAGAACTGAAAAAGGATCTCTTAAAATTAACGATACCTCAAAAAGGGGACGTACCCGTTTGATACCGGTATCGCTTGATATTCGCAAGTCTTTCAGTTTCGTTACTCTCAGGCCAATAAGCCGCAGTCTTAATGGGAACTCCGGAATCAGCAACTCCTTGCCTATCTAACAGAAACGAGTTGTCATTATCATTATCATTAATATCCCAAACTCGCTTGAATTCGATGACTCACAGCAAACAATTCGTTCTTTTTCTTAACCCATTTGCCTGTCGACTTGGCTCTTGTGAACACTGCACTTGAGTTACAGTAGGAACAATCCCCCCACAAAGAACTTAAAATTACCTTGATATGTATCAAGCTTATATTTGAGCGTAACAGTCCTCCCTGTCCATCCATTTGTATCCATGTCTTCTTCAAGCTCTTCCGCTATTTCTTCTAATTTTGCAAGAATTTTTTGCTTATCGCTTAGGGGAGCAAAAGTCCTACACACAATTTAACATCGGAAATATGATGCTCATGCTGAGTAGACGACGCACCTTTCAGCTCCAATACTCTTCCTTTCTTCTCGTTGGTGTGGTTGAACGACATTAGAAGCAATGCCAAGATGTGTTCTCAACAGGAAATTGAGCCCGAAATGTTTATCCATAAGGTAAATTGTAGCACGATGAGTGAAAATATCTCCACACGTCTGCGGAATCAGTTAATTAATGATGATGACTGGTCAGGATACAACTTTGCCCAACCTTGATTCCAATTGAATCTAGCATACGTTCATTTACTCTCCCGACGCCAGGTACCTTCCGAATTGGTAGATCTCGCATAAACTCAGTTATAGCTTTTGCGTCAAATGGCATATGGAATTGTCCGTTTGGTTTATTCTAACGAAGAATGAGATCACAATCAATGCACATCCGTAGCAAAACAAAAACAACCTTGTCAGAACAAATCTGGCAAGTGTTAACGCCTGCTTGTTGCAGTTGAACCTATACATGCGACTTACTTTCGCCAGCATCTGAAAGAAGTCAATTTTACTGTAAGCGCCAGAGCCCTGTCAATCGTACCTTGTTCGGCGCTATCCCGGCGCTGACTGTGAGATGAGTTGCCTCAAATACTTTATTTCGCATCTCTGATACACATTCATCTGCAGTCATATCATGACGATTGCAGTATGAAGTAATACTGTTACATATAAACGTGAGACAGGTCCAGGGCGGTCATGAATACGTTCATTTACTTGAGATAGCCTTCATCACAACCCGCCACCGACATGTTTGGGTCATATGTTTTGAATATTGTCATGATTTTGTCAGACATTTCCGAGTATCTTGAAAAGTTAATAGAAATCAAAATTAGGTCAGGGCATAGCTTCTTTGCGATGAAAGCTGTAAAAATGAAGTTTTCGTTAAAGTGCAATAATTGGTAGCAGACCTGGCATTCCTGATCGCACGCCATACTTCCTGGCTTCGTAAGATGCTGTTGACAACACACCACGACCGACCTTTGCTCAAGTTTTAGCCCAGAGTGTGTTGACAGGTTTGGGAATTTGCTCACGCCAAATGGTTTATCCTTCAACTCTGGATTGAAGAGGAGTTCAACATTCTGAGCAACAGTAAGAAGATTTAGAGCATGGCGGCCTATCATGGGGAAAGGATACAATACAGCGAAAAACGCATCCATGTCTGCATGAATGATAATTTGTGACAAATCCCTTTGTGCCTCGAGCTCTGATAGCTGAGCAAAGAACGTTCAATATGTACACATTAACGACGGTTTCACTAACCATCCGATCCACAGACGCTTCAATTCTTTCTGCATCTAATATTTAAATTGCGTTCCATGAGCAAACTATTATGCGTACTAATATCGGCGCCTTTCATTACTTCGTCTCGCTGTTTCAGGATATGCTGTATATGTTCCGTTAACTCCTTGTCTTTTCTCCTTTCATTCTACATATGGACAACAGTTTAGGATTGATACAGCGGATCAGATACGAGATGTGCTTGCTTCGTAGAATTTAGAACCCTTGGACGCATCTGCGATGATACGATTGATTTCAGTCTGGTCTTTCGCAAGCCTGCAAAAGCATCAAATGCTTGCTGTATTGAACGATCGTTGAAGATACCCGGCCTTTCCTGTGGATGGCCCAGCAAGTCGTTTAACGAGACTCTCGGTTTCCTGGGAAGTTTGTGTTCTTTCTTCCTTCATGACAGAAAGAGGAAGCACGAAGTGTCACACCACGTGCTTCGTGACATGTATATTCAGGATTAATGAAAAGATAATGGATAAGCAATAAAGGCCAGCCCAAATAAAGAAAATTGTATCAGTATACGACATCCTTCATGAACGACAGACAAGCGAGAGAAGTGTCCCAAACGTCGTCATGATCCGAAGACGAGCGAGCGAAGACTTCCAAACACTTGGCCGAATGAGCCCACTCCTCCGAAGGGCCCTGCTCAATCATATTCATCGGCACAGCAGAAGACGTCAAAAATAACTTGAGGAATCCAGAATCGAGGTTCCGATCGGCGAGTGCAAACGAAAGTGCTTCAGAGCCCGGTTTGCCAGAACCAACATGTAATGTGCTGTGTCTGGATAGTGGAGGAGAGGATAAAGTCGGATCAGGATGATATAAAACAGTGATGCCGTAGCAGTTGGAGTCCATGAAGAAAAGATAGGGCCAGAGATCATGATCCGATTTGTTCTGTATGACAGCAGTAAAGATAGCAGACTGATCACAATGGATTGTGGCCTTCCCGTCTACAAGTAAGTTTGGTTCTCGTCTACGCCAGGTGAGAGGATCGAGACTGTAGAGCTCCAATTTAACTAGATCAGTTAACGGATGCTCAGGATTTTCAGAATGCAAATGCAAATGGAATCGGGCAGCGTCGTTTATAACGTCCATTCCCGATCTTCGCTCAATTTTAATCGTAGGGCGGCATGTTGTAGTCAAGAGTTGGTCGTGCCGATCAATGACGATATCGCGACAACCAATCTTGAGAGACATGTCAGCATGCGATTTGTCGTTTACGCGAATAATATTGAAGCCACAAAGGCTCGGCTGTCCAATGTTGGCTTTTGTCGGTAGAGACCGCCTCAACTTTAGGTACCTTAACAATGTGGTAAAAGTTGCCTTCAACTTGATTCTATACGGTTCCAAGTTATTCCACCGAGATATTCGAGCCCAGGTCTTCGTTGGGACGGTAATCGCACCGCTCTGTAACTCGCAGATGCACCAGGTCGAATGTATCCCGACGACACGGATTTTGGCAAGGGAAGGATTTTTTGATCCATGATAATTATGCAAATGTAGTGTGAATTCACTTCCTATTGTGATTCCGTGGACAGTACCTGCCCCGACGCGTAGTTGGTCCATGTCGTCGAGTTCCGCTGGAACATACTGTCCATCAGCGACGAAAGGGACGGCATCGAAAATGATTCTTTTCTTATTCAGGCCATTACAGATTGGCATTTGGATCTCCCTTGTTTCTTGACCTAGAAGGTCATGTAAATAGACGTAAGAGGTTCGATGGAGGGCATTGTCAGAGGTGATTTTCAGAAAGGCGCTGGTAAAGTTGCCACCATGTTTGCTTTCGATAGCATTGCCGCCTTGATCGCAAGCGGCAAGCAACACATGAGTTTTTGATTGAAATTGGCAGAAACCGGAACCTCTGGCATAAGGTTTTCCACGGGCGGCCGACCAGAGGCCGTGGTACAAGTCATCAGGCGTGGCAAGAAGTGTAGGCGTCCAGCGCACTCGGTGGTTATTGATACGGCCTTGGGGTGGGGAAAAGCAACAGTCTAAGATGAAAGTGATGTTGTCGCCCTTGACATCAGCAAGCTGATGAAGCAAAGCGTGCATTGACCGGTCTGATATTCCCACCATTCGACCAGAGGAGGATTTCGTGTCGTGATCATAGGTGCAAAGAATATCTACAAAGCCGTGGTGTTTATCATCTTGAAACCAGTCCGCAGGAGCTCTGAGTTGACTTCCATTCCCGGAAAAGTAGATGAGGATGGCATCGCCGGGTTCGATATCTGGATTATTGACCAAATGTTCCATGATGGTGTCTTCCACCTCTGATTTTGTCGCTTCGCTACCCAATAATAGGCGTATGTGTTCCTTCGGCACGGCCAAGTCGTTTAAAAGCCACTGTCTGATCTTCTTGGCATCACTGGTGCAAGAACGCAGATTCTGTACTGTGCGAGACTTGTACGTGTCAATGCCAATGATGACGGCGAAGATTCGCGTTGCCATCGCTTGGATGTCTATGAGAATGATTTCAGCAAGGCATCGGACGTCGGTGATTCAACATTACCTCGTGTAATGGAGTAAGAAGAACGTAGAGGAGGATTAGAGCCGCTGTACTTGAACTAAATGGTACATGCGAAGAAGGCACGTTTGGAGCCAAGGAACGGCGTTGAAGCTGCAAGCTATGCATATAACAGCCATGCTTCGTGGAAACGGTTCTTGTTGATCCATAATACGGGTATGGTGGATAAGGCGTTGCAAGCTGGAGTAAGGATGGAGCGAGGGAAACGCCGAGAATGAGTCGATGCATGTCCTGCGCGTGAATGGCTTCTTAAGCATGGACCATTACATTTATTACATTGTTACATTGTTACATTATTACAATAACATTATTATTATAACATTACAATTATTTTATATGGCCATGGTCTTCCGATCCTAACCTAACAGAATGAGCATAGTCTGCCAACAATGCAAGGAACCGCTCCAGGTATTCCTCTTCCTTCCTTCAATCCAAGTAATCTAGCATTTTCAGGCATTTCTGCACCTTAGCTCGACGCATCCTTGGTAGACCTCACCCCTTCGGCCTATGACGCGCTTGTTGCCAGTCTGCCCCCCCCATCAAGGCTCCATACTGTCCCTCACTCATCTGGTTCTCCCAATGCTTCCTGGCAGAGATTAAACGCTCCAAACGGGCTCTCCGGCGTCAAATCGCCAATTGCTCGTGGAAAACTGCCGCAGCATACCTCTCTTCTTCCCAACGAGTCTTTCGTCCTCTTACAAGACAGTGTCATCCGGAATATTCCGTCTCCAACACCCCCTCCCACCCGAACCAAGGGGACTTCAGCACTCCCACCCAGTTCACAGTCGAATCAGGCCTCAGTGCAGCCGCAGCAGGAAGACACCGAGCTTTCAAATCCGTCGCCACTTTCTCATCGCTTGCGCTTGACAGCCCGTCTATTTAATTTACTCTCTTCCCGTAGCGACATCGATCATCCATTATGTGCTGAATGCACACAAACCCTGCTTTCAACCCTGCAGCGGCAACTTGATGAAACAAAGAAGGAAAGAGATGGTTATCTTGCGTATGAAAAGGAACTTAGGAGAGAGAAGGAACGGGAAAGTCAAGGATCGTCTAAGGAAGATACTGAAAAGAAGATTGAAAAGTTGAAGTTGGAGGAACAATACATGATAGAACAGTTGAAGGAAGCGGAACGTGAACGTGAACAATTGGAAGAGGAACTTAAGCTATTGGAACTGGACGAGAAAGCATTAGAGGCTGAAGAAGCTGAGTAAGTCACATTATCAGTTGGCGACGTTCTACTGTACTGAAAGTAAACTAAGATTCTGGCGAGCCCACAATGAGCAGCTCCTTATTTCAGAGCAGCAGGCCGCTCAACTTGCTAGTTTGCGTGCAGCATATGCCACCGATGCGGCCACGCTGGAGAAGCTGGAACGCACGAACGTTTATAATGACGCATTCTGTATTGGGCATGACGGGGTGTTCGGAACTATCAACGGTCTGCGATTAGGTCGAGTTGCTGGTGTCCAGGTAAGTGTATCAATACTATTCAAGACTGGACCTGATGATAAATATGAGGTTGAATGGGCTGAAATCAATGCTGCATGGGGTCAGATGCTGCTGCTGCTGTATACCATGGCTCGCAAACTTGACTTTACATTCGAACAGTGAGTCTCACTTCCATGCCGAGCTTAAACAAAGTTCATCTGTTTGATCTATCCGTACAGATATCGTCTTATCCCCATGGGCTCATTCTCGCGTATAGAAAGAACAATAGGCGATAAGGCAACCTATGAATTATATGGCTCAGGTGACCTACATCTTGGGCGACTCTTCCATAATAGACGGTTCGATTTGGCCATGGTTGCATTTCTAGATTGTTTGAAGCAGATCATGGACTATATCAAGTCACAGGACAGTGGGGTCGACTTCCCGCATCAGTGAGTCATTGCGGAAACTGAACATATGTTAACTAATTAAGCTCTGTGCAGAATATCCAAGGATAAGATTGGTGATGTTTCTGTGAAGTTACAATTCAACCAGGAGGAGTCGTGGACAAGAGCCCTTCGCCATGTTCTTCTGGCTCTCAAAATATGTCTGAAGTGGGCGACGAATGGGTGACGAGCGACTCGATCACCGATGACGTGATGACGTATACATATGTATACAGCGCCGCGGAGATGGGTTACTAATTCCGATACATCTTGCCGCTTAGCCATCGTCCCCAACTCGTATTAGAAATCAGCATTTAAGTAAGGTTTTCTGCCCTTTCTTCCCTCCCCAGCCCAGCCCAGCCATTGTCAATGGGCTTGTTAGCACGCGGGACCCCCTTGTCATGGGAACAGTCCAAGAAACATGCCGACCACGTTCGCTCACATGGAATTACCCAATTTCTACATACCTGGAACCACTGGAAAGATAGGCGTGGTTTCGAATTGCTCTGGGGTGACGAAGTATACTTGCGGATCTCCATGAGATTGTCATTTAATCTAAATCCAAAAGGTTGAATATATGGTCGTCATTTTCGACGACGAGAACAAGAATGCCAAGTTATCCCTCAGACAACAGGAAATTTTGGCCAAGTTGAGCTCCATCGTAAGTGACATCGATGCAGACTGTCCTGACCAGTAAGACCCCATCTCGGATGTCGTTATCATCATCTCACTTCGTTACTAGTATCTCCGTGCCTACTTTCCATCCCGAGTATGGTCGATATATGTTAGAGTCAACTCCTGGCTCCCCATACACTGGTTCCGTATCCGACCTTCTGTCCGTCGAAGCTAATATGCGCTACCGGTGAGCCTCGATCGCGAGTCAGGGTATGTGATCTCATCAGACGATCAGTCGCAACCTTGCCCGCAAGCACCTGAAGCCCAATGAAATCCCGTTGTCATTCACGTCGTTCCCGCGTTTGGGCGTCCCGGGTCAATTTACTGAACCGTATTACGATCCAGCCAACGCGACCTCTAGTCATAGTTTATTTCTGCCAGAGGAGATAACGAACCCACATGCGCGCTTTCCGTAAGTTGGGAATACATGGCCACTGACGTCTATCTAACCATCATACAGCACGCTAACGGCCAACATCAGAAGCCGACGAGGTTCTAAAGTGGCTATCAACTTACCTATCTTCTTTGATCAAAACACGCCTCGACCATTTATAGATCCGACCATTCCGTGGAATAGGTCAATTTATCCAGAAGACTCAGGTAATACCCCGGGGTCAAGTATTAGTATGCTGATCATCTTCGAATAGAGGCAAAAGACGGGGCCGCATTGCCGGATCATGTCTATCTAGATGCGATGGGATTCGGAATGGGATGTTGCTGCTTGCAGCTAACCTTCCAAGCATGTGATGTTTCAGATGCAAGAAAGCTGTACGATGGTTTGATACCTATCGGTCCAATTATGGTGAGCTAATCCAGATAACGTATACGAGCCGTGTTATGAGATTCTTCATTAGTTGGCGTTGACAGCTGCAAGCCCGATATGGCGGGGCTATCTTACCGACGTCGATTGCCGATGGAATGTAATTGCTGGCAGTGTTGATGACCGAACGGAAGAGGAACGCGGTTTGAAAGTATGTCGAACCATCCGACGCATGTGTCCAAGGTCAACACAGCTGCATAGCCATTAAAAAGTAATCGATTCAAGATACCTAAGTCACGCTACGATTCCGTCGACCTTTATATATCCAATGATTGGCTCAATCGGCCAGAATACAATGATACAGATCCACCTTATGATAAAGATATATACAATCGATTACGGGAGAATGGTCAGTGCTCCAAGTGTAGTATATGAGTTTGCGCACTAATTGTTGGACCAAAAGGCATCGACGATCTTCTGTCCAAACACATATCGCACTTGTTCATCCGCGATCCTATGGTTATCTTCTCGGAATCAATTGACCAAGATGACACCTCCAGTACTGATCATTTCGAGGTCTGACAGATCCCTGATGAAAGATGATATGACCTGATGGACCATGCCCATGCAGAATATCCAGTCCACTAATTGGCAGACAATGCGGTTCAAGCCACCGCCTGCGAACTCTAACATAGGGTGGCGTGTTGAGTTCCGTAGCATGGAGGTCCAAATGACAGACTTTGAGAACGCTGCATTTGCCTTGTTCATTGTCTTACTCTCGCGAGCCATTCTTACGTTCTCCTTGACGTTCTATATTCCTATATCAAAGGCAAGTAAATAAAGCAGTGTTGTGGTACGATGAAGTAATCGCTGCTCTAGGTCGACGAAAACATGCAAAGAGCGCAAGTAAGAAATGCTGCCCGTTCACAAATGTTCTTTTTCCGAAAAAACGTGTATGCGCTCGGCCACAGTGGATCTTCGACCGCATCATCATCTGGTTCGGTATCGCCAATAGAAGGAATTCTACGAAAGAAAGAGAGAAAGATGAGAAATTGTTTTCCACCCATTCCCATGCCAGAGAATGGGTTTTTAGACCATCGCCAAGGTGTGGAGCAGGAATACGAAGAGATGAGTTTAGAGGAAATCATGAATGGAAAGGTTCGTCAATTTATCGCATGCAAAGCTGTGATAAACGATATCATTCGCAGGGAGAGGATTTCCCTGGATTAATTGGGCTTGTATATGCCTATATAGACACCCTAGACGTGGGCATTGATGAAATGGCCAAACTTAAGCAATACCTTGAACTCATCCGTCGAAGGTCCAAAGGTGATAAAAATATAGTGGCATTTGATTAATTCCAACTCGAGTTTCCAGGAGAGCTCCAAACCCCTGCGATGTGGATACGAAACTTTGTGAGATCGCATCCATCTTACAAATTTGATTCTGTCGTCAGCCAGGAGATCAACTATGATTTGTTGAAAGCTGTTGATGCGCTGTATGCCGCTTTAATTTTTAAAATAATACTGTCCACTGACATGGTGATAGTGAAAGTGGGGTGTGCCTCGAACCGAGTTTATTACCATGTGAGTATGAAGGGAGCGTGCACGACCAAGGATCTATTGGGTTGTAATTTAGATAGTTAGTCTGAAAGCAAGCTTTTCATTAATTCGACTTAGAATGTGGTGATCAGACAATAAACATGTACTTCGTTGTGTTGGGACACAGCATGGATGGATAGAAGTCTGTGCAACAGTCAGCGGTAAGCCCTTAGGCTAATACAAACCCATTGGTAGGTATCAAACAAGTGAACATTTCCGCAGAGAACTTGATGCTCCGCCATTCCAATGTCAAATGGTCCCTGAATGTACTAGGATCGTTGCCTGATTTTTGGTGGTCAAGTACGTCAAGTTCCCGTTATCCGGATGCTCAGTTTGCAGTGCGTCCGTTTGTAGTAGGGGGGGATGAGGCTTGAGGATGAACGTTCACCGGCACCTTTCACCTTCAAAAGTATCCATCTTGTTACTCGCGGCGACGGACGAACTGCTCAACTTGGTTAAGCCTCGGCCAATCGTGAAGTCGAGCCTCAACAACAGAAGCGAAGGGCCGCAGTCCCCTTACATGTTCCCTCCTTCTCTCTGATCACCTATCGTGGCAGGTCCGCACGCTCAGACGCACGTTCATCGAAGGTCGGTGGCGTCGGGACGGACGGAATCAGAAAGTAAGCCACTGCCAGTGGTTTGTCAATTACGACATTGAGTGAGCCTGTCTGTTACTTGTCAACTGAGTGACAAGTACGATGAGCGGCCGACATATGACACGGCCGACACAACTTAAATTTTCATGTGCCTATATCCGATAAGATATCGCTTAAGAAATGCCGTGCACATGGCGCTTGAACTGGTGTGTTCTGCATCCAGTTTCGCTGCTTTAGCGCTGACAATCCACTGAAGCCTACCTTTACTACCACCCTCGAACAACTGCTCAAACATCTTGCTCAATGGGCTGTCTCTCATCCGGAACCCTCTTGCCATGGGAGGAGCAACAGAAATATGCCGACCATGTTCGGTCTCATGGAATAACCCAGTTTCTGCATATGTGGAGCAGAAGCAAGGATAGGCATGATTTTGAGTTGTTTTGGGGCGATGAAGTGCGTATACTCGTTAATCATAGTTGTGGAAGTGATTGATTATTGATCCAACCTTAAAAGGTTGAATACATGGTCGTCATTTTCGACGACGAAAACAAGAATGCGAAGTTATCCCTCAGACAACATGAAATATTGGCCAAGCTGAGCTCCACGGTGAGTGACACCTGTGTAGATAATCCAGACCAGTAAGCCAGCTTCTGATGGTCACCGTCTCATCTCATAACTGTCATAAGTATCTTCTCGGCGCCTACTTTCCATCCCGAGTTTGGTCGATATATGATAGAATCCACTCCTGGCTCTCCATACTCTGGATCCATATCCGACCTTCTGTCCGTTGAAGCTAATATGCGTTACCGGTAAGTCTCTATCAGGATGAGGAATGTATAACACTACTAAGGTGACTAGTCGTAACCTTGTCCGCAAACACCTGAAAGCGAATGAGATCCTCATGTCAATCACATCATTCCCGCGTCTAGGCGTGCCAGGCCAATTTACGGAGCCATATTACGATACAGCCAACGGGGCTTCTGGTCGTAGTTTATTTCTCCCTGACGAAATAGCGTGCATACATGTGCGCTTCCCGTAAGTCGGAATACATAACGCGGAGGGCTGCCTTAACAATAACGCAGCGCGCTGCCACCTCACGTCAGAAAACGGAGAGGTTCTAAAGCGGTCGTCAATCTGCCCATCTTCTTTGATCAAAACACACCTCGACCATTCATAGATCCGACTATTCCATGGAATAGATCAATCTATCCAGAAGATTCAGGTAATGCATTCGAGAATTGTCGAAGGCTTTCTGATTACTCTCAACCAGAGGCGAAGAATGGCGCCGCACTCCCAGATCATGTCTATCTGGATGTTGCAGGATTCGGAATGGGAAGTTGCTGCTTGCAGGTGACTTTCCAAACATGTGACGTTGCAGACGCAAGAAGGCTGTACGATGCATTGATACCTATTACCCCAATCATGGTGAGTCCATTAAATAATGAAGCTAATGTACGACTTGAGATGCGAAAACCTGACATATTGACAGCTGGCGTTGACCGCCGCAAGTCCGATATGGCGTGGCTATCTTACCGATGTCGATAGTAGGTGGAATGTAATTGCAGGCGTTGCCGATGACCGAACGGAAGAGGAGCGTGGTTTGAAAGTATGTCAAACCGGCCAGCGCATGTAGGGGTTAACGAACGATTCTACATAGCCATTGAAGAACAGTCGATTTGTGATACCCAAGTCACGCTATGACAGTGTCGACCATTACATATCCGATGATTGGCTCAATCGGCCAGAGTACAATGATACGAACGCACCTTATGATAATGACATATACAATCGATTGCGGGAGAATGGTCAGTGCGTCACGTTATTAGAGTCTGTTGGTATTGATAGTCGGAGAAAAGGCATTGACGATCTTCTGTCCAAGCATTTTGCACACTTATTCATTCGTGATCCATTCATGATCATTTCGGAATCAATTGACGAAGACGATACCACTGGCACAGGTCATTTCGAGGTTTGACCATCCTTACATGAAAGGCAAACTGATCGTGATGTATCATGCCCACACAGAACATCCAGTCTAGCAACTGGCAAAGTATGCGATTTAAGCCACCGCCACCGAATCCTGAAGTCGGGTGGCGTGTGGAATTCCGTACCATGGAGGTCCAAATGACGGACTTTGAGAACGCTGCATTTGCATTGTTTATTCTCTTGCTCTCGCGAGCCATTCTTATGTTCTCCTTGACGTTCTATATCCCTATATCAAAAGTGAGCAAGAAGACTCCTGTAGCATGTATATTAATTACCATTTCCAGGTCGATGAGAATATGCAAAGGGCCCAAGTAAGAGATGCTGCCCGTTCACAAAAGTTCTTTTTCCGCAAAAATATATATGCATTCGGCCATGATGGATCTTCCAGTAACGCATCGCCATCTCCCTCGGTGTCCTCGATGGAACAAACTGCACAAAAAAGAGACAGAAAACTACCCATCAGTTTCCCGCCTGTTTCTGCGCCAGATAATGAGTTCCTGGATCATTGCCAATGTGTCGAGCAGGAATACGAAGAGATGACTTTGGAGGAGATCATGAATGGAAAGGTTCGTCAACATACGAACACATCAACCATAAAATTGTGACAAATGGCATCATTTGTAGGGCGAGACTTTTCCCGGATTGATTGGCCTTGTAGATGCCTATATAGACACTTTGGACGTGGGCGTCGATGAATTGGTCAAAATCAAGCAATATCTTGAACTCATCCGTCGAAGGTCCAAAGGTAAAAAAAGAATATAGTAGCGTCTCTTGATTAATTCCAACTTGAGTTCCCAGGAGAGCTCCAAACCCCTGCGACATGGATACGAAACTTTGTGAGGTCGCATCCATCTTACAAGTTCGATTCTGTCGTCAGTCAGGAGATCAACTATGATTTGTTGAAAGCTATAGATGCGCTGTATGCCGCTTGAAATTTTCAAATGATATTGTCCACTGACATGGTGATAGTGAAAGTGGAGTGTGTCGTGAACCGAGTTTATTACCATGTGACTACAAAGGAGGTGCACGCGACCAGGGATGATCGATGATTGGGGAGATAGTTTGAAATTCTACTCTTGCTTGATTTAGCTGACCGTCGTAGAATATGATGACCAGAAAATACATGTATTGTGGATAAAACTGGGTAGCAAATTGATAGGGCCGATGAGCGACATGCCAGTTGCACACCAACAGTTGACCGACTTATTTGACAGCAATAGGTTCGACAAACATTCACCTATCTATACAACCCGGAAGGAGGGTGGGCGCTGGTGTCGTCCGCTTCTCTGGGGGAGCGGGAGCAGTAGCGCGATGGGTCACTGTAGTCGTTTATCCAATCCCCAGTGGGGGATCCACCATCATCTGAGGCGATTCATTCCGCCAACGACGGACCTGGCCGCGTGCTTCCTAGTGGACATCGTGGATATCTGCTCCCGTACCTGACTCCGGGGGGAGTAATGACATGAACGGGGTAACTGCTGACTATCTTTCTGCGACAGGCAAGACCCACAGAACAGAGTGGACGTAGTTATTTTCGACGTTCAAAGCGGCTAGGTTTAGTAGAACCCTCATCCTCTCTTCAATGAGCAAAGGTGTTGTGATAAGCCAATGTACGGCTTATCATGTATCGGTGAATATAAATGGCGTGAATTGGAGATCCAGCTCTTTTCACCATTACGCCTGAGTGGGTAATATCAAACCGAGTTTGCGGATGTAGACAATCTTTGCATGGATCCAAATCAAAGATTGAGAACCTCATTGAAGGGAATTCTGCAAGTACCACTGTCACCAGCATATTTGAGGTTAATTCATGAACCAAGTCTTGAATATTTCTTCATACAATGCATTCCAAGTATGGTTTGTGGTACGTTGAGTTTATGAGTTCTGGAGTGCTACATCATGGGACATGAGCGTTCCGGCAAAAGCCGGTGAATCCGTAAACTCACGGAATTGCTACTGTCGACCAACTCGTAAAATGTCTTCATTGCGACTACTTACCGTTGCGGCTCGTCGGACGACCTTCGCTCTAGGAAGACGTGGATATGCAGAAGTCAGCGATAAGCTGAAATTGTCTTTGGTGCTTCCACACGAAGTAACCTCGAATATATATTTTTTCGACTTGACAATTGACGAATACTAGGCACTGTACACGTCTGCTGACGTCGCACAAGTGAACATCTCTGCAGAGACAGGTGACATGGGCATTCTCGCAAACCATGTTCCTTCAATCGAGGCCGTCCGTCCTGGTGTCGTGGAAGTTATCGAGTCCAACGGTTCTTCAAAAAAGTTCTTTGGTGCGTAATCCATGGAAAGGTACTCAATTGATGGACTAAGTTAATTATGTAGTTTCTGGCGGTTTTGCGACCGTCCACCCAAACAATAGACTGACAATCAATGTCGTGGAGGCCGCGCCTTTGGAGAATTTTTCGGCGGAGGTGTGTATTGTGTCCTGGCTATATGTCACTTATTGAGTCCTCCCGCTGTGACAGGCTGTACGTACGAACCTCCAGGAAGCTCTCCGAGTTGCATCTGGCAGTGGGACCGAGGCGGAAAAGGTGGAGGCTCGCATTGAGGCCGACGTTTATGAATCGCTACAAGCAGCACTGTCAAAATAGATGCCTTAATTCATGGAGATATATACATTTGAAGTGACTACATATATTATGGTTTAGTGCAAAAGGGAAGACAGTTATGGTCCCCAGAACTTGGTGACGAAACGAGGATCGTGCATCAAGCGAACGGCGCCTTCTACAACTGACAAGTCTGCCAGAGCAACATGAGCGACATATACATCGTTTGTTAACTTCGAAAAGCGCACCGAGCTCTTGGCCCAGGTCAATATATGTCATTAGCTTCAAGGTAGTCGCGTCCACGACGTTTCCAATAAGTTCGACATAAGGGCCTGCTTCACCTATGTGCTGATCCTGCACCAAATCAGCGACACGATTTAATCGCTAATCCGGTATTGCATACTCTTGTCATTTGGACGTGCAACTCTCCACCATCACTGGTCTCCACAGTCGCCGTATCACCATGGACCTGAAACAACATGAGTAACAAAAGAATGGAGAAGGGTTACTGGCAGACCGAAATTCGTTTGCAAGTCAACCTGACTACTCTGCCTTTATATTGGGGAAATAGGGTGGCATTGACGCGTGGCGATATGTGCTCGAGGGACATGCTCTTGCTCGATGACCGCGCGGTCACGTGCAACGCAAGCCAAACACTGATAGCGGTTCTGTTCACTGTCAGAAAACTCCTCCAACGTCCTGTTGCTCGTCGCAAGAAGCGCAACACGAAGGCGAAAGTCAATGCTAAGCCTGCTTCAATGGCTGTTGACCCTTCAACGTCTCTGCGAGGATGCTATGCAGATATTTCTCCCCATCACTGCTGCCAAATAAATCGGTCGCACGAATCCTATGCAACCTCTTTTCAAGAACAACGTGCCATTGTCAGTCCAATCGCCATTCACTTTCAGTCATATCCTTTAATCTTTGTACAGGCAAATGGTTCCGAAGACAGAAAAGCTTCGTTTAATCATTGGAATGGGGTCGGCTACAGACAAGAAATGCTTGTGAATATACCCACTTCTACAAATATAAAAGCCCCGCCCTTGAATTCAATGACGGGATTTGTTCCCCATCCAGTATCGAGCCTGAGCTTTTCCGTATATCACGGAGAATTACCCATCTTAGATGCTGCGCATAACATGTCATCTGTCCACCTCCCCACAACCGCAAGCCATCCGATAGCATTGAACACCTCTCTGCCAGATGTATTTTCTATGGGCAACCACTACAAGCAGGACCCGGATCCATCGGACAATTTATCTCACAACTGGCTGTATACCATCCATGATGATTCCATGGCTTTATACGATGACATGGAAGAGGCCGAAATTTCTGCAGCCTACCACAGTAACAATGAGCAGGTTCTGATGATCGATAGACCAAAGGCTCCTCTGCCTTGGTATCCGCCAATCTGGGCTCAAGTAAGTTCGTCCTCTGTATCCATCAGGGACTGAGCGTCAATGAGGCACTCAAGTCACGTCAAGAAGTTTGCGAATCCTTCGGCTGGTTCAGAAGTTATCAAGGCGGTGTGTACTCTACCCGCAACATTGTGAAAGGATACCTGCTTGGAGGGTTTTCTGCCAGGTTACATGATACTTCTAGTCTGTCGCAACAGCAACTGATAGCCATATTAGTCGCGACAGATTCGAACATGATGGCAAATTAATAATATCCCACGGGTAAGTGTACTCGCCCATTCTGCAGCTCTTTTGCCAAGAGATAGCCTCCAGTGGCGGGAAAGCTGCATGCCTACGTCAACACAAAGGACGAACATTTGTGGCGGCTGAGGATGACCAATTAGCTCAGGACAAGTCCGTTCGCGCATTGTTAAGAACACACAAGGAATGCCGCCCTGTCGTTCTTGTTATTGACGACAGATACGCTCTTTTTCCATTCGACTTGTCTGCAAAGGAAGTGCGTTATGCAGTCCTTGGATTCTACACTATTGTGCATACATGGGGTATGCACAGATATTTTATTTTGTATTCTGTTTCCTATTAACATATCTGTATGTGAAGCCGAATTCCAACCGGCGCAGAATGAACATGGGCGTGTAATCAGGTATAAGTTTGCGTTTAGGTGGTGTGAAGGCCAGGTAAGAATGGATTGCAATCATTGCATTGTATTGACCTAAAAAATCTAGGGAGTGCCTTGGTGGATTCAGAATACAAGTATACTTATACGTGATCTGATTCATTCACCTTTATCTGACTAGTTCACAAGGCAGCGTACCCACATCGCCAAAATTGACATCATTTCCAAGGCGGCAACCAGGTGAATTTATTCCATGTGTGATAAAGACTCGACTGATGTCAAACAGTGAAATTGAGGGAGATGGCGATCTCTGGAATTAAGTAAGTCTGAATCTTTGAGTCGAAACCACTTCCCATGACATTAGGAAGCGCTTCAGTCCGTCTTTCCCTGTATTCGAACTGCCACCATTGTCGTATACAGTCGCCACAAGTGTATATCCAAGGTTGGGCTTGTCTCAATCCCGAATGTCCACTATTCTGGACCATGAGAAACTCGCAGAGGCTGCCTGATATATTAGACTACGATCCAAAGTTCCTGCAGCTGACAAAGCCGTATGTGCTTAATGAAGCGCTTACAAGCAGTTTGAAGCCATCAATGCATATTCCGGCTTTGAATGTTGGGGTCATCACATCTTACGCTGCGACAAGAGGATGGCATTGCGGTAAATGTGGAAGATTATCGTGCAGGTATGGATCAAGATTATAATCTGAAGACCTGATATATCAATAATCACCTAGATATAAATGGGAGAAATATGAATGTGCCCATTGTGGTGTGAGTCGCTTAACGCCGCTGGATAGGGTACTGCGCCTCTCTAACTCTAATCTAGTCCAGTCTTAACGTTTCGGCAGACATCCGGTCATCAAATACACTCCGAAAATTGCACGTTCCAGTTCCATTTCAAGATCACTTTTATTCGAAGGCTTCCGGTGTGACATTTGTTAGCACAAAATTCTTCGATTTGGGACGTGACCGCCACTTTGGATCATGTCAAACCTTCGAACTGCCCCATCAAAGGTAAGTGCCAATTCTCTCGTTCGTTCCTAACGTGTGGACATTATATACCTTATAGAGGTTTCATACACCACATTAAAGCCGTTTCTTCGGACGATCAACCGGAAGTGGACCGTGTTTTCACCGAATACCAACAACAGGCACTGGCCGGGGTACTCCCCTTTCGACGATGGCCACTAAGATCTGTAGGCCTATCCAATCTAGATACCTTCATCTCACTAACAAATTGGGAACCAGCATAAATGTAGGCACAGATCATGACCCCTTTATGATCATACGATCCATATCCCCACTAGGTCGTGGTTCACTATTAACCAATTACTTTTCCCAAAATTGTAAGTGTGATTGTATCCATTCGTTAAACTCGTTCTCAACCAATCTTTAAATTACAGGCGGCATTCCATACCAGGTATGGCTGAACTCTAATTATATGAAAGCAGAAATTTCCATTGTTTGTATAGTACGTTGGCGGTACAGCGAATACGCTTCCATGGAGCAAGGCACCTGGCGCTGTTGTTAAAGCCAGAACTTTGATCCAATCGCGAGTCTCGAGCGCTTTGAATCGATTAGTCAACTTTAATGAAGTATTGAGGTAAACAGTTTGACGCCGGTGACCGTTCTTTTCGTGCTAATTCACGTTGGAAGCGCGGCTTATATGGAACGCCAAAGAATGTCGGTTAGTTTTTCGTCCTGCTAAAGAATTCTATATTTTATGTCTACTTTTTTTTTTTTTTGACAGTTTCATAGCGATAGTGAACCAGGGTTAGGTCCGCTAGTAGCGGGTTTGTCTCTTGGTTCACCGGCTTTGATGCATTTCCGCCTTTTGGCTAAATACGAACCTTTGGGAGAACAGCGTCACATTGCGATGACGTTTGTCCTGCGCCATGTAAGTGCCACTGACAATGGGAATAACTATTTGAACTGATTGCTCTCTCAGGGTGACGTTTTAGTCATGGATGGCGCAAAGGTTCAGGAATTTTACGAGTATGATTATTAATGATCAGTGCTGGAGAGACTGTTGGGCTGACCCGAGCCATTTGCCAGGCACACCGTAGTACCAAGCAACTTTCGCATCGCGGCAACTGCACGATACATAGACAAGGAACACCCCAAATCTACGACTTAGATGATACCAGTGATGCTAACACTACTTGCTGTATTTATTCACCGCAGCTCCGTTATTTTATATCCCCGAAAATGATAGTGCCCCTTGCCCGGTCACATTCGGGTATTCTTCTAAATACGGGTGACAGTAACGGGTACCCGCTTGTTCCGCGGCCCTATTAGAGAATCTCTGCTTATCTTGAAATGCAAGCATGTCTTGTATCTGGCTCTCAAGAACTTGTTTTTCTTGATGCATGCGTCCAACTTCGTTCGACATTTTCAAAACTTCTGCCGCCAAGGTTTGCTTCAATTTTTCGACATGCACTAGAAAGAAAACGAGGTTGGGATATACGTATATCCGTCGCCTCCCAAAAGGTGAAAAGGACTTACTTTGGACGTTAATGGACGTTGCTTCTTTCATCGCTTCTACAAACCGGATACGCTCTCCCTTGATTTCGCTCGAGAGCTCTGTTAGCCCGAAAAAAAAAAAAGTTCAAGTTAAACATGGAATGTCAGAATTTATCAAACCTGTTTTCATGGTCTTCAATAAATTGACTTGATCTTGTCTATATCGCTCAACAACGCCTATAACGGATCCAAGTTCTGGCAAGCGTCGGCGAGAGATGAGAAAAGAAAGAAAGAAAGAAAGAAAGAAAAAGACAAAAAAAAAAAAAAAGGAGATCGGATTTTGTGAAATTGCAAACATACCCGACAAACGTGAATTGTTCAACACGGCAAGCAATCCATTTATGGAATTCTGCAGTTCGGCATAACTTTGTTGCGTCTGCACATTCGGAACTAATCCACGAAGTTCTTGCAGGAAGTTCGTCTGTCCTGTACCATCCACGTTTTGATCCGGACATCCCAGGATCTTGCACAGCTGTTCGACATTTGCAGAGACACTTTCGATCTGTGAAGTGCCGTGATTCACAAAAGCCTCAAGCCACTGATATATGGAAGTGTTTAGTATTTGGGCAATTCGTTGGGACCCTGGGGGTCATAACATAACCTTACTCACGGTATTAAGTTCTGTCAAATACCTCACGCTGTCGGCTTGCTGTTGCGTGTGTAGAGCACGTTGCTGGTTGTTGTCTTCCAGCAAGGAGAACACCTTGGTGAGCTGCAAAAAACAAAACAAACAAACAAACCATCAGTCGTTCAATCTTCTCGCCAAATTGACACAGTAATGGTAGGGGAGGAGCATACATCATCTTTGATATCTTTGACAGAAACGTCTGCTCTTCCTACCGGTGTAGTTGCTTTACGCTGCAGAGCAATCATGGTGTCCAGTTTTGACAAAACAGTCGAAAGATCAACAACGGGGGTCAGATCCTTGTTTCGTTCCGCTGCTAGAGGAGGCCGATCGTTCTTGCTTTTCTCGTTAATTTCCTGAATTTGAGCCAACCTCGCCAATACAGTCGGAAAATCGGACTTGATCTGGGCATGGATTCCATCTATAGCCCTCAGCACATCGGCAGCAGCAGCAAAGTTTTTATCTTCGACACTACTCTGCATCTGATGTCGATGGTGATACTCATTAACCAAAGCCGTCAATTTATCCTCAATGGCTCCCAGAACGTCCACGGTAGATTCCATTTTTCGGTCCACCTTGGTCACCAGTTGTTGAATACTACTATTACTAGGTGCATTGTCCATACGCGAGTTGCCAACGATACAAGAAATTTCATTTGGAAGCCGTTGAATCTCGTCTTGCAGACCGATTAACCGATCTTCAAGGTGTGTTACCTGTTCTCGATGCTCTTGAGCATGGTTCTGCAAAAGTCCAGCAAGAGGCGTTATATTTGAAGGTGCTTGAAGTTTATCCGGTATGGAACAGGTGATTTCAGGATCAGTCCTAGCAGAAATGGTTCCTTGATCAGCTACAGCGTCAGGAACACCAGTCACAGTTGGTTGCCCATTTTCAATCCAGCGGTGATGAGATAGACTTTTCTTATCTGATGCGGTCCTACTAGAAGTCGACGAGACAGAACGAGTCCTTTGCAAATCCAGATCTTTAATTTGTGCAAGACGTTGTTTGACGACAGACTTTTGACTTAAGCTCATTATAGACGGACTGCGACATTTCTCTAGAGTTGTCGTCGAGACTGAACCCGATGCGGAGAGTCTTGAAGTAGGCCTTGTCGGGGGATAGATACTGGAGGACGACAAGTGTCTGATTGCCGTACTTGGTAATGGCAAGTTGGCGTTGGCATTTCTGCCTCGGTCCAGGGCTTCCATCCGGACCTGATCCTGAGATGGTAGCACGACATCCCTAATCATCCCACCAATCAGTTCATATTCGTTTGACACGAGCCAAGGAAGAAGCGAAAGGGTCAACCAACCATATTGCACTAACCCACCGTGCTCTGTCCCTCACGGTCCTCGCCGCCAACTTTTCCGACCCTCTGCCTTGAAACAGGACCTCGAATACTTTAAACTCGTGGATCCTCAGCTCGTCTTTGCATCCTACCAAAGGAAGCTGAGTATCTTGCTCATCTAATTGACTGGGGACAAGAGATCGGACATCGGCGCACCGCGCAAGGCTGAGAATGTGAGTCAAAACGTGTTCCCCTTCAGAGGACGGGTTGGACCACGAGAGACGGATGGATCGGTCTTCCGCCTCAAGAGTGGCGATACACGGAAGCCAGATGGAGCCCAATTGTTGGACGTGAAACGAACTAAAGTTGTTTGGGTATTGAGACTGGTATAACAAAACACCACAGAGCTGCTTTTTCTTGGGCGCGGAATCGCTAAGAGTACCGCTAGACAGAGAGACGGGAGGGACTGGTGCGTCAAAGAGGGCCACACCTCGTGGTCTTTTGGCGCCTCTGTCGTTGTTGTTGTTGTTCTCGTTGTTCTCGTTGTTATTGTCATTGTCGTCGTCGTCTGGTGCGCACCTTGGCGGGACACGAGGTAATGCCTTTCCGGTAGCAGCTGGCCGCGTTTCAATCGCGTTTCTTTCAAAGTCAGTCCTGGGCTTGAATCCATATCGGCGCTCAGGTTCAGGTTCAAGGCCAAGGTCAGGTGCAACCCTTTTTTCGCCGGACGCATTCCGTTTATTAATAAAGACTGACAGAAGATTTTTGATAGATTGCCGGATGGGCGACTTTTCCTTGTCTTTGTTGGCTGGTGAAGTAGGTACGACCATTGTACGGTTCATTACGGGTGGCGACTCCCATGGCCGAGTAAAGTCAGACTCGAACCGTTTGATGAGTATTTTGGTCGAGCGCTCCATTAATGGAGGAGGAGGAGATAAGACAGCCAGACCTAGCGGCTGACGCCAGCTTGGGATGTCTTTTGGCCCTCTGAGAGGCTGACTAGCGCTGACTTGTGTCGTGGCATGGTTCAAATGTGTGTCATTAACAATAGTGAGAGTGTCGAAATATGCAACGTGCAGGTGCAGGTATGGGTTAATATAATGTACAAAAAAAATTTCAAACATAAAACGGCCTATCCCGCCTACGATTCTCCCAAGCCGGCTGTAAACCGTGCGAGAAGCGTGGAATAAAAAGCATTACGACCTCGGGGTGGGCTGATACAAATAAAACCTCCGCTCGGTTCCAAATACAGTACACGATTATCTGGCCAAATTGAGAAATGAAAAAAAGGCGATGGATGACGGATGGAGCCGGATTCTTCAATAATTCATCGACAACCTTCACAAGTCTATGTTCAACGATGGTCCACATTCTCCATAGTAATAACATGTCGTGGTGTACGTTCTTTGTCGTCAGAAATACCAAATGCCAGACGGCGATCGTCTCGGCACAGTGACCAGTAACATCTCGCCGTCAAATTCAGCTCTGACCTGGACAAGGTCTGCATCATAACCAAAAGAGATCCGACGTTCAAAATGGACTTGAAAAAAAACACAAAACATTTAGCGTCACAGCTGTAAGAGCAAAATTCAAACTCACCTCCTGCACCTTCCCACTGGTCCGCTACTACATGCAATATTCTTCTCTTTTTTGTTGCTAGCGTAATGCCGTCTCTGCCGAATCCAGGCAGTCTGACGTGTATACGATAATCTCGAGGAGTTGTTTCGGCTTCAATATAGGTATCTGTAGGAGGCGGTCCACGATTCAAAAATGGAACATGCGGTGCTTGTCGGGAATTTTGCCCACAAGACTCTGATTCATTCTGATCGATATTTTCGGATGGGTCCGGATCCAAAGGCAAAATCATCGGGGGCTCTGGCGGAGGCAGATAATAGCTGGAGGACGACGAGCGCATTGACAATCCTCCAAATTGCAGTGAAATGCTCGAATGACGAGCCAAATAAGGTGACGGCTGAGTTGGTCGTGCATATGCGCTGCCAAGACCAGTACTCGTGTAGGACGAGAAGGTGTTGCTGTAAGCGGTGGAATCATTAAAATTCTTGACAGCATTAGAATTACGCCGGAGGTCTGATGAGACAGAGACCACACTTTCTGTGGAAGCCGACGAGCTAGAGGACGAGCTGGCGGCAAGTGGAGGCGGTCTATCAAACGAAGTGGCGGTTAAATTGGAGGAATCGGAAGTTGCCCTATCTACGACTGGCTGTGCGGGGGCCTGATGTTCATTGTTTGAAATGGGGGTAGTTAAGGATTTTCCGTTGGGAGTAGTATGTGGCAACATTGGGTGCGATGATGAACTGGAAAAAAAAAAGGTGTCAGAAATGGGGGGGGTTACGGAGTATGCCACCGACACGGATAGGGAAGGAGGTGAAGTGGAACCTCGGGCCGAGTTTGAAACGGTCTCACTGGTCCGTAAGGTGAAGAAGGGAGTTGTGGCGTCCATGGAATCAAATGCCACGGCGAACGGAGAGACAATGTCTTGTTGGAGGAGGGAAGGGGAAGGTAGCGGGACTTCTCTGGGAGAGTCAATGGAAGCGTATCTCTTGGGAAAGCGAGAGATCGATGTGGGTCGCGGGACTGGTGGGAATAATCAGTTCGTAGTCACAATAGGATAGGCATATATGTTATAAGTGAGTGTGGCAGGCAGGAAACAAAGGATTTTGTTTGGACAAACAAGGAACAATGAGTGGTTTCATTGCTCATGAATCAGCAGCAGAATCAGTCATGGACAAAGGAACGGGTCAAAGGTAAAGAGGAAGTAGCGTAACTATGAAAATGCCACGTAACGGCCCGCTCCTCCACCCAGGACAAGATGGGGGGGGGGGGGGGGGGGGGGGTGAGGGGAGCTGCGGCAGGAGGGAGGGGGCGCCGAGGGGTGGGTGGGAGGCAAGAAAGAATGGAGAGGGAGAGAGTTTTGAGGGAGCAAAGAGGATGGTTGGAAGCTCACCACGATCGGAGGGGTCCTTTTGCTTGTTGTCCTGACAAGCAGAGTCATCCTGGATGGATGCAGAAGGGGGATGAGTGTCTGGAGAGCGGGGAGCCATGCCAGACGGCGTCCTTGGCTGGCGGGGAGAAGAAAAAGAGCAAGGGAGAGAAGGGTGGTTATGTGGGATTGGATTGAGTGGAGACTTTGTGTTGACGATCACTCGACCCCTGTGCAGGCAGGCGCTGAATTAGGAAATCTGTCGTCACAAACGGTCTGTGCCCAAGCTGCGATTGGTGCTCAAACGCAAACTTGTGGGCGGCAACCGTCCGCCCCATCTTATAGCTGTAAGGCAGGCAGGACATCTCTACACCGCACCTGGTGCTCCGGCCGCTCGTGGCACAAACCCGCCCTACAAGTCTTTAAAGACTAACTAAGACTAAGACTAAGACTAAGACTAAGATCAAAAGACTTTTTACAAGTCGGAATGCGGTGTCATGACGTGACCTCGGAGACCGCCAGGCTTATTTGTCATTACAACGTCATTGCCTCCGGACCAGTCGGTTGGCGCTGGCTTGCCTTATGCAGCATTACTCAACATTTCAACGTTGGAGTAACGCGGTCTCCTGCTTGTTTGATCACATCTCGGTCACTCACTCGCCCTCTCCTGGTGACACGCAGTCACCATCACCTTTGATTATTGATTAAATGATTAATGATCACTAGTCACTAGTCACTGGGTACAGTAACTACTCTCCCTCTGACAACCCATGCTTTTTGGTCCCTGGGTTTCCGCGTTGCCGTTGGAGTGCTTTGATATATTCCGTGTCCAGTGGCGCCATCATATCGCTTGCCACGGCCTTCTCGGCCAACCGACCAAGCGAGCCTCCAAACCTGCTATTTATGGATCCATTCACGTCATAAATGTGAATACAAATCGTAACACGTGCAATAACATCAAAATCGCTCCAAATCGTCAAACAGGTCTTGCAATCCAGTTTCATGCTTCATACACTGCAGAGTCACTTCATGTTCGCTACTCATACACATTAGTATCATACCCTACCATCCGCCCTATTGGCTTACCTGGGCTCCAATGAATACTCGCGGCTGAGGCTAAGCGTCGTCGACAGAATAGAGCTGCCCATCAAGTAGTTAATACCTTTACCACTGGTCCGAAATGGCCAGGAATAAACAAACGAGGTGGTAGGATGTTTATCCATCTCCAAACTGCCGTAAGATGCCGGGCTTTCGGACCTGATGTCGATGCCAGACGACGCGCTCTCCAGCGAACCCGGGACAGGAGCCACTCTGAATACAGTCACAAATTGCTTCCAAGGGGGTTCTGGCCTCCTGGATTTCCTGCGAGACACCCAAGGCCTTTTTGACTTGGTCACAAACGGTTCGTCATCTTCAACGTGGTTTAACCCGAGATGCGCTTCACCGGACTGGATTATTGGCTCAAGCCGAAAGAACCCCTTTGGCGATTTTGAAGAACCTTGAGACATGTTGAAGTGCTCGCAGCTGCGAGCTCGCCGGTGGTTGCAAGTTTGCAAGTATTCCACGCAATGATGTCACTGGCAATTTCACTGCGCCTTTCCTCTTCCGCCGTCCCTTGAACCTAACAGGGTTTCCCGCCACAGCCGTTCCCATGCCTGGTGGGCGCAGCTCTCTTCTCAACATCAAGTCTCACTGAGACCTCAGGATGCTTGACGAATATATATATTGTTTTTCCTTCCCTTGTCGTTCCGAACTTGCATTGACGCCCAAATTGGAAATGCCACATCCATGTGTTTGTTAGCCACGCCACAGCAACTAATAAAAGGCGCGTCGACTCGTCGTCTGAACTTGCCGCCGCCCACAACTATTCCTGTAAGTATTACCTATAGGGCCAGAACCAACCTAGGCTAGCCGCTGGATCCCACGATGCATCTGCTATCCCACACGCTCATCGCTATCGCACTCGCGCTGCTGGATCTGGAATCAATCAACACGGGCATCTATGCGCTGCCAATCTCCGATCTGGCTACAGAACTACCCTCGCCTACCAATCTAGTACCTAATACACGCCATGATTCATCCACACTTCTTGGGCGGGAAATTCATAACGCCGATTACAGTTCGGGTGGGCAGCCGCAGAACTCCACATATGGGACTGCTCCTAGCACTTCATCAAACATGTCAGACGCGTCTCCTACACCATATTCTTCTAACTCTGTACCCGGGAAAAGTTCCAAAACGGAACCCGCCAAGGGGAAACAAGCCATGCGTACAAAGGAAAACGCGGTAGGACGGACTGCCAACGATCTGACGGGTAAAGCCGGACATGGACGGCACTCTGCTGACGTGATTTCCCGCGAAATCTCCACTCCCAACAATCCAGCGCCACTCCATCCTAGGACACTGGTGGGAAGAGCGCACTCCCACGAGAATCACCGCTGTGGCCACTCGTCCTACATGCCCATGCGAGACGCAGACAAGACGCGCTGGATCAGACAAGACGCTCGACGGTACGTGGAACCGTTGTTGGACGACGACGACGCTCGGAGGTGGTTCGACGGTGAGGAACGTGCTGACGTCAGCGGTGACGGAGGGCCCTGGTTTCGGACTCTCCGGTACTTTGATCCAAGCGATGTTGAGAGGATGCTGGCTGCATTCCGTCTCTCCCATGGCATCCCCATCGACTGACGCCTGGACATGATACTACCATAACCTTATAATGTATATATGTAACATTCGACTTTATTATTATTATTCGGCACGAACTCATTAGACCGTTGCATGTGCCTTCCACATGGTGTCGCATGATTACTGGCACTCGTGGCGCACGAACCTTTAGGCTCCCATCAGCCAATAACATTTAGGATCGGCCAGTCTATACTGAAATCCGGCTTCGTGCCTAGGACCAGAATGTCTCTGGTGTCCTTGAGAGAACGTATTTGTGATTTTCTAGCCTTGAGGCTACTACTCACGAGCACTTGGACCCTTGTGAACCCGATCAAGGCTTTCTAGCACCACCCAGTTGTTCTATTTGTTTCAGGCTTAATGCCCAGGGGTTATGTTATCAACCATCCTGCCGCGCGCACTGCCAGGCAACACAAGGCAGTACGGCGCTCCCAGGGCTAAAACTAAAATGACATCTGTCATATCGCCGCGTCACATACATATAGATATATAATCACATAATTTGTCATACACTTTATTGAGTCAGTCATTTACCTGATTCGGGTATGCTTTTTTTTTCTCATTTTTTCATTTTCATTTTTTTTTTGCTACTGCGGGATATATGCGGAGGCATTTTGCGCGGAGTTTGAAACCTAATAATATCATCAAATCCTTAAAAAGGAAGAACGTTGGGAAAAAAAAAAGAATGGGTAAAAAAAAACAGTTGACACACACACACACACATATATACACACACTTCGGATAGCGTTCCCGGACTGCTTTCTTTAAATTATTTTTAATTTTTAATTTTAGGGTGATGCATGGACATGCCATGCCTTTGAGTCACGTAAAACAATAAAAAAAATAAAAAAAAGTGAGGATGGTGACGGCGGTTAGTGTGAATCTCGTGCTTTGTTGCACAAGCGTGACTCGTTCAGCCAACAACTGTCATTTGATACCTCCATGAGATCAATGTAGCCGCGATACTGCCGCGGTATTGTATTGCAACTGTTCCAGTGGAACACTGTTCCGTTGGCCTTACAAAGGTTTTTTTCACATGCGATTTCACTCAGAGCTCAGCCTAGGCCCGAACAAGAACATTTAAATGTGGTAACAACAAGCAGAATTCACTCTTTACATATATGGGTAGCCTTGTCCCATGAACACCGGGATTTATAGCCTTGCTTTGGTGATATGTTCAATATCTCTATACTTATAATAAAGCTTCAGGCTCTCTGGATTTGCCACAGTCCCGCTGGGTTGAACATCAATTCCAGATATAATCTTTTTCACTGCAATTTCAATCTTCTTTCCATTCACTGTATACTGTTATCCCTCCAAATCAATTCTGCTCTATAATGAGATAAAAAAAAAAGGCCTTACAGGAATTTCCTCAATTTCCATGACATATTTGGGAACATGCCGTGCACTCAATGCCGTTCTAACCGCCTTTCGTATTTTTTGTTCCAAATCGGGGGTGAACAAATGCCCAGGACGCATCTTCAGGAACAGCATGACCGTCTCATTCTTGTCCTCTGCACGGCGTTGTCCCACACATAAGCTGTCGTTGATCTCTTCAGTAAACTGCTCCATAACGCCGTATATCTCTGCAGAGCCAAACCTGACTCCGCTCGGATTAAGCACACCATCACTCCGACCTAGCATGATGATACCCTTTGTGGCAGGGTTGACAACTACAAAGTCGCCCTGCCGCCAGATACCCGGGAACGTGCTGAAATAGGCTTCCCGAAGTCTTTCGCCAGTTGGATCGTTCCAAAAGTAGAGGGGAAGAGAAGGATGGGGGCGTGTACATACGAGCTCACCGGGTTCACCGGTATGCTCGATGTTTTTTCCCGAGGGGTCAAAGACTTCGACTTTGATGCCAAGGACCTTGCATTGAATTTCTGAGAAAAAGGGTTTTGTTGTCCGTAGCATGCTTTTCCAACAATGAAGCTTACCACCACAATATACAGGGAGGCAAGGTGCGCCTGAGACGACTGTTAAGGAGGTAAATATCAAACATAGGGAGATACAAGAGCGACACACGAGATGCACAGATATCTGTACCTCCGCTGGTGGATATCAGATGTATTCTTGATCCACCAAATGCCCGTTGGGCCCATTCAAATAAAGGTGGGGTTATGGGGGCACCGGTGGACGAGACGGTACGCAGAGCTTCAAATGATCCCAGTTCTACTGAATTGAAACGTGTAAAATTGGCAGCTGAATAAGCGGAAATTACACACACATGGTTTAATGTTTCGGCTTTGAACCTCGGAAAGGAAACGTGGACTGGTTCCAAGGATGGACACACTGTGACAATATGAATATGATCAGCATGCGGACGTTCCTATCCAATATTTTGGGGTACTTTTGGTCATTGATCATCTTCAGATAGGTCTCCACGTTGGGATAGAATGGAGATCCGTCATATAGAATCATCCGTGCACAACATGCAAGTCCAGTTAGCATGAAGTTCCATACCATCCATCCAGTCTACCAATTATGAATCAATATTCCCGTTTCAACGGGAACGGACCGAAAACTCACTGTGGTGTACTGAAATAAAGTATCGCCAGGATTCAGACCCATGCATAAGTGAAGTTCTTTCATAGTCTGTATTAAGACACCCTGGGATCGGGTATGAAAGAAGTCAGGGCGCAGCACAATTGAACGTACCCCAGCAGAGTGAACTATGCATTTTGGCTTGCCAGATGTACCTGAACTGTATAGAATATATACAGGGTGACTGAATGGCAATTGCTCGAATTTTAATTCCCGACCATCGCCTGTGGCGAGAAACTGCGCCAAAGTTGTTCTTCGGGATCTCAATTAATGAATTTCATTTAAGCGAAGAAAACAAAACAAACTGACGTATTTGCCAACTGTGCTCTTGAAGCCACACCTGATACAGCACTGGGAAGCAGTATTGCCTGTTGCAAACCTTGTTTGGATAATTCCCCAACTACTTTGCTGACTTTGGGTATAAGGTCTATGACCTTGCCTGCATACTGAACCTCGGTTTCAGCAAAGATGAATTTAGGTTGGATCTGCCTATATCTGTCCAATATACCCTGGATTCCCATATCCGTCGCGGTAGTGGAAAATATGCCTCCCACGCTGGCAGTTGCGAGAGCCATCGCGACACCTGTAATTGAATTGGTGATAATAGCTGCTCTGGGTGAGATTTTGGTAGACGCGAAAGAATGATTGATATACCGACCTGCGACTCTATCGCCCGCTTGAAGCCCGTTGACTCTCATGGCAGCTGCTATATCTCTGACCATCGTCCGCAGTGTGCGGAAGCTGCAGTGTTGGACTGAGCCAGACTCGCTGATGGCAGTTATTGCTATTCCATCGTCGTTGCGGCGTAAAAGATTCTCGGCATAGTTCAGCTTGGCGCCTGGGAACCAAATGGGTATTTCATTAAACTTGCCGTTTTCCAAAATCTTGACAACGCATCAGTTGGGAGACCGGAGATTATATATAAAAACCATCACCTTGGTTGGTGGTTCTGAGTATATGATACCGAGGTACTCCCAAGTGTCTTGCCAAAACGTGTAATCGGTGACTGAATACTCGTGCAAGTCATAATAGTTGGCTTAGATGAGGTTTAGCATGGCCCGGTTATATTTTTGGCGGAATGCATACTGAGGTTGAGTCCATGCTTCCTATTAATGAGTCTTCTGAGAGCATCCAAGTTGGTATGGTGCGGACGGGAGGGTGTCCAGAGGAGCTGCGAGCGGGTGAAGTGAGAAGCCATGAATGGGAGCTTCTCGCGAAGCGTGGCTCGGCGATGTTTCCGTTACAAACGTTACACGCTTATGAATTGACTTGGCTTTGAGTGTTCAGTACGTTCAGGGCTCAGTTGCGCCGCGTACGGATCCTCGTGGGACATACAAAGGGCGATTGCAGTGAGCATTGGTGGTCTATGAAGCGCAAGCGAAAGCTAGGCAGTGTACACGACCACTGTGCGCGTTCTGCAAGACTGCCGCAAGGGGCAAACACGTGGGTCCATTCTTGCTGCCTTAAGCAGCCTTTGAACTCAACGCGACTCTTTCTTCATCCTCGTCTCCCCTCTGTCCTCCGCAATGGCCGGCCACTCCTCTCTCACAAATGGCCATACCCCAGCAAACTCCGAACGCATTCAAATCATTGACGACGAAAAAAACTTCACGTTTGTAACACAATTAACCTTGTAATACCTACTCCTCTTTACACTTCATTCTACACCGCAGTCCAAATCTAAACGCCCAGATTGAACGCTGGGGACTAAGGAATGTCGGCTTTGACTACAACATCGTTGCTGTTTTCGGCTCCCAGTCTACTGGCAAAAGTTGGTCAAGAACACCAAACGTACACATGAATACTAATTCAGGTTCCAGGTACATTACTAAACCGACTTTTTGGAACTACTTTTGATGTCATGGACGAATCAAAGAGACAACAGACCACAAAGGGTATGCGCAGTTGCCTAGAGTGTTTACTACGGTCACGGAATCCACGCAGGTATCTGGATGTGTCGCGGCAGAGATTCGAATATTCTTGTGATGGATGTTGAAGGTACAGATGGTCGCGAACGTGGCGAAGACCAGGTGGGAGATACCCATGACTTTGAAACCACCACCAATGCCCAAGTATTCAGGATTTCGAACGCAAATCAGCCTTATTCTCTCTTGCCTCATCTGAAGTTCTCATTGTCAACCTTTGGGAACACCAAGTTGGGCTCTATCAAGGGGCCAACATGGGACTCTTCAAAACCGTATTTGAGGTCAATCTCGGTCTGTTTGGAAAGCGGGCACTTGAGGGGTGAGTACTTATCCTACGGTGCAGGGCATCATTGTCATATCCCAAACTAGTATGAGCGGTCGTACCCTCCTCTTATTCGTCATTCGAGATCATACTGGAAGAACTCCACTCAATAACTTGCAAGAAATTCTTACCGCAGACCTCGAACGAATATGGCACAGTCTAAGCAAACCACCAGAACTGAAGCAATGCCGGTTAATGGACTTCTTTGATCTTGCTTTCACCGCGCTCCCTCACAAGTTTCTTACGCCCGACAAGTTCGAAAGCGAAGTTGCAGAGTTGCGGACGAGGTTTGTCAATAAAGACCAGAAGGGATTCTACCTCAAACCCATGTACCACAAGCGCATCCCGGCCGATGGAGTTGCTTACTATATGGAAAGTAATTGGGTATGCTCATTATGCAGTCATATCGGACATATTCAAATTGGGAATTAGGAACAAGTTCAAACTAACAAAGATCTTGATCTGCCTACACAGCAAGAACTTCTTGCCCAGTTCCGCTGTGACGAAATATCCAAAGTTGCATTTTCTGAGTTTGGCGAGCAAACCAAATCGCAGAAACGACCCATTGAATTGGGTCACGTTGTACAAGGGCTGGGCGACATGATGAGAACATGGCGTACAGAGGCCCTCAGTGAGTTTAGATTCTGCTGGCCGATGTAATATGCTTACTCTGAAAAAAGATGTATATGACCGGGATGCTTCCCGATACCATCAGCAAGTGTACAAGCGCAAACGCAGCGAGTTGGTAGCATCAATGGATGTAACGCTATCATCACTCTTCCTTGGACAGCTCAAGAACCTGCACAAGTCATGTCTTGTGACGTTCAAGAAGCAAATGATGGACGGGATGAAAGGCGACAGTTACAACTTTTCGGACATTGTCTTCAAGGCCCAAATGCACTGCGAAGAGACTTTTTCCAGTGGTGTCAAGGAGGCCTTGGTAGAAGGCACCGATTGGAGCTGGCAAGATGAGCTTGTATTGCTCAAGGACGAAGTTAGACAAGTGGCTGATCAATGCAGGAAGGACGAGACTAAAAAGATGATCAACTCGATTGAGGTATGCAACTTAGCTTGTGCAAGTTGCACACAACTCAGTACTGCGTATAGCGCAAGTTCAAGAGCCGAATTACAGATCCTGTAGAGTTGGTGCTTGACAAGGCCACGCCAGATATGTGGGATAAAGTTCTTATGGCTTTCAAGAAGGAGCTGGCACAAGCAGAGGACCAATACATGACGAAAGCCACCAGTATGTTTTTCACGCATTGCAAATACTTTGACTAAATAGTTGTCGTAGGCTTCAATTGTACCGATGAGGAGAATACTGTTTCACTGGCTGATCTACGGAGACGTGCATGGCAGGCACTGCGGAGCAAGATTGACGAACAATTGGCTGAGGGGGTCATACTCGGCAAGCTGAGGGCACACTTTGAGGAGCGATTCCGTTACGACGAGACTGGCGTGCCCAGGGTATGGAAGCCCAAGGACGATATCAAGGGCGTGTTCAAGGAGGCAAAGGATGGGACATTAGCGCTGGTGCCTCTGTATGCCAAGATTACTCCCAAGAGTGCTGAAAACGAGTATGAGCTACCTGCTGACGCGTCGAATATCTCGGGGGAGGAGTTCGACTTTGCATCTTCTCTGGTCATTTTCAGCGAGACCAAGGTCCGCGATTTGCAAAATAAATTTGGCAGGGATGCCGATGCGCATTACGTGGAGGCCGAGAGAAGCATGGTCGTGGGCATTGCGCAGATTCCAAGATGGGTGTACGCGCTCCTGGTTGTGCTGGGATGGAACGAGGCGGTAGCAATTATGTTTAGCCCCATTTTATTCACGTTTGCCCTTGTGGCCCTTGTGTCCTTGTGAGTGTTTTTTTTTTTTTTTTCGACTCGGACTATGAGTTGTTGATAATGTGGCGACAGATATTTTATCACTCAACTCGGCTTTGCCGGGCCCTTATATAATATGGCATCGAATGTATTTTCCGAGGTACGGAGTTCACGAGAGTGGTAGGAACGACTAACCAAGACATGGGTATAGATATGGGATCATATGGTAGTACTGCTGAAACGACAGCTAGCAGACCCGGTGACCGGGCCTGCGCAGACGGAGCCGCAGACTCGGGATGAAAGAGAAGAGGTGAAACGAGAGTTAGGGAGAAGAGAGATGTAGAGTATTGTGTCCGGGTAACCTAATACGAGGACAAAGCCAGGTCCCACGGTGGCTACACAATAGATCCTAACACGTGACGCAACAAGGCTGTCCAAATACGGCAGGCAGTAAATGGAGGACGAGACAATGGACAGCGCAAGTGAAAAACCTGGCAAAGCGCTGGTAGCCTCGTCCCGTCGCAGGTCGACTTGCAATGGCCATGAAGCCCTACCTGCTCCTCCCTCATCTCCTTTCTCTAGCCTGGCTCGCTTATCCCATCATCTCTCTCCTTTTCGTCGCATTTCGCCTTCTTCTCTCTTTAGATGCTTCCGAGAGCGATATAGCCTCTGCAAAATTGGACTTGCTCGCTAGTTGTAAAGCAGCAGAACACGCGGCCACATCTGCAGCAAGTCTGCCACGCTACATGGCTGTCGCGACTAATAAGCAGTTTGCGCACGCCGTCAACGCCACGATCGCCGGTGCCCGCGATGTCCTCATCCTGTCTCTCACAGTGATGGAGGCTGTCATCAATTTCGTCGTGGACATCTATCGGTCAACATTTTTCTGCTTTTTAGAGCTGGTGGTGGTGGGTTCGTTGCAGCTTTTGATCGCGGCGACGCAAGAGGTGAGTTGCTCGGTTGCGCCCAGTTAAGAGGGAGTGCCTGATATGAACTTGAACAGATTAATAACTTGGTGAACAGTGCTGCGAGCTCGCTGAGGACGAGCATCCAGAGCGACATCGCTAATGCTAACAATGTCATCAATAACGCCATCAATGCTATCAACAAAGTCAATCCTTTTGGAAAAATCACGGCCCCGCAAATCGCCGTTCCGAGCCTTGATGGCTTGCAAAATATCACATTACCTTCATCGTTCCAAGATACCCTTGTACAACTCAACAATTCCATTCCAAGTGTCAGTGTTCTGAAACAGACCATTAACGACATGTAAGTCCCGTCCTCGTCCGTATTAGACGCGCTTGCAACTATGATGACAGCCTTGACCAGCCATTTGAACTCGTCAAGGGAGATATTAATGCCACCTTGGCCAACATTACTTTTGACGCGTCTATTCTCCCTGTTCCGAGCCAGAACAGTGTCACATTCTGCGACAGAATCGACTTGTCCGTCGTAGACGAATTGGGTGCGGAACTCATCAAGATGGCAAAAATCGGAGTCGCTATACTCGTCCTCGCAGCACTTTTTCTCACCGCCCTGAACTGTCTATTCATCTGGTACAAGTGGCAGCGCCTAATGCGCCACTTGAAGTATACCCGCCAAGCCTGGATGACAGATCCTACCATCATTCATACCAAGACAGCATCGGCTATTCCTGAAATTGCTTTGTCAGACCACAACTTAATGATGTTACACGCGGACATGCACCATCCACTCATTACGCGTATCCTCAACACGCTTTCTACTAAATTCCGTTTCACGCCATCTCAACATGCGAAGATTCGATGGTTCTTCCACTACGTCTTTCACCCTCCCGCCCTCGCTTGCTTCTTGATCGGCTTCTTCGGACTATTATGTGTCGAGATCCAGTTGCTCGCTTTAGGACCTCTAGATGTCTACTTTTCAAAAAAAGTAGCTTCGGCCACAACCGACATTTCCCACACGATAGCGGCTGCAATCAATGCTAGCATGTATAACCAATCAGCGACGTATGCCAACGACGTGAATTCTCGCGTTGACGTTATACAGAGCACGATCAATGATGGTCTATTTGGTTGGGTCAACGTCACGACCACAACTCTCAACAACACCGTCAACGCGTTCTATACCGATATTCAGAACGTCGTGACGACACTGTTTAATGGCACTTTCTTTGAGGACCCTGCGCAAGACTTTGTCAAATGTTTCCTTGGATCGAAGGTGGATGCGATAGAAAAAGCGCTCACGTTCCTGCACAACAACCTAAATGTAAACATGCCTCAAGTCAATGAAAGCGTACTGGTTCTATCGCCAAATTCCGTCAACGAAGTGACACAGCCCATTGCACGAGCTGCTGTTGGTTCTGGCAACAATGGCACGGACACTGGTATTGTCGGGAAGCTCATCAGAAAATATGAAGCGTCCTTGAGGAAGGAACGGTACATGTTTACAATATTCATGGTAATATGGGCAGTTGTTGTCCTCTTGGCGATTTGTATCCTCTTATGGAACACCTATGGATCTCGGTGGCTGGAGGAACGGCGACGCCAAAAGTGGCAGCGGGAACAAAGGTCAGGTATTGACAAGTTGATTGTTCCCTTTAAGCCGAGGGCGACGGACGAGAGGAAATTACTTGATAATCCGAGTAAACCAAGAATCGCTTCGGTCCTAATCTCTCCGCCACGTGAAACGCAGCCCCGGACTCTTGCTGTTTCAAGTCCCAACAGGAACAGGAGTCCGAGTCCTTCCCCGCCTGGGCCTGTCAAGCATGGTTTCGAGCCAACTCATCCGCGATCTCGGTCTGACGAGACCCTCGTTATGGGACCAAATGCGGCGAATGACGATGCAGATAAGCTTCTCACTGCCAAGAAGAGTAATACGGAGTCTTTATCATCGAAGACAATCGATAGGCTGAAATCGATTGGTCGAAAGAAGGGTCCAGAAAAAGGCAGTACTCAGCAGGCAGAAGAAGTAAACCATATGGAAGATGGTGGTGATGTGGAAAGAGGGGGTCGGACGGCTTGGTTGGGACGCATGGCCTCCAAGTTGGGCAAGAACGCGAATGCCTCGGAAACAATATATCGGCAGGAAGGACCGACGTCTTCTGCGCAACTAGCTTCCCCGACCTACGCCGGTGGTCTCAAGTTACGTTGGTCAAATGAGACGATGTCACCTACTAAGACAAATTCATGGAAAATCGGCTCTGCGAACCAACGCGCCGCTCCACCAGTGCCAACCACATTCACATACCCTTCACGGCCGGTGCAAAATCCACTACCCCCACGATACACACCATATGTCCCCAGCGAACCGACGTATGATGAAAGACGAAGATCGTCAGTATCCGCGATGCCAACCATTGCTCCCGTTCCGCTGCATCACGGTTTTGTTAATGCAACTCGGACTCGGCCGATTTCCCAATCCCCTAGTTCGGCAGGATCTGGAATAACGCCTTTCCCTTCCCCTCCATCGAAGTACAGTGGCAACGGAATGACGAGACCGTCTCCGAGAATTTTTACCTCAGGCCTATCGACTCGGAATACACCCAATGCTGTGTCCTCTCCTTCCTCGGCCCTACCCGATTCAGGCGTCCTACCCAGCACCATGCCACTGCGAATCTCGTCGGTGGTGCCATACCCTCCTGGACACAACCAGAAACAAGGCCAAGACCACGTTCATACTCACCAGTCGAATTCCTCCTTCATAACAAGTCTGTTGACGACGACGGACGCCCTTCAGTTACCCAGGATGACAAACCCGTTTTTAAGCCCATTCGATGATGAACACCGTGTAACGATCCAAACGGAGAACCCGGCGAGATCGAGCGTGATGACGAACCCGTTTTCGTCGCCAGCTGGAGTTGCTCTGTGAGCAATGAGTGCCCTTTGATTGCTCCGTGATGAACTTACTGTACTTGCTTAATTACCTCACGTTAATTTTTTTTTTCTTTACGAATGACAATTGCACAGACCATCTTTTCATACCACACAGACTCATTCATATAGTTGTAGCATAGACAGCGCGTCTGATGATTTTTTGCATGATAATTGAACTTGCATTTAAAAATATATAATATTGTGCCTAAGAACTTAACTTGCGTTCCGAACGCCTTTTTCGAGAAAAGAAGATTATGCTTGGTGGACGCCTGAAGGACTTTGACAAAACTATTCGTCAGATCAATGAGCTTGTGGAATTGTTTTTTGTTTTTCTTTTGGTTTCCTGCTTCCAAATATGGCGAGACCTTTCAAAAAGTTAAAATGTAATATACTTTTTTTTCTGGAATAGCGACAGTGATTTGGTAGATTCCATATTGAATTTGCATTTGCATTTGGACACTGTGCGATTGGTGCCAGTGAACGGTGAGCAGGTCAAGTTGCGATTGATTTATATTATGAGTCGTGGCATCGATACACTGACTCACCGGGCCGAAAAAGGATGAGTGGCTTTCAACTTGTTGGACAATGCTTTTTTGCCCGACTTGTGCCAATTTGCTTATCATCTCCGCCGACTCTGGAAGGAACAAATGGGCTTGCAACACCTGCGCATACGAGTTTCCGATTGAAAAACAGGTGCGTATATCTGCCGTTTCAGGTTTTCCGATCTGACTCACCCCCGGCCGTTCGATGTTGAAAAAAAGATGACATCGAGAACGCGGCTAAAGCGTAAAGAGGTCGATGATGTTCTCGGTGGGGAAGAGATGTGGAAACACGCAGACAAGACGCAGGGTGAGTCACCATTGAAAATCTTTTCCTACCACAAAGGCTGAACCCATTCAGCATCCTGTGACAACTGTAACCACAACCAGGCATACTTTTATCAACTACAGATTAGGTCTGCAGATGAGCCCATGACGACATGTACGTGCCCTAGCTCACTAGTTCCATTCTATTGACTTATTAACGCAGTTTATCGGTGAGTCATGAGGCTGACGTTGGCTATATCTCAATACCGGGTCTAGCTGTGTCAACTGTGCACATCGATGGCGGGAAAACTGACGTGTTCATTCAAGGACTCACGCTGACTCGAAAAATACGCGAGTTTTGTTCATCAGTTCACCTCCTCAATAAAAGTTCACGTGAACGCTGTCGCCATAGGATCGTGCCACTTTGCCGAACGTCTCCTTTCAAGAGATGTCATTGTCCACAGCAACAATATCTTTAAGAGCATTGACTATGTGAAGAGGATTAGTTTCCAAGTACTCTGCCACAGCGTCGGTTCATTCTGATGCCGGAGTTAACGCCAGACCATTGTTAAATGAGAACATAACGAGCGCTGGTTCAGAATGCAGCGCCGATGATATCCCTTTTGTTCTGTATGCGGGCACCCCTTTCAAATTCGCACAATGCCCGCATACGTATAGCACTCGATTTTTCATTCCTTTTGCAGAACTGGCGTTAGAGCGAGGAAGATGGGCTGGCATACTGGCAGCTGGACCAAACCGACTGACGACCAGTACGCCAACAGGAGTCCTCGACTAGGTATATTGAAGGCTCACCGATTACCATTGTGCTTAGACTTTTATGGGCTCGTCCATTTATACAAAGTGAGCCTAATAGTTATTATCTTGGACTGTGAATTGTTTTAAATACTCCGACGTGCGCATGTATTAGGCGAGTAGCGGATGCTTCTGTTGCCGCGATGGGCTAAGAGAATTGGCAGAGAGTGAGATCCCAGATTGAGATGAGGCTGCATCAAGGCTCGAACAGGTTCGCTGATTGAGGAGACACTGCCGTGAAGGCTATACGTATGTATGCAGGGACAAGTGGTCGGAGTGGAAACGTGTAATATATGGCGATGCGGTGTCTGTACCCCGGTACTTGATATTTAGGTCCTGGCTGGCTGGCAGGCCAAAAGGCGACCGTATGCGTCGCGGCAGGCAGCAGTAAGTCATGTGGACGTGACAGCAGAGGTGTATGCAGCGATAAGAGGCGGAGGAACTAAAATTACGGTATGGAGTATGATAATATGATAATATGATAATCAGAGGAATCCGTGATGGCCCGTTGTTGGGAGCGAAGTTGAGGCATGACTGCGGGAGTAGAGATGGTAAAAAGAGGAGGCAGTAGCTGGTCATGAGGCGAGCAGGGCGGGATGGCAGGCCAGTTCACTCAGTGGCAGTGAACTGTTTAAAGGCTCAGAGGCCATTACAATGGGGACGGGCAAGGCGGGCCAATCCGAGCGGGTTGCTTGGATTTGGCTTGCGGAGTTTGAAGTGGCGTTGACAGCGCGCTCCGAAAGCGTTGCAAGCAGACGAGCCAAGGTCCTAAGTGGACCAGTTATATCCCGCCCACCCATCCGGCTCGTCGCCGCCTCTCCTTCCCTCCTCCCGCCCTCTCAGCCAATGGCGTCCGTCGCTGCCCGGAAAAAATCCATCGTTTCAAGCTCAGGTATCCAAATCGACACCCCCGTCGCCAACAACACCCTTCTCAACAAGGCCGCCTCTCAATCCACCTCTCTCTACCAACAATGCTCCCAGCTCAGAACACGCCTCCTCCGCATCAAGGGCTTTGACTACTACTTCTACATCGCTTCATCCTCAGCAGGTTCCCGCCAGTCCATAGATCCCGTCACCCATGTCTGGGACCTTTTCTCCCTCGGAATCTCGCTATGCTACATCGTTGACCTGCTTCCCGCAGACCAAGGCTTTACTAAGATTAACAACTCTACGTTCGACCCAGAAAAATATGAAGCAAATCCAGACAGAGCCAAGAAACGCGCTATTGCGCTCTTTGCTATGCAGATTAAAGACAAGATTTCAGCCGCAATCCCTGGTTGTGAGCTTTTCACAGTCACCGACCTATGGGATCGGAACTCTACCGATGGTTTAGTCAAAGTACGTTATGCGCGTGAACGTACTCGTACGTGGACGTGGAGCTAACACGCCTTTAGGTCGTCCATACAGTCACGGCGATTGTAAATCATCTGCCCGAAGATGCCTTTGAAGAACCTCCACCATCTACGCCCTCCCTCTCTTCGCACGAATCCTTAGATTCCATCCTCGATTCACTACCTCCCACAAATGCCCAAGATTCGGCGCGGCAAAACATTGTCAGGGAAATAGTGGAGACGGAACGCAAGTATGTTCAGGATCTAGAGGTTATGCAGGCATGTCATCCAATCCTGCGCTGTGATCTGCTTACTTAACCACACCCTTAGAAATATTCCAATGCGCTATACCAGAATAATATTATCGATCAAGATACCATTCACCTGCTCTTCCCGAACCTTAATAATTTGTTGAACTTTCAGCGCAAGTTCTTGATTCGCCTGGAAAGCACTGCAGAACATCCCTGGCCTGAACAGAGGTGGGGACTAGACTTCCTGGACAGTGTATGCTATCTTCCCATCATGGCATTCCCTTTGTGCTTACGGAACTTCTTCCTATAGGAGGAAGAGTTCATTGTTTACGAACCATATTGTGCCAATTATACAAACGCGTCGGAGCTTATGCAAGCGCATGAACAAAGTTTGGCGGTGAGTGAAATGTTCCTATCACCAGACGCGGAAAGTTGTCTTGGTGACGGTGTTACGACATTTTCCGACGCTGATCACATCCGTCCTCAGGCATTGAATGACTTGATCAATGTTAAAGGCGAGTTGCCAGCTTTCCTGATCAAGCCGGTGCAAAGAGTCTGCAAATATCCGCTTCTGCTTGATGTGCGTTACATGATGTCTATGTGAAACGTCATTAATCTGATGTGCAATAGTCGCTCATCAAGGCTGCGTCGCCTTCGGCTTATCCCCATTACGAAGAGTTGAAGCTGGGTTCAGAAGCTGCGAAGCGAATAGCCGATAAAATAAACGAAGCTCAACGCCGAGCAGAAAATGACCAGACGGTCAAGAATCTCCAGGCTCGAGTAGAGGACTGGAAAGGACACCATATCGCCAACTTTGGTGAACTTCTGCTTGACGACATCTTTTTGGTCACAAAGTCCGACGTTGATCGAGAGTACCACGTGTTCCTCTTTGAGAAGATCATATTATGCTGCAAGGAAGTACCACCGAATGCACAGAACGGCATCAAGAAAGGTGTTAAAAACAACGCTCACTCTCTTCTCAAGAAGCAAGCAAGTCCTGCGCCACTTCCGCTGCCGGGTACGGCACAAATTCAAAGAAAAAATACACCTCTCGTCTTGAAAGGTAGAATCTTCCTTGGGAATGTCACCCAGGCATTATCCGTTCCCGCAAAGACGACCGGAGGTATGCCTGTACCCGTAACATTTTGATTTCTCTAAGCATTTGCACAGCTTCTGGCATACCAACTCACTATCCATTACAAGTTTGGTGGAAGGGCGACGATGACCTCGAGTTCTTCACTTTGCGTTGTCGGAGGGAAGACCAAATGCGTCAGTGGGAATCTCAAATCAACAAACTCATAAAGGAGCTCGCTCAACGACGCGCGATGGAAAGAACAGGACTGTCGAAAATGACCATGCCGAACTGTTCCAGCTCTACACTGAGTCGTGTCAGTTCCTTATCACACATGCAACAGTCTGCATATTCGCAGATGCCAGTCTGTAATGGACGATACAGCCGTCCACCCCAAGGCACGCCAACCATTGGGGATGAAAGCATTTTGAGTCCTGGTCTCTCGATAAGCGCCTTCACCAGTGGCCCACTCAGTCATCCACCACACGACTCATTCGAATTTGAAGTGGATGATGAAGAACTCGAGGATTACCCACCGGCATCTAGCTATACTGCTTCAGGCCGCGGAACTCCTATGGGAGGGCGAAGAAGCACCCTCGGGGATCGCGATTCAGTGAATTACGAACGTGCCGATAGTCAGTGGAAAGTTCCTTTACCCCCCAGCTCAGCGACTTCTATCCGACCATTGACTCCTCGCTTGCATTCTGTTCCAAGTATGCATTCAGATTCTGGCTGTGGGAATCAATCCAGAGTAGGAAGACCATTGCGAAACCAGCTAAGTTCAACAAGGCTCAAGTCGACTTACACCGACAATGGTGATTACTATAATGGTAGTGAGTCGCCTAATTTAGGTGTGCCGTCGAACAGCCGGTCGCGTAGCGTCAGTCAACCAACGGCTTATGCACCGAAGACGCAATTACCTCCAATACCTGCCCCGGCAGTACCTCAGTCTCAATGGAACCGGGACCGGTCAAGCTCGAACGTTCCTGGCGGTGTCACCACCAGCCGCAATAAACGTGGCAGTGGTTCTAGCCAGTCGACTGGTGACAGTTCCGACTACTCGCCGAATAGTTCATCATCTCCCATCACACCGTATGGCTCGAGCGAGTCCTCTCTTAATGGTGTAGGTATTAGGACACAACCATTTGAAAGCGTACCCAATGGTAATGGGTATCATGCGTTTCAATCATCTCCACCTGTGAAAGTCAAGATCTTTTTCCACGAAGATGTATTTGTGATCGAGGTTCCTCGCCACACCGAGTACGAGGAACTTGTGGAGAAGGTCGGGCGCAAGATCCGCCTGTGTGGTCCTCGACGAGATGATGGACCTCTTCGCGTCAAATACAGGGACGAAGATGGCGATATGGTATTGCTCGGCTCAACCGAAGATGTGCAAATGGCCTTTGCGGAATTCCGCATTGGTGGCCAAGTCACCCTTTTTGTTACATGACCCTCTCCTGGCTATTCCTTATGGTCTATGGTATCTGCAACTACTCATCATCTAAACGACTTCCTTATCTGCATGCAACTCGAAAAATATCAATACATTCCACGCTTCCAATCGGTGTACTGGGGTCTGTCTGATGAAGACACTATAATATGTTCTCGCACATTCCTTCATTTCTGTATCATGGCCATGTGTGTATCGCTGGCAACAACAGTCTTTCCTCTTCTAGGCGCATATCGTACATTTAACTCTCGCTCCTTTTGGTTTGATTATTCGCCAGCTAATCCAAGAACAATAAGCACCTTGCCTTTCGGTCCCATCCCAGTACCCTCATCACGTTCCTGCCGCCCTGAGCATTTCGGCCAAGCGGGACCCCATTCCACTATCTATCAGCATTTCGTCTCTGGATATCACTCTTTTTTCGTCTTCCCGTCTCGTTATACTTGTCTTTTTTTTTTTTGTTTCGCCACGGCGAAACGGATGTCCAATACTCAAGTTCATGTAATAATACGTTATATATAGATGAATGCTAAAGCGCTAAAGAACCATTCGTACATCTTTGCCTGCAACGCGCAACAGATCTGCAACAAGGATCTTCAAGGGACATGGGCACATGGGATTATTTGTATCATGTATCATATCATCAATATCCACATTTACGAGAGCGCACTTGATTTACCCACATGCTCGGGCACACCTGTCCTTGCTGCGAATGCTATAGGCTGCTCCGCATGACGCAAGGGCCAAATCCATACACCCAGTGTTTTGGCGGGAAACCTCACCCGACCGAATTGATATACGCCATCTGCATGATCTTTGTCCGACCCTTTGTGAGTTGAAAGACATATTCTTTCCCAAGCTAAAGTAGCGTTACCGCACACATGTTGATGACGCCACGTTCGCCCCTTCGTGCGCAGTCAAAAAAAAAAAAAAGAAAAAAAAAAAAAAAGAGAAAAAAAAGAGCAAAAAAAGAAGGTTCCTGTTATGGATATTTTTGAAAAAAAAGGGCACTTAGTTCCGTCCCACTGATCGTGTTGAACCGCATTGGTTCAATAGAACATTCTGTGCGTTACAGGATCTACTTATGATAGAAAAGTCCCCCCGGGAAAAATGGGGGACTCATCTCTCGTAGTGAGGGACGTGTGGAAAGCAAGGGGTTGCAGCGTTGATGCTTCATGGAGTCAATAACTTTGTATATCTGATAAGATAGAGAGGATTCGATAGTACTTGACCAAGATTATATCTTTGTTCATGTACGTTGTTCATACGTCGATTACTCTCCCACCATTCAAAATCGAATTTTAACACCAAACTCATTGCAGGAAAAATGGGAGAAGGTTATATTCCCGTTTCCCGTAACGTTGGTCAAAACACAAACGAGGTGTGTTCTGCAGTAGAAGCACCAGTGACAGTATGTACTTCGCTTAGTTAAGGCTTCGTCACTTGGACCGAGGAATGTGATCGTGTACTTGTTTTGTATTTGTACATATGACTGGTCTTTCCTTCGAATCTGGGCAAGAAATATTATGAGTCTGCACGCGTCTAGTAACACATGATATGATATACATATTGATGATATTTTACAATGCGTCGGGAGAAATATCTCCCAGTGTATTTTGCTCAAAACCACTCACGGCGCTAAAGGTCGATGTCGTATCGTCGCCGTATTCGGAACGTGAATCGATAGTTTCCTGCAGGTCCAGTCAGTACGCGAGGGTGTTAAAAGATGCCAAAACACTGACGTCGAAGTAATGTGCCACGACGCTTCTTGGAGCTAGTAATCGGAGATTAAGATGGTTAATTGGGAGTACAATTCACATGCACATACTCTTTGGTGTCTTCGGAAGGCGACAGCTAACGCCGCTTTGAAGGATATGATAAGCTACTAAACCGGACCTGCATTTTTGTCTGTCAATATCAAATCCGCATGCGAATATAATGGACCTTACCAGCCAGTCTGATGAGAAGCTCCAAGACCGCGACCTGTGTCGCCATGGAAGAACTAGTGGGATTTAAGTGACGTGGGCCGTCATGTGTACGATTAAACCCACTTCGTAGAACCAGACATAATCACGGAAATTGGGGTCATAATCCAATTTAGGATCTCCACCGTTCGTAGCCCTCTTTCCTTCCACATCACGACGGAATATATGAATAATTCGATGTTGGATTTCTTCTGCAACACCGGCCAAATTCATGTACTCGCCGCTGCCCGTGGGACACTCAACTTGCAAATCGTCTCCATAATATTGGTAGAAACGTTGCAAACTCTCAATCAGGAGAAAGTTGGTGGCCAACCCTATAAAGAATCAACACACTCTTTCCAAGATTCTTTCGGGAAGCTCACATATGGGACCACGCCAATTCGAATTACCTCCGAACATACCAGAGTGGGAGTCCCCTGGCCAGTAGCCGACTTCATAATGTTGGCCGTTTACGTGAATACCCCATGGATGTTCCAAGTGTCTCTTTGATAATCTGGAAGGACATTTAGGATTGCTTGACGGAATAATGACACCACTTACGATCGGATACCATGCTCACTAAGAAATTCATCTTCGTCCAGCATTTTTTCAAGTATCTTTAATAGCCTCTCTTCGTTTGCCAACGCTAGTATTCTCCTCTGACCCTTTCCACTGGCTGTAATTGAATATTAGAACCTCATACTTCATACAGTTCACTGAGTTACCTTTCATATTGGCCATGTTTCTCCCCCACAGCATTGGACGATTCTCGATGAACCATTCCATGCGTTTCTTGAAGCCAGGAAAGCGGTTAAGGACGGAAGGTTCTAGAACCAGGGTGGCATATAATGGGATGAGTCCGACCAAACTTCTAATAGGCAATTGCATCGTATTCCCAGGCCCAAACTCGATCAAGTCGTAGTACATGCCATCCTCTCCGTTCCATAAACTGACCTCCTGGTCACCTTCGTGAAAGGTCATGGCATCTGCAATGAACAGAAAATGCTAATGCCGTATATGATTTAAAAGGACTATTGGACACAATAAATACTAACCTCAAAGAATTTCGATGCTATATCTTCATAAACAGGATTGTGTTTTGCAAGTTCAAGAGCTATATTCAACCTAGAACCCAGTTCAGCATTCAATCGTGTAAGAAGTATGGAATTAACATATTAAGGCAATAGAACGCCATCCAAGCCGTTCCATCAGCCTGGCGAAGGGTGCCTCCCGTTGGCAGGGGCTCCGACCGGTTGAAAGCACCAATGTTATCCAGACCCAAGAAACCACCCTCGAAAACGTTCTTGCCTTCCTGATCCTTTCGGTTGACCCACCTGTCCCGCGCTTAGCCGAAGCAGCTTGTTGCAGTGGTTTACGTACCAAGTAAAGTTCAAAAGTAGTTTCTGAAAAACACGCTCCAAAAAAGCGAGATCCTCGTTTCCAGTGAGCTTTCTCTCAATCTTGAACACTCTGAACGTTGCCCTAAAAAAACGCACGGTTATATAAAATACTTTCCAAAAAATGCAACATACCAGGCATGAACTGGGGGGTTAACATCACTGAAATTCCATTCATAGGCTGGAATTTGACCGTCCGGCTTCATGTACCATTCTCGCGTCAAAAGATCAAGTTGCTTCTTTGCAAATGAAGGATCCACTACGGCAAGAGGAATACAATGGAACGCCGTGTCCCAGGCAGCAAAGAAAGGGTATTCCCATCTATATCAATGTTAGGCTGTGGACTTTCGTCACAGAACCACATACTTGTCAGGCATGGACAAGACATCTTCTATGTGTAAATGTTTCCATTGCTGATTCCGGACCGACCTTCGCTCGGGTGGTGGTGCGGGCTGGGCAGGATCGCCCTCTGCCCACTCTTTCTGGATGAACCGGTAGTATTGTTTTGTCCACAACATTCCCCCGAGAGCTTGCCTCATAACCTGTTTCAAATCGTCGCTTATAGGACCAAAGACGAAGGAGTTGTAAAACTCGTCGGCCTCCTGACGACGTTCTTCTATGGCATCATCAAATAATATCTCGTCTTCCAGTGTTGCATCTTTTCCAATTCGTGAGGGAGTAAGCTTTAGCCGCACGACTGCACACCCTCCACGACCAGGAACATCACGGAACACATAGTGCGCTGCAGACTTGGTCCCCTTCTTTTCTGGGTTAACAAAGGATTCGCTAAACGGGAACGGTGTGCACGGTCCTTCCTCCGGAACATCAGGCTTTTCCTGTCCGAAACTCGACGCGGTCCGAGAACGAATTCTGGGCACAAAGAAACTCTCGGGCTGTGAATCGGACGAGGGCGGCCTGTGTGATGGAATGATATGGTCATGAAACGCATCTTTAACGTATAACGTCTCGTTTGTTCCACCGTACAATCTACTATAGTTAGTGTTATTCTCTGTAAAGAGCAGCTCTGGCTGCACAGAATCTATTTCAGGGTCAACTTCAAAGTTGTTGTCAGGACCGACAGGCGGTGGCGATGGCAAGCAGAAAAGGTGAGTCTTGCCGAGCGTGGGATGACGAACGGTGATACAGTTGGTATTATCAGCGCCCCTGACGGAGCCAGAAAGTGACGGCATAGAAGGCTTCTTGAGGTGCCATGACCAGGTATTGGGGAACCAAAGCTGCGGAATAACGTGTAACGTCGCAGAATCTGGCCCACGGTTATACGATGTGATGCGAACGAAGATACTATCGGGGTCTTCCTCCTCTTTCGCATACTACCTGCGCATTAGCGGCGTCCACCACCGAAGCAGCCTTGCTCTCACCTCGACAAAGACATCCCAGTAACGGTCATCGTCAAATGCATCTGTGGATAAAATCTCATATTCGGGCACATCTCTGCCTCTCTTCTGGTTCTCGCTCACAAGCTCTTCATAGGGAAACCTTCGCTGCGGGTACTTGTACAGAAACTTCATATAAGAATGCGTCGGGGTCGAATCCAGGTAGTAATACAGCTCCTTCACGTCTTCGCCATGGTTTCCCTGGTGGCCAGTCACACCAAAGAGCCGCTCTTTCAATATAGGATCCGCGCCATTCCACAGGGACAAACCAAAGCAGAGCCGTTGATGATTGTCTGAAATTCCCGCAATCCCATCCTCACCCCACCTATATGCGCGTGACCTCGCATGTTCATGAGGGAAGTGACTCCAGGCATCGCCATTGCCCGAATAGTCCTCACGCACCGTAGCCTGTGATGTGAAAAGAAAAAAAAAAAGCGCGACACAAGATGTTGAGCCTCACAGTCGTCATATAAGTGGGGAAGGGAAGGGGAGGGGCAAAAACGAAACGCATAACCCACCCACTGTCTATCGCTCAAATACGGGCCCCACCGTTTCCAATGTTTCTCGCGCAAACCATCTTGCTGAAGACGATACTTTTCAGCACCCTTGTAGTCTGCGGCCAATGTTTCGGCGAGCCGCTGGCGATAAGGCCTAGATTCCACCCGTTCTGCGGCGACTTTGGGCTCTGGGTCTGTAGGCTTGGACTTGGGCGGGGCCTGGGATAACGTAGGGAAAGGAATTTTAGAGGGGATGTCAATCGTCAAAGCAGGTTCACCACGATCATTCTGCTGCTGCTGCTGCTGCTGCTGTGGCTCTGGAGTTGGAGTTGAATCGCCCCTGCGAAAGAGTTTGTCTTGGACTCTCTTAACCGATGAAGCCATGCTGGTCAGGAAGAAAGTCTGGATTTAGTGGCAGTGTAGTTAAATATTTCTTTGCTGGCACTCGAGCATACCGATGACGATGATGTGCCTAATACGGCAAACTTTGATATTTAAGTGCGTTACTGTATAATAATAGTCCACTAGTGCGGCATAGATACATGCATGCTTATCACCGGGATGCGAATAAATTTGGTATAGATGCTGTAGCAAAAATCGGGGATATTTAGAAGGGAAGCGTAGCATAGTTGTGTTATTTGACCCGACGCGAGCCCACCGGTCGACCAGCGAAAACGGTGCCTTGAGCCAGACAATATATGTATATATATATGTGTGCGAGTGCGAGTGCGTGTGCGTGTATGCGACGCTTATCGCCCATGATCTTGCGTTCGATCGTGTGAGATATCAGCTGCCAGCAAGACGCTGTGAGTCCATTCGTCTCCGCTGTCTAATTCCTGGTCCAGGATACCCAAATGGTTGGACGACACCGAATTTACCGGTCGTTTGTGCATCAATCGAAGAGGGCTTTTCTTGCTCGCTTCTGGAACGGAACGAGCGGATATCGCAATGGACAGCGTTGAACTCGATGTCGGGTCAGCCCCGTACCGGTCCGCGATGGGAGTCCCAGTTTTGATGGCATCCGCCGTCGATGCCTCCTCAAAATCTTCTTCGCATTGATGGTCCAGAGTAAGCTCGGAAGGGGTCAATTGGATACCCGTCCCAAGCCCGAGTGGCGAGCTCTCAAAAGGCGTGCCAACCACAGGGGGTAAGGCATAAGCGCTTTCTTGAGGGGCCGTCACGGCGGACTGAGGCGTGGACACGGAGGAATCAGTGGCGGAATTCAGTGCCGTTGCCGAGTCATTGTTGAGGACAGGGCTGGAAATATTCAATTTAGAAATGCCTTGAAGTGATGAATTGGAACGTTTCGAAGATAAGAAAAGTTGCAAAGACGGTTTCTTCAATTTTAACCGCCGTGATGAGGATGAATTCGAATGTGATGAAAAGGTTGGAGATGGCGGTTCATGTACAGATGAGGGCATGACGTGGGGTAAGGATAAGATAGGCGTCGACCGTCGCTTTAAGGGGCTAGATGGGAGATTTGAAGGCAAAGATGGAAACTGAACAGGGCCGGGGAGTATGTATTGTGTGGACTCAGGGGCTACTGATTCAGACATACGTTCCATATCCTCTGTCTCGTGCTTCTCATTCCCATTCATAGGCAGATGAGGCAAAGAAGGCTGAGATGACGTTCCAGGTGTTATCAATGACTCCACAGAAGAAGTCATGGGTGGAGTCGAAGACGGAGACGACGCGTCCGGCAACTTGTTGGACGACAAAGACGCATTGTCTCTTGAAGAATCAGCAGCATGAAGCAGCAAAGAAGCGGAAGAGCATCGGCACTCGGCATCCATGTAAACCGTTTCAGGGTTGCGCCTTGGGCGCGCCAACGGTCTTCGCCGCACAAACTCCTCATTGAGGTTAATGGAGCCTCCACCCGACGCCAGCGAAGACTTGTGATCTTCTGATGTCCAGGCACCACCGTCACTCTCACGTTCTGCCGCCCCGCTGTGCCCTTCAGAAAAAATGCCTGGCGATGAGCTGGCGTATTTGCCACCATCTTCCTTCTTGACATCAACAAGAAATGTCTCGCTTTCCCCATCCCAGATGCCTTTGGTTTCGCACAAGATCCTCAACAAAGGCGGTGTCATCTGAACAGTGGGATAAAAAACTAGGACCAAGTTTGCGAGCGGCATTTTTGTCGCTTTCTCGTTCTTGGCTGTGGCATTAATGATATCGACCAACGTCCGAAGTAAGTCGCGATTCTCTTCTGGAAGCTGGGAGATTAGGGCTCTAATCGCTCTTATGAGGGAGTTAGAAGGAGGTGGAATGTCTTTAAACGAAGGCATCGCCAATGTAGATAAAGAGGGTGGTTTCTTCAACGCAGGAGGAAGGTTGCCAGCATGGGGTGGGCCCAGCCCCCGACTTGCAGGCTTAACATCAAGCTTCGACTCGGTCGCGGCACTAGCTGCAGCTGTTTCGCGCTCCACGACACCCTCAAAGTAAGGTAATAAAACTTGCGTCAACATATGTTCTGGTACTGATTACGCTGCATTAACAAGGGAAAGAAAAAGAAAAAAGTTAAAGCATTCACTCACATTCACGGAAGTAGGCTTTGAACACGGAGGCAACTGCGTGTGGATCTAGGTCTCCAGGCTCACAAGCAGCCAAGTCATAATCGGCACCTTGGCGAGGAACAAATTAGCATAACCACTCATGCTCAAAAGGACCAAGAAGAGATTCACCTTTATCGAACTCGGAACGCAGTGTGGAGACGTGTTTCGACCTGCCTGGCACTCTACACACACCAACCACATCATCAGATACACCCCAGTCACATCCAAGGGACAAGAAACGGATGCTCACCGGAAAATACCCTCTTCTTCTACTCCCCAAGTAAGGATATGCTGTGCACACCGCACAATGACGGCAGGCAAGCGTCTGTCCTCTATTGCCTTCTCCGCGTCCCGCATCTTTGACCTTTTCATCACATCCATCCTTTCCCACTCTCCACCGCGCCGACCTTCGCCGCTGGACAGAGTAGCGCCCACAGCCGTCTCCTTCACAGCGAGCTCGAGCTCGTTCCCAAAAACGACACCTGGTCCATTGAAAGGCGCTCTCACCATCAAGCCCAACACGGGTCCAGAAGGAACACCCAAGTGGTCCACGTCAGACACAAAGGTGGAGGTCACACTGGGCGAAACACTCCAAGACCCAGAAGAGGCCTCCGGTGTCCGTCGTCTGCCCCAGGCCATCGGAGAATACGAATGGCTAGCGGATGAAGAGTGGCTAGGGGAAGAAGAGTGATTGGAGTTAGTTCGTGTCAGGTCGGAGGTCGTGGGTGGAGAGCTAGAGGCAGATGTTGAATTGCTGGAAGTGGGATTGATGCCGATGACTCTCCCCATTCGGCCGACTGCGCCACGTAAGACACGGCCTGCAGCAGGGGCCAGGTTGCTCGTCATGCTTATCGCACGAGGGACATGGAGAGGCTGGGAGGGCGGCATGGGGAGCGTCTGGGGAGGAAGAGGCGGGAGTTTGCGCTCAGAGGGCGAGGGATGGGTCCATGAAGAGAGTTTACCACGTAGGTTTTGGCCTACCGGCAAACGTGGAGAAGCAACGGGCCCGGTTTGGCCAGGGACTGACGTCTGTACCGATTTTGGCATTTCCTTGGCAGTACTCGGTGTAGGTGGTGAAATTAATGGTGGGATGCCCTCTGTCACAGAGTAGGAAGGGTATTTAATTTCTGCGAGAGATAAGGTAGGATGGTGGGATGAAGGGAGTGGAGGCGGAGGCGGAGGGGGTTGATTTTTGGGGGAAGAATATGACCCTAAATTAAGAGATAATGACCGCCTGCTCTTTGTCTTAAGCGAAGCCTCCGGCGAACCCTTTTGTATGATCACGGGTGGAATGGGAACGATTACCTCGTCCTGGGGAGTATCATCATCCTCTTCGAGCATGGTAAAGTCCGCATCAGTGATCAACGCACTAATCCTGACCGGCTTGACGGTGTGATTGGACTGTATAGACACTGGCCGTGAAGTTCTGTTGCTAGTAGTCCCAGGTCTGATAGTGTGGTAACTCATAGTAGAGTCGCTCTTCCGCCTTGCCTCTTTCTCTTTGACGTCCGCCGCAGCCGCGCCTTCCCACCTAGCCGTATCAGCGTCTCTCGGCTTGGGCTTCGGCAGCAGGTCCTGCCCTGCGTCGAGATAGTCGAGATTCAGCTTTGATGATGCACCATGTATACTCTGTTCCTTCTCATTCAAAACCATCAAGGTGACAGCATTGGTGATTCCAGGACTGAGAGGTATGATGGAACTGCGGTTATCCAGAGTAGCGGGTATCGCAGGCGAAACCAGAATCTCCTGAGCCACCTCCTGGTGGTGGTGTTGCTGTTGCGCGCGGGTTTTGGGGGGAGGAGGAGGAGGAGGAGGAGGAGACAAAGGGATTTTGTCTGGTAAGAGATGGTCAGGTGGTGTCATGAGAGAAGGAGTGCTGAAATTTGAGGGCGGCTTTCCGGCCAAATTGGCTTTGGCGGCGGGCAAAGAAAGCGAGGACGTCAGAGGGACACAAGGCTCGACACGTAATGGCTGTTCTTGGACCGGCTCCCTCTTATTTCCGAAACCAAATAGGTACGAAACATCCTCTGATATCTTCCGTCGGCCGACAAAAGCGCGCTTCAATCGACTGCCACCTGCCAGAGCGGCCTGGAAGCCTTTGGAAGCGGCGGACGAGGATGGGGGTGGGGGTGGGGGCGTATCTGGGACAGCAGGGGAAGTGGACCTGCTGGGGCCCTGTCCCATGAAGACGAAGGGGAGAGAGGAGGAGCGAGGAGCAGCGGCTGCGGAGGGAGGGAGAGAAGGGTTTTTGGGTCTTGCAGGAGAAGAGGAGGGAGGGAGGCCGGTAGCCGGGGAGCTGGAGAAACGACGGGTGGGCATGGGCAACGAGGCGAGTTGGCAGAGGCGTGGCGCTGGGAATGGATAGTTGGATCCTGAGCAGTGGATATGAAATCCCTGCTGGTGCTGGTGATTGTTCGGGAGCCGCCAAGGGCGTGCAAGTTTTTGTCAGCACAGCAAGCCGGCTTTACCGGCGGGGATGTTTTCAATCAAAGTGCAGAGACTAGGGTGTGTTCAATGGAGGACAGGAGGCGGGAGGAAGGCGGCCAGGGCAGGTTACCATGATCAGAAATACATTACTAGAGTAGAGTCTACAGACTAGCCACCAACAAATCCTTCACCTGTGAGCCACAGGAATCATTCATTAGCTCCTTTTCTCCAATAGAAAATGCTCAAGCCTTACCAATTCATACGTGAAAAACGACGTGGCGATGCTCGGCGCAACCTTCACTATTAACCGTATTATGTCCACTTCGCTTGCTATAACACACACCGCAACTCACGGAGATTCGGCCATAGTCCTCGATAGAGACCTGCCACGCCTTCGGTTTGCAGCGTGCCCCGCAGTGCTTCCAGAGCGCCCGAATACTTTATCGACCCATCCTTCATCCCCGTCACTTGCATTTTCCGTCGCAACACATCGAACGGGTACGTCAGTGTCTGAGATATCGAACCTGCATATACACACCCTCAATTACATTCGTTGCCACGCGACATACTAAGACTCGTACCTGCCAAGGCACCGCATGCTAATTTCCTTGGGACGCTGGCCTTCCCTGGCGGGGTGATAATTCCCCGTAATCCCTCGTAAGCGGCAAAATTGATCCCGACATAAGGGGCTACACCAACCGCGGTTGTCACCAATCCGCGATACAGCGCACGTAATCCGCCTTCCTCCCGCATGATTTTCAGCGTCATTCCCATGATCGTGAGGTCAGCTTTCGAAAAACCTGACGACGTGTGGTATGCAGAAGCAAGAGATACATGCTTTGCGCCTGACAACGCTGCCCCAGGAGCCGATGCGGCTTTAGGTTGTACTGACAAACTTATTGAGGCTGTTGCTATGGATAATCGTGATCGAACCAGATCTAATGGGTATGTCGAGCCTAAACAAAAAGTTACGAGGTCAACGCAAGTCCCCTGATTTTTTTTTTTTTTTTGAAGGGAAAAACAAAAAAAGAACTGACAGACTGACGTGACTCCAGCTAAAGCTCCCGCCGTCAAACGTTTCGGTGTGTCCAGTTCTCTTGAACCATGTGAAGTAAACCACTTGAAACAATCAGACAAAGTAGTGACGCAAACACGCACGAGTACTACACCTTTTTCAGTTGCTCGTAAGTAGTAAATTGAACAGCGCTAGTTTTTTTTTTTTTTTTAAAGAAAAAAAAATTTCGTTTATAAGAAAAAAAATGATTAGATGAACAACAGCATTACCCACCTGTAGGGTACAATTCTAAGACAGTTGATTCCATTTCCTCTCATGAATCCTTTGAAGCCCTCCTCCTGCCACATTCGCACCAAACTCCGCCATACGCCTTGGTACTGCGAACCAGATCCACGCGGTTGAACTTGTCTGCCGCATGTCAGTCAGCACGGACGGATCATAGTCATATACGCAGCTTTGGTCGAGACGTACTGTATAATTTTCAACCTTTCCAATGGGCTGACTACCGTTCGCGAGGCAGCACCTGCACATCCTCCGGCTGTGGCATACGTCAGTTGGGCCAGTTATTTTTTAAAATTTTATATCGCGCGTGTTTGCAGAAACGCCCACCTGTAAAGTAGGACATAATTTCTGGAGTAAAGTAGATTGAGAGATTTAGTTGTTGAGCCTTGGGTGTTCTATCAGAAGTAGATGTGGTCATGATAGGTATGGGTATTTGTGGCAGGATATCCTGAGCATGTAATGCCAAGTGAGTGGTCTAATGGGGGTCTAAGGGCAGTGTTGGCGGTAGGGCAGGAGCATTGACGGCCAGCCTCAGCGTCCGAAGCCCTCGTCCCTTTTCCGTTCCGACGCCCGCGTGCCGTCGCCGATCTCGGCCTTTCGCCGCCCGGGTCACCCGCGATAAACGGTGCGCGCCCGGTCCGCATTACTTGTTTATTTATTTATTTTTAAAAATAAAATAAAACCACTTTAATCACTTTACAAACGTTCAAACGTTTACGCTCAAAGTCCAAACCACTCAGGAAGATTTCGCCAAAACTCTTCTCTTGCCAAGTCGACAGCTGTACTGAACCCAGCTCGACAAAATTCGCAAGCGCGAAACAAATCCTCTCTGGTCTGCATCAGCTCTGCATCCATGATGGCAAACAGCGGATCCGAGCTGCGATGACACACCACGCCGTTGACGTCTCTCAGAATTTCAAACGTGATGGCCTCAAACGCTACTTGACAGTGTCGCCTGCGAAGTAGATCATCCTCATTTCTGTGCACGCACTCTGCGGCAGCTTCTCTGCTTTCGAGCTTCTTGAGGATAAAGGTCGAAAGATATTGCGAGGCGTATTCTTTGCCCTTGAGGAGGTTGGTCAAGTCCAGGTCAGATAGGTGATGGGTCTCTTGGGTTTTGGGACACTTGTAGCCTCCAGCAATGTCGCTTGGGTAACACCGAGATAGATCGTAAAACGCAGAAGGGAGGAGGAAGGGAGCATCAACAGCACGTGCGAGGTTGATGACCATGCTGACGGGGGGTGGGTTAGTCGGATGATAGATAGCGGACTGGAACTGACATGGGATGTGGAAGAAACTTGCGGGGCTCGTATACACCGCTGGAGCTTGTGGCGCTGGCTTCACGTACTTCCCACTGAGCAAGAGACCTGGGCCAGGCAAAAGAGAGACCATTCAAGATATCGACGCGAAGATGCTTGACTTTGTACTTGGTGGCGAGCCTGAGGACAGCAGAGAGATTGGGAAAGTCGGTAGCGTCGTACTTGATATGAGAACTTGAGGGAGACTAGTTTCGTGGCAGCAGCAGAGAGAAACAAGATACATACGTGCCGTCATAGAGAGCGAGAAGAAAGGCAGCCAAGTCTTGCGGGGAGTCTTGGAGATCGAGAACAGGCATACCGCGGAAAAAGGCGGTGGTTGGAGTGACTGATATAGCATGAGCGAGCACAGTAGAATGTCGTTCCAGAAAACCTCTGTGGACGGGAAATACGGCGGGGGCGGCGCGGAGGACGAGGGAGGCGTCGGGGAAGGCGAAAAGCATGTCGTGAGAAAGTTGACCTTTGTCTCAAGCCATGGAAGTCCTCCCCCGCATCGTCCCAGGCGCTCCTCCTCCTCCTGATCCTTCTCAAAAGTCATCCAAGAAGAGGCGCAAGCAAAAACCCGACACAAACCACCTCGACTCGCCCACCACCACCGTCCCTGCCACTCTTGCCCCAGAACCAGAAACACCTACTGTCCCAGACGAGTTAAAACTTAGCCCCATTGTCGATCTCGTCAACAAACGCCTCAAGGCGACCTCCAAAAAGATAGTTGAGTCATTGTGCTTGACACCCTGAGGCTCATTATTTATTCCCATCAGACACGCATAGCTCCATATGCCTCTACCGATCCCCAAGAATTGAACGATGATCAGAGGCGCTCTGTAAAATCCCTGCCTGCCCTCGAAGCCATCCAGAAGGAGTTGGCTGAAGTCAAAAAGGCCATCGAGGTCCGCCCAAAGCTTCACACCCAACTTTCAGATGCTTATGTTTTTCCAGTCACACGAGGCAGACTTGGTACATGAACTGATCGTAAAAAAATTAGAAGCAGAAAAGGTAGAAAGAGTCAGGATAGCTGACGCTGTTGCTGCTGCTCAAGTGGGTGTGGGTTTGTAACGGCTGTATATAACGCTGACTGGGCCGCAGAATGCATCTGTTACGAAAACAATGGATATCCTCAACCTGCTTCGGTTGCATTCACTACTGGCTTCGGATACCTTGTCCACAGACCAGACAGAAGGATCTGTCATCTATGCTGTGGCGGATGCCTTGCTTGGTGCTGATGACGAGAAGAAAAAAGCTCTTGTTGAGAACTTCCTGCAAGGTTCAGGTGCCTTTGACGGTATACCCTGTATGTCTGGTCGTGACTCATTTGTAGCCCTATGCTCACTTTGTATCAGATACCCGGTTGGTAGAGATTACAACAGCGGGTCTTGCAGTGCCTCGCGTTCCTACTCCTCCTCCTGCGGAGGAGACTCAAGAAGAAGAAGAAGAAGAAGAAGAAGAAGCGGCTATTGAAGCTGAAGTAGCCGTGGAAGTGACCGTCACCGGAATACCCGGAGGCCTGCCCAAATCGAAAGAAATTAGCTTTGTCCAGGAAAGTGAGATCGAAACTCAACCAGCGGACGACGGCGACTGGATTGATCCAGGAGCTGCTGCTGCGACGGACCAGGTTGCTCAGGAAGACTTTACAAATGGCCAAACTGAACTGATGACGCAGCCACAAGACCAAGAAAATGCTGTGCCAGTGGTTGAAGAGAACACCACTGGCGCACCTCTAGACTGGGCGGCAGACGAGGGGGGGCTTCCTTCGATTGCCAGTGTCCAAGAGAGCTTTGGCGCATCTGGCGGAATATCACCAGCAGATCATGGACAGGGGGAGTCAGCGCCTGAGGATGCGAATGGACATGCGAATGGCTCCAGGCAGCATAGGCACGACGAGGAAGGGTTTACACAGACCAGAGGTGGCCGTGGCCGTGGTCGAGCATTTCGTGGATTCCGAGGTGAACGGCGTGGTCGTGGTGGTGAATACCGTGCTCGTGGTGGTGGTGGTGGATTCCGTGGTCGTGGTGGTGAAGGGCGGGGACACCGTGGGCGAGGTGAGTGGCGGGGGAATGGAGAACATTATCGTGGCTATGGACGGGGGCGCGGTAGGGGTCGTGGCGGTGAACGAGGGGGGGCGACTGGCGGCGAAGAGCACGAGTCTGTGTAAACTTTGGAGCTGGACTTTGAATACTACCAGCATCCCAACTGGGACTATGAGTCGCTCACTCTCCGTCGATTACTCTCTTTACCTCGTCTCACACAGAGCGCTTTTACAGCCAGGAAAACCCTTTTTGATAGCCCTGGAAGAGGTACTCACACTCACACATACCGAGTCCCAACTTGTATCACTCACAATCTCCAGGCCATCCAAGGCGGCATCACCGTCTTCCAAATCCGCGAAAAAGACGTGGAAACAAGCGAGGTCCGTCCCTGCATCCCAACTCCTTGCTCTCATTTGATCAAATATCGGCCTCTGCTGCCAGTTTCTTCAAATCGCCACTGCATCCAAATCACTCTGCGACAAGTACAACATCCCCCTCATCATCAACGACCGCATCGACATCGCCCTCGCAGTCAACGCAAATGGCATCCATCTCGGCCAAACCGACATGCCCGTCCCCATCGCCCGTCAGCTCCTCCCTCCCGGTACCATCGTCGGTGTCTCATGCAACACCGTCGAGCACGTCCAGCGTGCGGTCAAGGACGGCGCGGACTACGTCGGTATCGGCGCCATATGGCCGACGACGACGAAAAAGCTGACCAGCCCCGTCATCGGTGTGCGTGGCGTGATCCCCATGCTCAACGTCCTTGCTGGGACCGGTATCAAGGCGGTCGGGATAGGTGCACCATCTTCTCCCTTGCTCCCTTGCTGGCCTCCCTGCTGACGCTGACTCCCCTCCCACAAAGGCGGCATCAAGACGTCCAATTTGTTGCGCACGCTGTATGGCTCCACCTCCTCCCAGACGGGCGTTGCCAACGTGCTCGATGGCGTGGCCGTCGTTTCAGAGATCATGGCCTCGCCGCTCCCGATGGAAACGGCCCAAAAGATGAAAGACATCGTGTGTGGGTTCAAAGCCGGACTGCGTGCACATACATCTGGTCCACGACCGTCTAGTCTCTGGGCCAACCCAGACTCCGAGTCAATCGTAGACGGAGTATGCAAGCTGGTGCAAGAAGTCAGAAAATCGGGGCCTCTCATCCATCAGGTGTCTTTCGCTCTGTTTAATAGGGTGTGCTAAACCTTGCTCAGTACGCTGTTAGATAACGAATACGGTCGTGGCCACTCAGTCTGCCAATGTCACTCTGGCGCTGGGTGCTAGCCCCATCATGGCCACAGAAGCTCGGGAAATGGAAGACCTCGCCAGAATCTCGGGCGCGCATCTTATCAACATTGGCACACTCACGTCATCTGTCAAGGCTGCCATGCTCTCTACCGGTGCGCATCATCATACATCATGTCGGCAGACGACATGTTAACGCTATTTTAGGACGGTTTGCAAATCTGAATCGAAAGCCTATCGTGTTTGACCCAGTCGGAGTAGGCGCGACGGCTTTTAGAAAAGAGACAGTCAAAGGTTTGCCCTTGTTGGCTGTACAGCTCAATTTTGGAGTGATGAATGTATGATTAGAGCTACTGGATGAATTCCAAGTGAGCGTAATCAAGGGAAATGCGGGAGAATTGTCCGCTCTCGCTGGATCGACAGAGGTTGGTCACCTGATGTGTGCTCCGTCTTTAACTCTCTAAAATCTCTCTCAGGTCACGTCAAAAGGCGTTGACAGCATTGGAGGCTTTCACAATCCCGTTTCTTTTGTTCAAGCGTTGGCCAAAAGAGAACGTCCGTACATCGAGTGGCTAATCCCTCGCATGCTGACTCACACACAACCTTTTAGGATCCGTCGTCGTTCTGACAGGCGAGGTAGATTACATTTCGGATGGAGATCGCGTGGTGGCTCTGAGGAACGGGCATAGCTGCCTTGGGCAAATAACCGGGTCGGGTTGCATCCTAGGATCGGCTATTGCGACATACTGCGCTGCTGCTGTGGCTCTCGACGCCGATCACCTTTTTGCGGGATACAAGCTCGTGGATGGCGACATGTTCTTGGGTGCTATTGCAGGGTAAGCCGTGATCTTCCTTGCCACTTTAGGAGATGACAATTTTGGCAGCGTGCTTGCCTTGACTATTGCCGGCGAGAGAGCAGCAGAAACGTCGACTCCTGGCTCCTTCCTTGCTACTCTGATCGACAGGTTATGGGACATCACACCAGCAACTATCCGCGCGCATGCCAAAATTGAAGTATATTGAATCCACGACAGTGGCTGTATGTATTCTGAAATCAATAGCCATTTTTGCGTCATTCACGCCCTTAAATGCCTCATTTTGGAAGCTGATGCATTGAGGATTCGACACGACATCAAGGACACGGAATGGATCTCAGCGCGTAAATATGCGCCCATTTCTTGCAAGATCCTCTACCCTTCACATTTTAGCTCTCGGCCACTCTGATGGGTAATGAATAGGTGGTAGCCCCATCCACACGTCTACATACCCAGAAACGGCATGGTGCACTGCTGTTGCATGGTGAATAGCAACCGAAATTTGCGGAGCACGCAAGGATCTAGATCTCCATGCCTACTAGTTTGCTTTCACATATTGGAGAACAATACCTTTCATCTTCACAACTAGCTCGCTACCACGGGAGAACCGGTACTCTTCCGCCAAGCACTTTGACTCGTTATTGGAATGTTGAAATTATATTATTCACTCAAGGTGAAAACCAAAGGCTACCGGACCACCGGACCATCTGCAGTTTAGCATACTTGTCGTTCTCTTCTCAGCTTCGATCCCTCCCTCCCAAATGAAAGTATAAACGTGCCATGCATTCCGAACAGGCAGACTGCGCGGGAGGGTATTGTATGACCTTCCCTTCTTCTATTCATAGACAAAGAGACGAAATGTGTCTAGTTCTATCATACAGTAATACTATAACGCTACAAATCATCCCAACTAGGAAAATGATAACTTAAACTTGAATGGTGGTGGTTATGACGCCTGGATCGTCAAGAGCATGATCTGATTGTTGTCGGGCATGTAGAACGATTCGAGTGGTGAGCATTGGGTGGAAGACACGCGTCAAACTTTTTTGAACGAACACGAGGGATGAGATGGTGTGCCTTTCTGACGTACCAACAACCCCACTTACACAATGGCAGGTACGGGGAACTGTTCCTGTAGACAGAAAAAAAAAAAAAACTAGTTATATAGCGCCGTGAGTGGGAATTGTTTTATCCAGCACTCACCCCTAAATATTTGATCCATACAATGCAAATGAGAGTCAATACTGAACAAGAGGTCAGTACTTCAGTTCTAAATCTGAAAAGAGGAGTTGACTGCGTGAAATTCACCCACAGAATATATATATGTAATACATGATACCGTCTCGGTACCAGAAAAAAACGGAACGTGAGGATAGTCTGTTTCTCCCTATGTAAAGCATTACTAGTCAAGCATCCACCGATTGAATGATAATATACTATACGCTCTATCAGTACCCGAACGATGAGCAGGATACAAAGGACTGTTTGCATTGAAGTATCAAATGAGAGGGCAGAAGATTGTGAAAAGCAAAAGAAATCAACTCACATGCATCATAGATAAGCTGCGACATCCAACTAATCCATATATTTGAATATTGGGAGCCGGTAAGTGGAAGACAAGAGCCGGAGGGTACCGGGTCCGTAACTATAATTGTCTTGTGTCAGATGATAACAAAAAGCATGGGAACCAGGTGACGGCAGAGATTACAGTGTAAGGATTTTAGCGATGAGGTGCAAAATATCACCACGTATGTGAACCAGGAGATAGCAAAGAGTATTATTACAATTGTCAGCCATCGAGGGCGGTCCCAGAGGATCCAAGTTCTCAATGTTAATATCACTGAGAATTGTTAATATGTCGGGTCCTTTAGATTTGATTTTCTCCTTACACTGTGTAGTAATGATACCAACGACGAACGAACCTAGAAAAGACAGGGATGAGGATGATCAGGGAAAGTGATCCACCAGTTTGTAACGACTCACAACCGACAAACAAGTTGATTGCGTTGCATATTTTACCGTTCATTTTGGAATGATTAACTTTGGATATCAGAATCGATATATTTTTGATATCAGCTTCGGAACAAAATCACGTACGGATAACGAGTAGTTGCACATCGATCATGGATAGGTATTTCATAACGAGGTAGTTCAACGTGAATAGAGAGTACCGGCTCTTCCAGATGTACTCGACTTCTAGTTCCAGGGTTTGAAAGAAATCATAGGCCTGGAGGTTTCATACATCTATTCAGTTCACTTCCACGTGCTCTGACACATACCAGGAGTGACAGGCTACTGACTGAATGGAGATGGTGTGGGATGCCAGTGGATGAGCAACTATTGTCGTGCAGAACCACTGAAGACGCACCGATAATGCGCTGCAAGCTGGTATGAGAATAGTGTCCACGCGAATCACAAAAGTGATAATGGCCTCACAGATATAATTTCCTCCTGCTGGACAAGAAGGATGCCTTCCGGCAATGGCCCCATCCTCGCTGTGCCTCCAGTGGGTGGCATGTCCATGATTTGCGCAGAAGAGCAATTTGACAAGCAGGTATTTGTAGGAAAGAACGGACTTGTGTTCCAAGGGGTTGGGCCTTACGGTCCTGGGGCTCAATTTCCATCGACAAAGCCACGGTAGCCATAACTGGTTAATCTTCTACCACGCCGATATTTAGGGCATCATTTCATTTTGTTTCAGAGGACGTAGAACTATGCATTCGTGGCTCAAGTGACCTGCGCTTGAAAGCATTGTATTAGTATATGCCAGAGGGTCCCGTAATTACCATCTGCTGCCAGCTCCTCTGTCCTGAGCAGTGCAATGCGTGCGTGGGCTTGGTCCAAAGACCCGGTCCATCGTACCCTGGAGAAGGTGCGGGATCAGTAAGGGTACTCAGTCTATGTGATTTTGTTCGGCGAAACACTGAAAGTTTTATCACAGAGATCACCGACTTGAGTGGCGGCCATCAGGAAGACTGAGGCAGCAACTCAGTGAGGCTGATCGTCCGTAATCAGCACTCAAGTACTCAGCTCAGCCTCAATTTCTTGTTTTCTTGTTTTTTTTTTTCATTGCGATGATGGACAACATACAGCTATTTCATTCATTTAACTAGCACAAGTCACAACAAGGTTGTATCGCCATCCTTTTATATCGCACACCGGAATCCCACCTCGTCGTCAAGGTTCGATATAGGCTGAGATAAATAATACCGCTCTTTCGTGTTTTGGGTAGAACACCAGGGGACGCCGTCGCACCTCTGGCACGACACGGTGATGCTATTTAAAACCTACCAATAAAAGCATCGGTTGTAAATTGTGCTGAAAATCGTTCAATCTACCACTAATACCGCTAGCAGTAGCAATGGATGAGAAGCCAACGAATGTGGTAGAAAGGGGAATATCAGTAATGCTACATGTTGAATACGTACTACAATTGCCACACGATGAAAACTGGCGTTCAACTCTTGGTTTCATTCAAAGTGGGACTGGAGTCAACTCTTTTCTATTTTGATTACATTTGCGACAGATGCTACAACTTGGGCCAATTTGCCGTCTAAAGGCCACAAATATATATCTATTGAGAACGATCCCGTATGTTTGTTATAACACAAGATGATTAGCGCTGTTTCAATTGTCGGATGGGCCTATTGCACTTGAGGGAAAAGGATTGAAACTCGCTTGTTCTCGAGCACGCACCACTACTCGTGTTGACAGCAGAGGGTGAATGACGCGGATGATGCTAACAAACTTGAGAAAGCCTATGTATTTAGAAAGAGGTTGACGTACATGGACATCGGCACGAGGGCGTCTTCCTTTCAACAGGAATGCTTTAATTCTTCAGCAGGAGTTTTTGACAATAACATACATGCGATTTTTCAAGCCAAATGATAAATCCTATCAACAGAACTATGCCCATTGTAAATGTCATGTCATCGATGGAACAGTCACATGAAGCGGCCCACCAAAAGTATAAAGATAATATGTGATGCCTTAGCAGAAACAAGTGAGGTCGAGCGAATGAACCAAGAAATGGATAGCTCACCGTCTCGGTACATGACGTAGATTGGATGTGATACCCGTCCTTCCCTCATCCCGATTACTAGTTTAACCACGAGTAAAATACAAAGAACTAACTTGCGTCAGCTCAAATCGCTTGAAAGCCTAGGGATGACTTACTGCCGTCATACATCAGATATAACATCCAGTTGATCCACAATTTTGAACTCTGAAACCCGACCATGGACATGGTCGTACATCCCCCCACAGAGGATAACTGATGTGCAGCCGCAACTGTGTCTCGTTGTCAGGCAGGACCCAAATCGCATGGAGCAATGGCTGAAATTTACACTTTACAGATTCTAAACCACATTTAAGATTCGCGAGTCCATAAATGCCCATAAAGCCTCCGAGAGCGGCAAGAGAATACGTTAGCCATCGCGGCCGACCCCACAATACCAATGTTCTCCATGTGAGCAACACTTGTTTACTTGACATCAGATATTTAGGAAAAGCCCCGGTATTTCCTACCCTACCTTGAGAGCAAGCCGAGCCGAGAGCAAACGAACCTAAGACGTCACTATGAATTGATCTGCGTTCGAGTACAAGTGAGATCTTACACGAAACAGTTAGGTTGAGGGCATGACATTGCTTCACCGTCCAACCAGCGCGACCCACTTCACATGTCAATCACCATTTCCACGATTTTACACGAAGCCACGCACATGCGAGAAGAGGTACGTCAACGAACGGCAGATATTTGGTAAATAGATACAGAAATTTAAGCGCATTGAATTTGAATTTCCAGATATGCTGATATTCCAGTTCTAGAGTTTGGAAGAAATCACAGACCTGCCGTTTGATGACACGGAACTGGAGGTACCAGAATAACATCCCACGCGTACCTGGAATGTCAGGCCACTGACTGCGAAATGATAAGATTGACATCGGACTTCAAGTTTGCTCTTACTAATAACATTCTGCGGGAAGAAATTTCAATGTAGATGTATTACTATAGGCTTACTACATACGAAAATTGTGTTCTTGTGATACAAGTTGCTGATCATTTGAGGTGTTATTGACATTGTAGATGCTCTGCAGTCTATGAGTCGGTTCGACGCTATCATCTAGGGTATTTTGACTGAAGTGCGTCCACCTATATCCGACGATAGATATAGGTCAGCTCTGGGGCATTTTCCCATGTTAGTCTCTCAATAATTTAGGGGTGCTATGGGGACAAAGATTCCGGCTAATTTTGCATTCACCGCAATGACAGATGCTTTATTTTTGATGTTCTGATTTCTCATCACGCACAACCACTTATCATATGAACTGCTTCCGACGAACATACAAGACGGACCTTGACGTACACTATCCAAATAACCTCGGTGTGGTCAACATGCGAAGGATTCATCATCATTCATAACGTAAACAAGGTTGGAGCGATCCTTCGATCGTGGGATCAACTGGATTCTGAATGGTTTGGGATGTCTAGCAGATGTAAAGTAAGATGACATGGAGCCAACAGGGTACACGGTACATACATGGTAAGACCGCTGACGTTTTCACGTTTGAGCTCAATTCTATGGCCCCTCTCATCAACAGCGGGGGTGATCTCAAACAACGCTAAGGTGTATGCCATAGCGAGCCACACAGAATGGACAGCAAGATGACGACCAGGGCAGATTCTAGTATCTTCATTCAGGACCTCAGGACTTCAATGACAGAGAAAACCTGTATACCTTCGGCCGAATCCGAACGCACCCGCGATCGCTGGGTCAAGTTGCCGCTGACCGCGTTCGTGAAGGAACCGCTCTGGGCAAAACATTTCCGGGTTGGGATACAGTTCTTCGTCGCGTGAGATGGCCCTGAAATGTCTCTGGTTAAACAGCATTTGCTACTAATGGGTCTTACCAATAATTTCCGAGCACACGTGCGCCTAGAAAAATAGACGGCTATCAAATACTTTCTTCTAAATATTGACACCACTCTCCTACCCTTTGGAATACAATATCCATCATAAATATCTTCTTCGGTTGTCGCATGAGGCACTCCTGATTTAGAAACCTGTCAGCGTCAGGTACAGGACGAGCAACGTGCGCAAACCCAGTGGAGCCGTAGGATTCCAACGCAGTGTTTCCATCAGAATAGCTTCAAGGTAAGGCATAAATTCCCTGTCAGGAAAATCGGGTAGACGATTTCCGCCCACTACTGAGTCCAATTCTTCACAAGCATGTCGTTGGGCATCAGGGAACATAGCCATTGCCAAGAGCCAAGATTCAAGGAACGAAACGGTCTTTCAAGGCACGATTGGTTGGCCGTCTAATCGGGTATTGAAGCCTTACCGTATCAGACCCGGCTACACGAAAAATTTAACAGTGGAGCCACGGCTAAACACCCCATGCTCACCGGCATATGCTAGTCCTGCGCAGTTCTTGACGATTTCTTCCGAAGCCACATCGTGAGCCTTCTCGATGGATTTTGAAACCATGGAAGGCCTAGCTTTGCCGACGCGCTGTCAAACAGAAGGTTATCAGAAGGACGGCACTGGCTTGCAAACGTACCATAGCAATTTTAACTGACTCGAATGGATTTTCTCTCAAACGAATCGCATGTTTTGCCCACACTTTGGCGTGGCGCTTGAACGCGGCTCCAGGGAACCAAGCTGCATCATAAATGAGAAACTAGGGAACGATTGTAACAAGTTGTACTGACATGGAATGTACTTGAGTGCAGGAATGTATTCGACCAGATACGAACCAGCGTGGACGACTTGCAGTAATGGACCTCCGGCAGCCTGAGCTAAACGAACATATTCGTCATTTTTTGCGGGTAACATCGTAACCGTAGGCAATGCGCAATACGATGCCTCCCGAGAAACTGAAGTTGGACAGATCAGAATATCAATAAGAACGGAAATGCAATCGAGGATGCGCACTGCCGGATGTGATTCACAAAGTCTTCAGGCGTTGCAGCAAAGTTGATGACCAGGTGAAGAGCGGCGCGCCTGATGATCGGATGGTATTCTTGAATTGCTCGTGCTTGGAATGACTGGTGGAATACACGTCTGTGCTGCCTAGCATAATCAATCCGTCAAATAACCGGCTACTTGTACAAAGGTCCTAAACTCACCGCCATCTATCAGAATATGTCATGTGAAGAAAATCCCAGTCCCATCCCATCAGCTCATCGGCCATGACCTACCCAAAAGATCCATCATCGACACACAAAGGGGATTATGTCAACGCACCATACGCGGGCGGCCCGAGTAGACGGCGGAGCGCTTCTCAAACAGCTCATTTGTCGCTTTGAACGAACTCAGGATGATTAATGGTTGGCCGTACGTCTTGAGATAGACCACATCGCCGTATTTCTTTGCCCAGTCTGTGTAGGTCAGCCATGCATAATCATGGGGTACTTGTCGAACTAATCCAAAGAATGGCAAACCCTTGGGACCTGGAGGCAACGACGGCCCGCGCGGCAGACGGGCTCGCCAGATGCGGTAGAGCAGAAACAATAAGCAAGCAAGGACGAGAGGTAGCGAAAACATCGAGGGAGGTTGTTCGGGCCATTGGGCCAATGGTCGCCTCTTTTTATTCATACCACATCCGAACGAGACTAGAAGCATTTCCCAGGCCAAATAGTTTATGCCTCGGCTTTACTAGAAACATCACTCTCCTGTATGTGAAACAGGGTAGTCTGGATTCCATTCTAGATATCATCCATGTCACATGGAATATTGAACTTCACATAATTGTTGCAGAATACAAATACACATGGAGAACATGAAACTTGTTGCACAGATTATTAAAGTAAACATGTGTATGTGGTGCCAAACTGGACAAAAAGTAATAAACACACAGTTCATTGTTATTTGATAATGAAAGGAAGCCTATTTCACATTGTCAATACATCAAGCATACATTGAGCATGTGACATGTTGATAATGTGTAGCACAAGTACAAGAAAAAATTACATAATAATTTTGATGTGTGACAAAAGGTCTGTGCATCCAAACAAATACAACTATAGATACATATGTACCCTTACAAACAAGTGACATGGTCACAAAAAATCAATTCAAGAACTTGAATATAATACAAGCAAGTAAATGTAGTCCATTAATAGGAAAGAAGAAAATTGTAACACAGATAACTTGAACACATTTTGTGCATTTTATGTCAATAAGTTTATTGATTACCATACTCATGAGACAATCTTTTGATGTGGTGGAAGCACACTGGATATGATATATGTAGCAAACTTTGCGACTGTCAATAAGTTGGACATGTTCTAGCTTAAGAAACCAGTCAAGTTGTAAATGGCAACTTCAGGCTCAAGATCTGCTATAAATTACAGAGCAAGAGCAATAAGATAAGGTACAGAATGACCTCATCTGCAGCCATCTGCAGCAATGCTCAGTCATCTACTGTGCAAGGTACAGCAATTGTACAGCAATTATACAGCATTAGTATAGCTTTTACACAGCAATTACATAGCATTGCACAGTCATAGCTGTGCATACATAGCTGTAAGGGTTCCATGTTGTCCTCTGTGGAGCCTCATCCTTCATTTTTCTTGTTTCTTGTTTCTTGTCAATGCACATAATACATGTGCATCATTTACCTACTGTATATAGCAATTTGTTTGGACATGCAGACCTTTTTGTTGTGCATCAATTATTAGATAAGCATGTTTTAATTTTCTTGCACCATTGTGCTACACACCAATATACTCTTGGTTCAGTGTATGGCACACCACAAGAATTAAGCATAAAAACCCAACACCTTTACACTTTTTTACACTTCTATCAGGGAGTGTAGTGCACAGAAGACATCTTTTGATGTCTTCTCATTTTGGCCCCAGGAGGAAACCCTCACAAACACAAAGGGTTGAACCCTTGAACCCTCCACCTTGAGAGGGTTCAGATTGAATATGACCACACCCAATGAGCTTGAGTGCATGAAGAAGCTTCAAGCTTCTCAACATGCAACACATCATCACAAAAAGTACCAGCACTTCTCACCAAAAGGTGCAACTGCCACTAAACATCTACAGTCAAGAGATGCAGGGAACCCAAGGGGACCTCATCATCTTGTTTGATGCCCAGAGGGACTTATGTGCCCTCAAACTCTTCACTTAAGGAGCATTCAATCTCAAATCTTTAGTGTGCTCAATGAGAGTGCACACCATATGCTTCTCAATCCTCCTCCAGTTAACTGGAGGAGCTCTCGAACTCTCCACCTATGGAGAGTTCATTCAATTAGCCTGTGCTCAACAGAGCGCACACTTTGAGAAGCTCTGTGCTTCTCAATTGTCCTCCAGTTAACTGGAGGAGCCCTTGAACTCTCCACCTATGGAGAGTTCCTGTATTTTACCTGCACTTGACAAAGCGCACACTTTGAGAAGCTCTAGGTTTCTCAATTCTCCTCCAGATACCTGGAGGAGCTCATGAACTCTCTACCTATGGAGAGTTCACTCAATTTGCCTGCACTTGATAAAGCACATGCTTTGAAAAGCTCTAAGCTTCTCAATTTTCCTCCAGTTACCTGGAGGAGCTCTCAAACTCTCTATCTATGGAGAGTTCATTCAATTATCCTGTGCTCAACAGAGTGCATGCCTTGAGAAGCTTTATGCTTCTCAATTCTCTTCCAGTTAACTGGAGGAGCTCTCGAACTCTCTACCTATGGAGAGTTCATCTAATTAGTCTGCACCCAACAGAGCGCACGCTTTGAGAAGCTCTGCACTTCTCAATTCTCCTCCAGTTACCTGGAGGAGCCCTTGAACTCTCCATCTACAGAGAGTTCCTTTGATTTACCTGTGCTTGATAAAGCGCACACTTCAAGAAGCTCTAGGCTTCTCAATTCTCCTTCAGTTACCTGGAGGAGCTCTTGAACTCTCCACCTATGGAGAGTTCATGATATTTGCTTGTGCTCAACAGAGCACATGCTTTGAGAAGCTCTAAGCTTCTAAATTCTCCCCCAGATACTTGGAGGAGCCCTTGAACTCTCTACTTATGGAGAGTTCATGAAATTAGCCTGTGCTCAATGAGAGCACACACTTTGAGAAGCTCTGTGCTTCTCAATTCTCCTCCAGTTACCTGGAGGAGCTCTCAAACCTATCTGTGCTCAACAAGAGTGCATGCCCTAAGAAGCTACACACTTCTCAATTTCTTCTTCAGAACCCGGAGAAAAATTTAAAGGGGGAGAGTTGGTACCCTCTTTCAAAGAAGATAGCAAGGCCTCTTCGAGAAAGCGCCTCAGGAGATGACAAGATGACTATGAGTCATCTACAGAGGACCAATACAATGCCTCTCCATGAGATGAAAGTGAGGATTTCCAAGGAAGCACCTTGGGAGACAAACAAGATGACTACAAGTCATCTACAGAGGACCAATATGGTACCTCTTCATGAAAGAGAGCGAGGGCCTTCCATGGAAAGTGTCTCGAGGAAAAAGGAGACAACTATGAGCTGTCTCAGGATGACAATGTCACCAATGGTTCTGCCTTATTAGCAGAACCAGAAATAACTCTAGAAGTGGAAGGGCATTATGCCTCCACTGAGGAACAACACAAGGCCTTTTACAGAAGTGCTTCAAGAGATGAAGGAGACAATACAGAATTTGTCTCAAGACTGGCACACTTGTGCCAAAGATAAATAATCTGATATGTAGACTTGAGCTATGAGTCTAATTTAGATGTGAAACTGATAAACAGTTTCGAGACCAGAGACTGGTCTTTGATGAGAGCATGCTCTCAAACTTGAGTGGATCATGATGGTCCAAATATAAAGAAGGATCATACAATACCTTCTTGCTTTCAACGTTACAATAGAAGTAGCCAATATGCTACTTCTAAGCAAAAGATACTGAGGATCTGCCAGAATTTTTTATATGGATCTGTAGATTGTACCTTTGGCACAATTTAGTTGGGGAGGGTGCAAGGACAACACATTGCATTTGTGAGAGTCCTCATTTTTTTCATTCTTCCATCATTTGATTGATGCACACTTAGCACATCAACAAACCTCTACCTGAGGACTGAGACACAGTCCTCATATATGACAAGAAATCCCTACCTCCTTTAGAATGGAGTGCAGGGACCCACTTCTAAATGCAAGGAGAGTTAATATCCTTTTGTTTCCTTTGGTCTTTAGATTGATCCTTAGAACAATCTAGTTGGGGAGAGTGTAACAGATATACATTGTCTTTGACAATGTATCCCTTTACATTCTAGATTCATTAATTCAAATGGACATGCATACTAGATATGCATGTCATTAATAAATATTAAAATAAATATTATATTTATGTGTGGTCATGCAACCTTAAGTTGCATGTCACTGATTATGTAAAGAATAGTTTTATTTACAAGTAATGGCCACAGTGCTACCAGTACAAGGTCCAATATAGTTGGTTCAGTGTATGGGACTTAAGAAACCACCAAACCAGGGTCTATGGGTTTCAACTCATAGATCCTTTATAACGGCACACAAATGGATTGTCTTCGAGAGGTCTGCTCCCTTTTCTGCAATACTAGTCCAAGCTCTTGTCTAGTACTGTTTGGTTGCCAGTAGCCAATTGGCTGTAGTCACTCTACAATGGTAGAATGAGGCTATCTGTTGTCACAGTCATTGTTGCCTAGAATCCTCGAGGCTGTCTGTAGACACATGCTGTAACATGTACAGAGTCAGACAGTGTGGTGATCAATAAGATCCTCTTGGTCACTGTCTGCAACGACAAGCAATGCATGCTCCGCACTATGACCAATGACAAAGGGTGTGATAGGAAGACTCTAGACTATGTTAGGATTAATCCTTATACACAATCACAAGCTTCGGAGAAGAGTTTTATAGAGAGACAAAGCTAGACACAATAGTCTGTGACCTACAAGGAGGAAACAATCTAGAGTCTTAAGGACTCCTTGTTATGGTTGATGTCCACAATGTTGTTCAGTGTCCAAGTCTACAGTGACAAACAGAGTCTTGGTCTGTTCCCAGCCACTGGACAAGGATTCTAGGCACTAAGTCTGATGATGACGAAGGCTAGTGAGAGAGCAAGGAGAGCGGTTGAGGCGACGAGCAAAAGAGTGTTCAAGTTGTGGATAAGATTTGACTAAGTTGGAACTAAGGAACTATGGTACATACATGAGAGGGGTTTATATATGTTAAGAGAACAATAGACACTAAAGGGGAAAGAGCATAGCTATCTGGGAAAGGAAAGGTGAAGGTAGCTATAAAAGGAGATAATGTCCAAGTGCAACTATGGGTTTGTAACAAGTAAATGTAGTCCGTTAACAAAGGGAAAAGAGAATTGTAACATTACCCCCTTTGTATGTGAGAATTCACCGACTTCTACCAGCCAGAGGTTGTCCAACCATGATCCGTCCTAGACTCGGCCCATTTGACAGTGTTGTCTAGTTCTTTTTTCGACGTTTCCACCTTCCACTTGAGAGCTTCAGCAGCTCGATGCAAGTTTTGTGTGTTCTGGAGGAAGGAGTTGTGTTCTTCATAAGTCATCTTGTGGGGATCGATAGTGAGGGTGAGGGCGGCGAGATTGTCAGTTGCAGAGGAGAGGTTGGTGAGCGGTTTAGCAATGGCAGCAAAGTTTCCAATGAAGCATCAGTAAAAGTTCCCAAATCCGAGGAATGATCGGACTTGTTTGACTGTGGTAGGGACTGGCCAATCAGCGATCCCTGCTAACTTTATTGGATCCATCTGAATGCGTCCAGGGGTGATGATCATTCCTAAGAATTCAACTTCCTGCGTGGCGAACTTGCATTTTTCTAATTTCAGGAATAGATTGTTATCTTGTAACCGTTGTAAAATTTGTTTTGTCCACTCTTCCAGTTGTTCCAGTGTTTCCACGCAGATTAACATGTCGTCCATGTAAATGATTAGCCATCCTTCATTGATCATGTCCCTAAAGTATTTGTTCATCATAGTTTGAAAGGTTGACGGCAAGTTGCATAATCCAAAGAACATTACTGTTGGTTCATAGAGCCCTTGATTGGTAATAAAGGCTGCTTTCCATTCATCTCCCTTTTTGATGCGAACATTGTTGTATCCCCATTGGAGGTCTAGTTTGGTGAAGTACTTGGCACCTTGTAGTTTAGTCATAAGATTGGAAACTAAGGGAAGGGGATATGCGTTTTTGACGGTCCATTCATTGAGGTATCGATAATCCTGACAGGGTCAGAGTGCTCCACTTTCTTTCTTTGCTACAAAGAAGAATGGTGATGCCTGTGGTGATGTAGATGGTTTAATGTATCCTTTCTTGAGTTGTTCATCAATCCATTTGTCTAACAACCCCTGTTCTTTGACTGATAGAGGATAGAGTTTACTAGCCTTCGGGACAAAGCCTTCCTTTGTGTTGATTGCATGATCCCATGGTTGACTGGATGGGAAACGTTCTGATGCCTTTTTGTCAAAGATGGTGTGCCATTGCTCATATTCTGTTGGTAGAGTGGTAGATGGTTCGTCTTTCTTTAGCCTGTGTTCTAGTTCCTGTGATGCTGATGTTTTAACTCTAATCCAATAGTCATCTTCGCCCCATTGCTGGGAGTCGAGGGCTAGCTGCCAGATTGCTTTTGGCAATGTGTCCAGATCTCCAATTTTCAAAGATTTCTCTCGCCAGTTGATGATCGGGTTATTTTCTTCTAACCAGGGTATTCCTAAAATCATTTGTTGATCGCCTAGCTTAGTGATCCAGAACCAATTGATAAATTGCTGTCCCTCAATCATGTAGCATATCTTGGTCCAATGTGTGATCATTCCTTTCACATTTACTGTTCCATCTGCGTTTCTGACTTTAATTGGTTTCTTAAGTTGTTCTTTCCTGAGCTCCTTCACTGCTCCCTCGTCTACAAAGTTTCCTTCTGCTCCACAATCGATTAGGGCAGATGTTCCAGCGGGTAAATCGGTTGATTTGATAGTTAACGAAATGCGCTTGTCATTGTTGGATAATACTATTACAGAATCAAGCACTAACTGTTCAGATCTTGATAATAAGGAAGGGCCAACCACTGAGTGACGCTTCCTAACTAAAAACCCTCATTTTTGAATTCGTTTAAGAGGGCATTCTTCTCTTCAGTAGACATTGCTGAAAAGATGGCTCTAATTTTCTTTGCTGGTTCGTTCTCTTCCTTCTGTTGTTCCTCAGTGACGGAGCAAACTGCTTTATTTTGATAAGAAGACCTGGATGAAGATGCGTTGTTACGTTTCGGGCAGTTCCTGGAGATGTGTCCCTGTGTTCCACATCTGAAACACTTGCCAGTCTTTCAGTATTCCTCCTTTTGATCATCTGTCAATCGGCTAGGAGCTGTAGTATTTATAGCTCTGATTGTTCCAGATCGATTGTTGTTTTGATTGAAACGTGTTCCAGACCCATCATTGGTTCTCCTGTTTCCTTGCCCTGTCATGTCCCAGGTGTTATGGTGATCCTCAGCCTTGTCATAGGCTTCTTGCATTGTTTTGATCTTTCTTTGGTCCTGTAAGATTGTTCTAGCAAGTTCTAGAGGTAATCCTTTGACGAATGCCTGCAACTGAGCGGGTATTCCTGTGAGCCCAGAGGTTCCTATATCCATGCGAAATTTCCTAATGTATTCTGGGACTGAAACGCCATTTCCAACTCTTAATTTGGATAGATTATTCAGGGCTCGAAGGGCGCTGTTGACTTCTCCCCAGTCATTGATGAAATGTGTTTCAAATGCTTCGTAGTTGCTCCATTTGAATGTGGCTGTGGTACTGCTTTTATTGTCGTTTAATTTGCCCTGGATAATGGTCTTCCAGTCATCTAGTTCTGGTCCCATGCATGCAAGCACATACCTAACTTTCTTTTCGTCCTTTCCTTCATAGTTCTGTTTGTTGAGGGTAAAGTAATCCTCAAGCTGTCCTAAAAATGACCTTGCTTCGATTCGTTTGCCTGTAAAAGGTTATATAGGCTGCGGTTTGATATCTCCTTTAGAGCTAGCACTGGTTTCAGACGCCATTCTTGGTTCAGGAGTGATCGGTGGTTCGGGGTTAATTGGTGGTTCAGGGGTTGGTGTTCTGGTGATTGGTTTCGGTTCTGGAGTAGGTGTTCTACTCGGGGTCCTGGGTTTTGGAGATGGGGGTGGTCCTTGTTTCGAGTAATCTGTATCAAATGGGTTTTCCTCTGTTACAGTTCTCTTTTCCCTTTGTTAACGGACTACATTTACTTGTTACAAACCCATAGTTACGCTTGGACGTTATCTCCTTTTAATAGCTACCTTCACCTTTCCTTTTCCAGATAGCTATGCTCTTTCCCCTTTTTGCTTCTATTGTTCTCTCAACGTATATAAACCCCTCTCATGTACCATAGTTCTTTAGTTCCAACTTAGTTGAATCTTATCCATAACTTGAACACTCTTTTGCTCGTCGCCTCAACCGCTCTCCTCGCTCTCTCTCTAGCCTTCGTCATCGTCAGACTTAGTGCCTAGAACCCTTGTCCAGTGATTGGGAACAGACTGAGACTCTGTTTGTCGCTGTAGACTTGGACGCTGAACGACGTTGTGGACATCGACCGTAACATAAGTTGGAACTCAGGACTAGCTCAGGGTATCATCCCTAGCTGACACCATTGAGACCCGCAGCTCTCAGGAACAACCCCCGAACGGATCCGTCACCTATAAGGGGAAATACTACCTTGAACGACGAGAAGTTTTTCTCTACCAACAAACCTGGTACTTTGTTACAGAAGGACGGAAACGAAACGAACCAGTCCCAAACGAATACTTTTCAGGAGACTTCTACTCAGGAGTATCTGAATTCGATTTACCCGATCAAATCTACCTAGACTGGGGTAGTGAAATACAAGGAGAACCGCTCTACCTTGTCAAGGAACCAGAAAACGACCCAGGAAGGACTCTTTACAGAAGATTCTTTAGAGACAGCAACTGACACGGAATCACAGCTAGTCTTTTAGCGGAGTGGGAGGAATTACTACGAATTGAACAAGCCAAGCTTGAGGAAAACCCGTTTGATACAGATTACTCAAAACAAAGACCACCCCCATCTCCGAAAACCAGAACCCCAAGTAGAACCCCTACTCCAGAACCGAAACCGATCACCAGAACACCAACCCCTGAACCACCAATCAACCCCGAGCCACCGATTACTCCTGAACCAAGAATGGCGTCTGAAACCAGTGCTAGCTCTAAAGGAGATATCAAACCGCAGCCTATACGACCCTTTACAGGCAAACGAATCGAAGCAAAGTCATTTTTAGGACAGCTTGAGGATTACTTTACCCTCAATGAACAGAACTATGAAGGAAAAGATGAGAAGAAAGTTAGATATGCGCTTGCGTGCATGGGACCAGAATTAGACAATTGGAAAATGATCATCCGAAGCGAATTGAATGACAACAGAGGCAGTACCACAGCCACGTTCAAATGGAGTAACTATGAAACATTTGAAACACGTTTCATCAATGATTGGGGAGAAGTCAACAGCGCCCTTAGAGCCCTGAACAATCTATCCAAATTAAGAGTTGGAAACGGCGTTTCAGTCCCAGAATACATCAGGAAATTTTGTATGGATATAGGAACCTCTGGACTCACTGGGATACCCACTCAATTGCAGGCATTCATCAAAGGACTACCATTAGAACTTGCTAGAACGATCTTACAGGACCAAAGGAAGATCAAGACGATGCAAGAAGCCTATGATAAGGCCGAGGATCACCATAATGCTTGGGACATGACAGGACAAGGAAACAGGAGAACCAATGATGGATCTGGAACACATTTCAATCGAAACAATAACAACTGATCTGGAGCAATCAGAGCTATAAATACCACGATCCCTAGCCGATTGACAGATGATCAAAAAGAGGAATACCGAAAGACTGGCAAGTGTTTCAGATGTGGAACACAGGGACACATCTCCAGGAACTGCCCGAAACGCAATGATGCGTCTTCATCCAGGTCTTCTTACCAGAATAAGGCTGTCCGTTCCGTCACTGAGGAACAACAGAAGGAAGAAGACGAACCAGGAAAGAAAATTAGAGCCATCTTTTCAGCAATGTCTACTGAAGAGAAGAACGCCCTCTTAAACGAATTCGAAAACGAGGGTTTTTAGTTAGGAAGTGTCACTCAGCGGTTGGCCCTTCCTTATTATCGAGATCTGAACAGTTAGCGCTTGATTCTGTAATAGTATTATCCAACAATGACAAGCGCATTTCACTAACTATCAAATCGACCGATTTACCCGCTGGAACATCTGCCCTAATCGACTGTGGAGCAGAAGGAAATTTTGTAGATGAAGGAGCAGTAAAGGAGCTCAGGAAAGAACGACTTAAGAAACCAATTAAAGTCAGAAACGCAGATGGAACAGTAAATGCGAAAGGAATGATCACACATCAAACCAAGATATGCTATATGATCGAAGGACAACAGTTTATCAATTGGTTCTGGATCACTAAACTAGGGGATCAATGAATGATCCTAGGGATACCTTGGTTGGAAGAGAATAACCTGATCATCAATTGGCGAGAAAAAACTCTGAAAATTGAAGATCCGGACACATCGCCAAAAGCAATTTGGCAGCTAGCCCTTGACTCCCAGCAATGGGGTGAAGATGACTACTGGATCAGAGTTAAAACATCGGCATCACAGGAATTAGAACATAGGCTAAAGAAAGACGAACCATCTACCACTCTACCGACAGAATATGAGCAATGGCACACCATCTTTGACAAAAAGGCGTCAGAACGCTTCCCATCCAGTCGACCGTGGGATCATGCAATTAACACGAAAGAAGGCTTTGTCCCAAAGGCTAGTAAACTCTACCCTCTATCCATCAAAGAACAGGGGCTGTTAGACGAATGGATTGATGAACAGCTCAAGAAAGGATACATTAAACCATCTACATCACTGCAGGCATCACCATTCTTCTTTGTAGCAAAGAAAGAAAGCGGAGCACTCCGACCCTGTCAGGATTATCGATATCTCAATGAATGGACCGTCAAAAATGCATATCCCCTTCCCTTAGTTTCCGATCTCATGACTAAACTATGAGGCGCCAAGTACTTCACCAAACTAGACCTCCGGTGGGGATACAATAATGTTTGCATCAAAAAGGGAGATGAATGGAAAGCGGCCTTTATCACCAATCGAGGACTCTATGAACCCACAGTGATGTTCTTTGGATTATGCAACTCGCCATCAACCTTTCAAACTATGATGAACGAATACTTTAAGGATATGATCAATGAAGGATGGTTAGTCATCTACATGGATGACATGCTAATTTGCGCAGAATCACTGGAACAACTGGAAGAGCGGACAAAACGGATTTTACAACGGTTACAAGATAACGATCTATTCCTGAAATTAGAAAAATGCAAGTTCGCCACGCAGGAAGTTGAATTCTTAGGAATGATCATCACCCCTGGACGCATTCAGATGGACCCAATAAAGTTAGCAGGGATCGCCGATTGGCCAGTCCCTACCACAGTCAAACAGGTCCGATCCTTCCTCGGATTTGGGAATTTTTACCGACGTTTCATTGGAAACTTTGCCGCCATCGCTAAACCACTTACCGACCTCACTAAGAAAACCGAACCATTCGACTGGACAGCCGAACGGAACCAGGCCTTTGAGATTCTAAAGAAACGATTTGCGTCTATGCCAGTGTTATTAATGCCAGATCCAACCCGACCCTTTATTCTTCAAACCGATGCATCAAATAAAGCAATAGGAGCGGTCTTGAAACAAGCTGATGAAACAGGATCCTTACACCCTTGTGGATTTATTTCACATGCCCTAACACAAACGGAGCAAAATTACCAGATCTATGACAGAGAACTTTTGGCAATCATCAAGGGATTAGCAACCTGGCGACACTTACTACATGGATCACCCCATACCACAATAGTTCATTGCAATCACAAGAATTTGTCCTATTATCAAACCGCCCAACGCCTGACACCAAGACAAGCTAGATGGTCGTCCCTACTATCAGAATTTGACCTACGTATTGAGCACGTCCCTGGCACGAAAATGTTCGAAGCAGATGCCCTATCCCGACGTCCTGACCATATGGGAAATAGCAAATCACAGGAAGATGTCATAGTCTTACCGGAGGATCGTTTTATTCGTCTTATTGCAGAAGATCTAGTCACGGAAATTCAGAAGGCAATGTCAAAAGATGATTTTGGACGAATTCTAATCGAGGTTATTACCACGCACCGCGCCCCACCGATCAAATCAAATATACAGGATTGGTCTTATACAAATGGCATTGTTCACTATCTTGGCAAGACCTATATCCCTGACCAGGACGGACTACGGACCAAACTGATTAAAGAAACACATGAGGCATGATCATCTGGCCACCCCGGACGATTAAAGACCCTTGAACTCCTTAAACGCGACTACTGGTGGCCCGGAATGTTCAAACATGTCAGAGAATGGATAGAAGGATGCGCCCTTTGCCAACAAATGAAGATTAACACACACCCAAATGTACCAGCCCTTCACCCGATTCAGTCAAAAGCAACCCGCCCCTTTCAACAAGTAACCCTTGATTTCATCACTGATCTACCCCTTTCCGATGGCTTTGACTCGGTCCTGGTCACGGTGGACCATGGCCTTACAAAGGGGGTAATTTTCACACCTTGCAAGAAGACGATCGATGCACTAGGCACTGTGGAACTTTACGTATCCGAAATTTTCAAACGGTTTGGCCTACCTGATGTGTTGATCTCAGATCGAGGACCACAGTTCTCCGCAAAAGTATTTCAAGAAATACGAAAAGCATTAGGAATTGACCATAGAATGAGTACAGCCTATCATCCTCAAACTGATGGGGAAACAGAACGAGTCAACCAGGAACTAGAAGTCTATCTCCGAATGTTCTGTTCCAATGAACCACATCTATGGAAACCGCTTCTCCCAATAGCTGAATTTGCCCACAATAACCGACATCACGACACAATCAAAACTTCTCAATTCAGACTAATGTATGGAGCGGACCCTGTTGCGCTTCCCACAGCTACTACGCGAATGACCACACCAGCAGCAGAGGAGCGCCTTCAGTTCCTAAGGAAAGCCAGAGAAGAAGCGCTAGCAGCACATGAGCTAGCAAGACAACTAGTGGCAAGGCGACGCAAGGACAAAGCAATACGGTTTGAAAAGGGTACCAAAGTATGGCTTGAAAACCAAAATCTTCACATACCATATCAGTCCAGAAAGCTAGCACCAAAACGAGAAGGACCCTTCGAAATCGAACAAGTAATGGGACCAGTAACATACAAATTGAAACTCCCAAAACAATGGCGCATTCACCCTGTGTTTCATGCGTCACTCCTTACCCTGTACAGGGAAACAACTGCGCATGGCCCGAATTATATGAAACCACCCCCTGATCTCGTAAATGGACAAGAAGAATTCGAGGTAGAGGCAATTCTAGCCCACAGGAAACGAGGCGCAGGCTACCATTACCTAGTTAAATGGAAAGGCTACGGATCGAACAACAACTCTTGGGAACCTGCTCACAACCTTGCAAACGCCACTGATATCCTATCAGAGTATCAACAACGTCAACACCTCTGAACCATGACGCGATATAGAAACCGCCACATCTTGAAACAAAACTATCACTATACAAAACAGAACTGCTCAACACTCTCTCGATACACTATAGCTCTTAAGGAAAAAACCGTCTATACCCACATACAATACCTTCCCTTCCAACACGCTCTTAGAGCACTGACCCCGCCAGGAAAACTTACCCGAACTATGGCGTTAATCACACGATACTATCGCACCCCTCGTCTCGATCACCATCACCAAAAGAATCCTTCAGGGATAACGGAATTCCCCTGCAATGATGCCCGGAACTATCTCCCCAAGTACCACGACCTACAATTTTCGACCGACGATCTACCTCTCTATAATAACAATCCACCTGCATACCAACTTTTAGCCACCAGAAGCAGTGATGTTTATAAAAGCGCTCATGGAAGGCTGCTTTGCCCAGAAGAATATAAACAAATGGACGAAATCACTAAACAGACGCGGGAGTGTAGCGCGCAGATCTGGTTAATTAGCCGAAGAATCAGAATACCGGGAAGACCTCGCATTTTCATGGAAGATATCCTCGACGAACTTGATTATTTATCTATTGCGATGACACAGGTAATAGTGGATATCGTTAGGCGAATCAGGAAATTTCGAATCACACCGACAACGACACCTGGGATTGAACATTTAAATTCACTAACCCTGTTCATGAGGGAAGAACAAGAACTCCTTACTGACCCTACAATCGAAGATCCGTTGAATACAGAAAATTGGGACTCCGACACAGAAATCAGCGATCCGGAGCATGTATAAACTCTCCAGGCATCGGCACCTAACACCAATAAACGCATTACAGTAACCATGTTCACCTTCTTCGCCCTCGCCGCCTATTTCATCGCCCTGGCCCTCCTCTCCTGTGCTCATTGGCGCATCGACGAAGTGACCACTGCCCTCTCACCCTTCCTCGCCATCCCAGACCTCCCGCTCAAAGTATTCATTGAAAACGACACAGTCATCCACTTCGAGGATGACGACCTTCATGTTCACCCAGCCGATTTACTTCCCCAGTTACACCCCGACGACCACCACCTTCCCCACTTCGCCCAGTTTATCAAAAGGAACACCACGCTCACTGTCGTTGCCGACGCCCTCGCCGCTGCCACCTGCTCAATCACCAACCTCACCTCTGCCACTGACAACCTCACCGCCCTCACCCTCACCATCGACCCACATGAAATGACATACGAAGAACGTGACTCCTTCCTACGCAACGCTCAAAATCTGCACTGCACTGCTGAAGCGCTCAAATGGAAGGTAGAAACATCTACAAAAGAACTCGATAACGCCGTCAAATGGACAGAATCGAGAACAGATCATGGCTGGACGACTTCTGGCTGGTAGAAGTCAGTGACTTCTTGCATACAAAGGGGGTAATGTTACAGTTCTCTTTTCCCTTTGTTAACGGACTACATTTACTTGTTACAAACCCATAGTTACGCTTGGACGTTATCTCCTTTTAATAGCTACCTTCACCTTTCCTTTTCCAGATAGCTATGCTCTTTCCCCTTTTAGCTTCTATTGTTCTCTCAACGTATATAAACCCCTCTCATGTACCGTAGTTCTTTAGTTCCAACTTAGTCGAATCTTATCCATAACTTGAATGCTCTTTTGCTCGTCGCCTCAACCGCTCTCCTCGCTCTCTCTCTAGCCTTCATCATCATCAGACTTAGTGCCTAGAACCCTTGTCCAGTGATTGGGAACAGACCGAGACTCTGTTTATCGCTGTAGACTTGGACGCTGAACGACGTTGTGGACATCGACCGTAACATCCTCAAGCTTGGCTTGTTCAATTCGTAGTAATTCCTCCCACTCTGCTAAAAGGCTAGCTGTGATTCCGTGTCAGTTGCTGTCTCTGAAGAATTCTCTATAGAGGGTCCTTCCTGGGTCGTTTTCTGGTTCTTTAACAAGGTAGAGCAGTTCTCCTTGTACTTCACTACCCCAGTCTAGGTAGATTTGATCGGGTAAGTCGAATTCAAAGGCTCCTGAATAGAAGTCTCCTGAAAAATATTTATCTGGGACTGGTTTGTTTCGTTTCTGTCCTTCTGTAACAAAATACCAGGTTCGTTGGTAGAGAAAAACTTCTTGTCGTCCAAGGTAGTATTTCCCCTTATAGGTGATGGATCCATTCGGGGGTCATTCCTGAGAGCTGCGGGTCTCAATGGTGTCGGCTAGGGATGATACCCTGAGCTAGTCCTGAGTTCCAACTTATGTTATGGTCGATGTCCACAACGTCGTTCAGCGTCCAAGTCTACAGTGACAAACAGAGTCTCGGTCTGTTCCCAGCCACTGGACAAGGATTCTAGGCACTAAGTCTGATGATGACGAAGGCTAGTGAGAGAGCAAGGAGAGCGGTTGAGGCGATGAGCGAAAGAGTGTTCAAGTTGTGGATAAGATTTGACTAAGTTGGAACTAAGGAACTACGGTACATGAGAGGGGTTTATATACATTAAGAGAACAATAGACACTAAAGGGGAAAGAGCATAGCTATCTGGGAAAGGAAAGGTGAAGGTAGCTATAAAAGGAGATAACGTCCAAGTGCAACTATGGGTTTGTAACAAGTAAATGTAGTCCGTTAACAAAGGGAAAAGAGAATTGTAACACTCCTACCTACAGAACACACACCTTATATACCTGAGTTGTTGGTCTGTGCACACAGTCTGCACAGCTGCTAAGGCTATGCATGCACAGCAACAAGACCCAGACTCATCCAGACTCTCGGTCCCTTCCTGCAAACACCGTTTCACCCAATATCTTCTATTGGCCTTGATCATATAGCCACCCTGGGTTACATAATCCTCCTGCCATATCTGGATAGGGATCCCTCGTTGTATGCTCACGTCTCATTATACATTGGTAGGCCTCTGAATAAAATAGAGAAAAATAAAGAAAAAGTTTGTATTGTAATACTAGCTCACTGATGGGAACCTCTATTGCCAAATGCAACAAAGATGAAGACATGAAGGATTCAGATGATGGCGTGATGTGGGATGGTGATGCTTCAGATAATGCCTTGATGATTGTTGGTGCACTCAGGATGGCCACAGATTATGATGATAACAATGATAGGATTGAATTGTATAATGATGGTGCATTGATACTGCCAGCAGTTGGAACCCAGCAGCCAGTGCATTCCATGCCACCAGCTGTGAAAAGACAAACAACCAGTGGGGCGGCTGTGTCTTGGTTGCAGATGTTGAGTCAGTTATGAGTGATGTCTTGGATCTGGAAACATGTGGTACGTCCACAAATGGAAGAATATCATGTAGCATGCTGACACATTTCAGTTTTCAAGATATCAGCTGTGGTGAAGAAGCCAGATGGAAGTAACGTCCCCTTCATCATCAGATCATCAATCTCATATGAAGACCTTCGTAATACTGTGGCAGAGAAGCTTGGAAGACACCCTAACATTGTCCAACTATGCTACAAACTTGACAACAAGCCAAAGACATCAACCACCTCAATTCAGTCCTCTGACGAACTTGAGATATTTGAGCAAACAATGAGGCTACTTCTGGTGCCTCAGCGACTTCCAAGTGGAAAGATTTCGGGTCAAAAGCCCAAGATCATACAGTGACTCAAAAAAGTGATTCTGTTAGGAATCCATCCTAATGCATCTTTTTCTTCTGTTTATCTTGCTAGTGGTCTGGGACCACTCTGGGACATCTATACATGATCTGGGATCATGGAAGGGACTATAGGAACACTTCACATGGGTTAGCGCATGGGAGCACTCACTAGAAGACGAGATGATGGTTGGTTGGGCCAACCACCTACATATTAGGAAGGAGATCGCAACCCTGGGTGGCAGTGCGCGCGGATCACATCAGCGCATCAGTACATCACCCCAATAAGGCATGGGATCAGCAGCAATGCTCGACAGCTTGATATGGCAATAGCAACTCCCTGTTGGGGATCGCGGGAGGCCTGTGAGCAGTATGCCTCATGGAATAGGGCCCAGATGGAGACTGTGGGAGCGCCAGGCTGAGGGGAAGGTTCTAGGCCATGGGCGCATGTGGAACTGTCAAGGGCGCACAGCATCGCTAAAGATAGATGAAGTCCAGAAGCAGTGCTCAAGGGTCTGGAAGCAGCGCTCAAGCAGTATGAGTCACTGAGGCTGTAGAGGTGCCAGTGGGAAGGGTCACAAGGGGTCTTAGTAGAATAGTATATAAGACCAGCTGTAGGTAGTCTTGGTTCCCCAAGACTTAAGATAGTTTATCTTATGCTCATTGTATGGGCATTAGATTCTGTCTAATGTAGTCTCAATACCATTCCTTCTCTCTGTTCTTATCCTCCTCCCTTCTCTGTGAGGCTTGTGGGTTTGTGTTGAGCATGAGCTTGTAACAGATTCAATGTCTGACACTTTTGGACTGTTTGTGAAATAACTGAAGAGCAAACACAAAACAGCAAACATCATTAGGGACTCACTAAAAGCTGTACATCAAGGCTACATGCTGACTAAAGAAGTATGTAATTAGGGACAGTATCCATGGAGATACAAGTAGTTTAATCTGATGATGCATTGAATCACTTATTTGAGTGTGCATCAGAAACATCAGAAATTTATATCAATCAGCTGCTATGACATGAAACTGATACTGGATGGTCATCAAATGATGGTACCTTGACATTAATGCTATATAAACAGTGCAAACATGCCAGGACACCCCACTACTGATATGTGCCCACTCACAAGGAAAATATCATTTCCCTTGCCTTCCATGGTCACTCCACCCACTATATAGCCTCTCACACTGGTATTAGGCAGCCCACTGTCTCTAGGGTACTCAAAAACATTCTTCCTAATTGGCAAACACTGTTAGGAATCCATCCTAACACATCTTTTTCTTCCGTTTATCTTGCTAGTGGTCTGGGACCACTCTGGGACATCTATATATGATCTGGGATCATGGAAGGGACTATAGGAACACTTTGCATGGGTTAGCGCATGGGAGCGCTCACTAGAAGATGAGACAATGGTTGGTTGGGCCAACCACCTACATACTAGGAAAGAGATCGCAACCCTGGGTGGCAGTGCGCGCGGATCACATCAGCGCATCAGTACATCACCCCAATAAGGCATGGGATCAGCGGCAATGCTCGACAGCTTGATATGGCAACAGCAACTCCCTGTTGGGGATTGCGGGAGGCCTGTGAGCAGTATGCCTCATGGAATAGGGCCCAGACGGAGACTGTGGGAGCGTCAGGCTGAGGGGAAGGTTCTAGGCCATGGGCGCATGTGGAACTGTCAAGGGCGCACAGCATCGCTAAAGATAGATGAAGTCCAGAAGCAGCGCTCAAGGGTCTGGAAGCAGCACTCAAGCAGTATGAGTCATTGAGGCTGTAAAGGTGCCAGTGGGAAGGGTCGCAAGGGGTCTTAGTAGAATAGTATATAAGACCAGCTGTAGGTAGTCTTGGTTCCCCAAGACTTAAGATAGTTTATCTTATGCTCATTGTATGGGCATTAGATTCTGTCTAATGTAGTCTCAATATCATTCCTTCTCTCTGTTCTTATCCTCCTCCCTTCTCTGCGAGGCTTGTGGGTTTGTGTTGAGCGTGAGCTCGTAACATAATCTTAAGTCTTCATGCCACACCCCTCATCATGAGTCACAGCGATGAGCCCATCCCCCTCATTGCAGATCACAGTGACAAAGAGTTAAAACCTGCTTCAAAAACCTATCGCCTGACCTCACACACATTGCACCATGTGCCTGTGGGCAGCCTCGAGGATCTAGGCGACTTCGACACCAACAACAGATAGACTCATTTGACCATTGTCAAGTGACTACTACCATTTATGGTTACTGGCAACAAAATAGTATTGAACGAGAGCTTGGAGCGCGCTGTAGTCGACCGGGCAGGGTCTTGCAGGCACCAGCATCAGTACTACGGAAAAGACAGTGGAACTGTTGAAGAAAACCATTTGGCATGCCATGTATCAAGGGTGTACAGTCTAGAGATACCAATCACGTATTAGATCTATTTGATCTGAGCACGAGGACACTCTAGTGAAGTCCTGGGCATCATGTCATTTGGTCAGTTGTTGGAATTAAATCGAAGACTCAAGTGTGGGTGCGTTATTGACCACATTGAGCTGTGGTTGTGTTAGGAAGCACAATCACTGATGAAGAGGCAGCATCCCTCCTGTCTAGGAGGTGTCACTACGTTTTAGGATAAGCCGAAGGAAGAGATTGATTGCTGGTGGAGCGCCCAGGATCAATTGAAGACGAAGGAAAGCAGATGTCAACTGCTGTAACAAATGGACGTAGTTCTAGTCACCACAATCATTTAGTGGAAAGGAAAGGATCCGATGCAGCCCCAGTAGTTGTTGCAATATCCAGGAACACAAGAGTCACACACTGCTCCTCATGCAGTAGAGCGATATGGTGATGAGTGTAATAATGGATCACTTGGGCAATATTGGTTGAGTGCTTGGATTAATTTTGGACCAATGGAAAGATGGATGCCAGAGAAAAGAACATCGCCACGCAACAGTCAGTTGCGGAATGCAGAAGCCACCTGCAGAACAAATGGGGCATACATCATTGCATCAGGGGGATGGCCCTGGATAAGAAACCATCAAGGAGGGTTGAATGGATCAGCATCAGGATCATCAGCCAAGGAATGATAGCGCCAGTAAAAAGACTATCCAAGGAACCGGGGTATTAAAAGTCAAGAGAACCCTGAAGGGGCAACCTGAGGGGAAGGTTGTCTATGATCGCTGTCGTTAGGAGTGCGACATTAAAGATAGACTCTAGAACAAGGACCAGGACACCATACCAGTGTGTGGGTCACAGTCGCAAGAAACCCCAGTAAGGTGCTGGGATATCAAAAGCATTGTTCTCTTTTCAACTCGGCAATGGACAGTAACTTACATGTTATGTATGAACAACTCAAATTGTCGAGTCTACTATCAAACGGGTCAATCGCGTGCCATCAGGGAGGAGTTAGCCAAACTGATCAGATCAACATCGACTTTGGGCGATTCGAGATTCTAGATAGTAGCCTCTTTGTAGGCTATTGACTATTGTGTCTCAACATGGAGCTGGATATCTCCTTAAAAAGGTCTACTGGTTGGGAACACTCCAGTTGGAAAAAGAAAAAGTGCAAGCATGAATGATTGCCAGAGATGGATCATGACCCAGCAGACAGATTATCTTGGCAGTTATCTCGTCAGGAAGGATTTCAAGGAAATTTCTTCAAGTGTTTTATGATGGAAATGCAGGCGCCAGTAAAAGACCGCAGTGGTTGGGAGCTATTCAAAGCTAGAAAGTGAATAGCAAAAGTGGCAGGCAATTTAATTGGCTTAAGAAGTAGTCTGGAAACCAAGGATAGGAGCAGGACAATGCTCTCTTTTTCATAAGAGATGATATTCAATGTATCCAAGAAAAATCCACAGAATTACAGGACTAGAGTTGCCAGGAACAGTTGCAGTCACAGGAACAGGGCAGAGACTAACTGCCAGAACAAAGTCGCCAGCTGAAGGTTAACAGCTGAAGGAGTAACCACTCAGGTCCATCAGGATCGACAGGAGTAAAAGTTGATCAAGTAAAGGATGGGATCAGGCCTGAGGGGAAGGTTGACTCGTTATTGTCAAAGATCAGAAGATCATCAGAGTCATAAAGCGATGACACCCCTTGATTAAGGGTGGGATGATTTATGTGGAAAGATCCTGGACAGTTGGGAAGTCCACTTAGGTTCAATCGATGAGGAAAAAGGTTTTGTTGCTACACCTACACCAGTGGATGTATGCACAGACCAAGAACTCAGGAAAGAATACATGGACAGAAGAAATTGTCAACAGAGGATTGCTGGAGCTATACAGGAGATTTAGCAGAATGAAAGTAGTTGACAGGGCAAAAAGTCAATGAAACAGAAAGGGGTTGCCACCTTATAGCTATGGACATACCAAAAATCGTGGAATTTTTTTTCCTTTCCTCAATGTTACTCGCTCACCCTTCTCTGTGGGGGACAGGGGGTTTTGGTAGGATGGCTGTGTTGTGGCTGTCCTCCTTGGTGTCGGCCAGCCTTCACACACCATCTGTCAAATGTGTCTGGAATCCACATTTTGAGGTGAAGGTGAAGAGGGAAAAGGAGACGAGATGAATGGAGGCAACCCGAGGGACTCTGAGGGCTTGCTGAACGAAGTGTGAGGCAAGACGAGGAGGACCGAGGATTGCGGAATGAATGAGTCTCCGTCCACCCTCCGAAATAACGGCCTGAGGGAAAATTTAATTTTTTCCACCATTTGATTTTTGGGATCCAAAACCCAGTAAGGCGCTGGGTCATCAAAAGAAAGCCAAGGAGAAGTGCCAAGTTACCAGGGCACTTGTCATCCAGTATGCACTGGATTACCAAAAGCAAGTAAAAGTCTATGACAGTGGGAGCCTTAAGCGAAGGCACTTAGGAAAGGTTGCTTAGGAAGAGCCGAGAGGATCGCAGTCAGGATGATTGGATCAAGTGCCAGAGGTGCAGACCAGGAATTTGTCAAAAGCCATACGACGTCCAGTAGGGGGCTGGAGTATCAAAACTCAGTTAAGGCGACCTTGGTGAACAATAGCAGGAATCTGCATATTGGGATATGGATTCTTCTATGGAAATCAAGAAAGCCAATAGACCGACGTCCAAAGGTCTTTAAAGAACAACAGTTAAGAAGTGGGGCAGCAGGGCTAGTTGCACGCTGGCTTCTTGGGACAAGAAGCCTTGAGGAGAAGGTGATGTTAGGAATCCATCCTAACGCATCTTTTTCTTCTGTTTATCTTGCTAGTGGTCTGGGACCACTCTGGGACATCTATATATGATCTGGGATCATGGAAGAGACTATAGGAACACTTCGCATGGGTTAGCGCATGGGAGCGCTCACTAGAAGACGAGACAATGGTTGGTTGGGCCAACCACCTACATACTAGGAAAGAGATCGCAACCCTGGGTGGCAGTGCGCGCGGATCACATCAGCGCATCAGTACATCACCCCAATAAGGCATGGGATCAGCGGCAATGCTCGACAGCTTGATATGGCAACAGCAACTCCCTGTTGGGGATTGCGGGAGGCCTGTGAGCAGTATGCCTCATGGAATAGGGCCCAGACGGAGACTGTGGGAGCGTCAGGCTGAGGGGAAGGTTCTAGGCCATGGGCGCATGTGGAACTGTCAAGGGCGCACAGCATCGCTAAAGATAGATGAAGTCCAGAAGCAGCGCTCAAGGGTCTGGAAGCAGCACTCAAGCAGTATGAGTCATTGAGGCTGTAAAGGTGCCAGTGGGAAGGGTCGCAAGGGGTCTTAGTAGAATAGTATATAAGACCAGCTGTAGGTAGTCTTGGTTCCCCAAGACTTAAGATAGTTTATCTTATGCTCATTGTATGGGCATTAGATTCTGTCTAATGTAGTCTCAATTACATTCCTTCTCTCTGTTCTTATCCTCCTCCCTTCTCTGTGAGGCTTGTGGGTTTGTGTTGAGCGTGAGCTCGTAACAAACACCCCATCTTGGTTGTCCTTCCAAGCTCTCTGCCACTGCCACCAGTCCATCCTCTCACAGATTGCCACTGGCAAGGCTGAAAATGCTGTCCAGGTTACCAGGCACATAAACACCATTATCCCCCACCCAGTCTCCACCCAGACAGTCAGGAATGTCCTCAAGAAACATTCATTCAAGGCTGTAACAAAGAAGAAAAAGCCACAGTGCACAGGAGGAAAAGGTTGGTATTTGCTTTGAAGCACAAGGAGTGACAGTGGAGAACTGGAAGAGGGTGATTTGGTCAGATGAGGCAAAGATCAATAGGATAGGGTCAGATGGTAAGCAGTGGGTGTGGAAACAGGCAGGAGAGGGGTTGATTGAAAGGGAGGTACAAGGAACAGTGAAATTTGGAGGTGGAAACATCATGGTATGGGGCTGTATGGGCTGGAATGGTGTGGGGGACCTTGCAGAGGTTGAGGGAAGGATGAATGCTGATCAGTATGTGGAGATTTTGGACAGTCATTTGCTGCCCAGCTTGGAAGAATCTGGTATTGCTGAAGATGAAGTCATTTTCCAGCAGGACAATGAGGCACGTGTTGTAACGTGTACAGAGTCAGATGGTTTTACTGATCAATAAGATCCTCTTGGTCACTGTCCACAGTGACGAGCAATGTGTGCTCCGCGCTATGACCAATGACAAAGGGTGTGATAAAGAAGACTCTAGATTATGTTAGGACTATTCCTTATACACAATCACAAGCTTTAGAGGAGAGATATACATACAGTGACTCAAAAAAGTGATTCAATGTTTGGTGCTTTTGAACTCTTTGTACAATAACTCAACAACAAAGACAAACAAGGGTAATGTATGAGTGACAAAATGAGAGAAGTACATCAGGGCTACATGCTAATTAACCTATCATGTATTTAGGCACAGTATTCATGGAGCTATGGGCACTTTAATCTAATGACTCATTGAATCACTTTTTTGAGTGTGTATAAGAAAAATAGGAAATGGTCATTTTAGTACTTTGTACTACCACCCTTTGCCTTTATCACTGCTTCCACCCTTCTAGTCATGCTTTCAATCAAGTTTTGACACACCTCTGGCTCTATATCATTCCACACCTCTGCCACTCTCTCCCAAATCTGCCAAACTCCTTTGGCTAGTGTTTCATGCTTGGCAAACTGCATTTTGATACAATGCCAGAGATGTTCAATGGGATTCAGGTCTGGAGACTGATATTATTATCTTCCAACCAATTTTTGGCCTTTCTTGAGGTGTGCTTTGGGTACAGACAGCCTCGAGGATTCTAGGTGACAACAACTTTGACAACAGATAGCCTCACTTTACCATTGTAGAGTGACTACAGCCAATTGGCTACTGGCAGTAAAACAGTACTAGACAAGAGCTTGGAGTATGCTTTAGTTGACCAGGCAGGGTCTTGCAGGCACCAGCACTAGTATTGTGGAAAAGGGAGCAGAACTCCTGAAGAAAGTCCATTTGTGTGTTGTGTAGCAAGGAGAACAGTCTGAGAATACCAATCACATATCGGATCTATTGATCTGAGCACGAGGACATCTCAGTGAAGCCCCAGGCACCATGCATTTGGGTCAGTTGAAGGAATCAAATCAAAGATTTGAGTGCAGGTGCATTATCGAACAGTAAGTGTACTAGGAAGTACGTTTACGGAAGAATGTTTGTCAATCATCGACAGGACAATTGGAGTGATTGGCTTGCGGTAGCTCAATTCTGCCACAATGATTGGGTACATTTGTCTACAGGATTCTTGCCGTTTTTCATGAACTACAGAAGACATCCCAACAAGGGGATGAATCCACTGTATCAGCCAAAAACTGTGGTCATGGAAGAGTTGGTCAAAGAAATCGAGGATGTTCATGCCAAGGCTAAAACCACATTGGAAAAAACCGCTGAAACAATGAAGAAGTGGTGGGATGCTCACAGGACACCAGCACAAAATTATCAACCTGGTGATAAGGTATACCTCAACACAGAAAACTTGCCCATGCTTCAAGCAACTAAGAAGTTAGATGGTAAGTTTGTGGGTCCCTTAGAGGTGGTTGAGAAAGTTGGCACATCCACATACCAGTTAAAAGTCCCTGCTGCATGGAAAATTTACAACATCTTCAATGAAGTACTTTTAAAACCATACATTGCTCAAGAATTCCCCAACCAAATTGAAAAGGTTGCCAAACGCAAAGAGGCACAAATGGTGGAGGAATCAGAGGATGATGTTAGGACTAATCCTTATACACAATCACAAGCTTCAGAGGAGAAATAGAATAGAGACGAAGCCTATAGACACAATAGTCTGTGACCTACAAGGAGGAAACAATCTAGAGTCTTAAGGACTCCTACCTACAGAACGCACTCCTTATATACCTGAGTCGCTGGTCTGTGCGCACAGTCTACACAGCCGCTAAGGCTATGCACGCACAGCAACAAGACCCAGACCCATCTCCCAGACCTGTCCGGACTCACCCAGACTCTTGGTCCCTTCCCGCAAACACCGTTTCCCCCAATATCCCCTAATAGCCTTGATCGTATAGCCACCCTGGGTTATATAATCCTCCTGCCATATCTGGATAGGGGTCCTGCACTGTGTGCTCGCGTCTTGTTATACGTCCATAGGCCTCTGAATAAAATAGAGAAAAATACAGAAAAAAGTCCATATCGTAACATGACCTCCTCCTTAAGACTTCATGTCCCAGGAAGTCATGCATTGTTTGTAAATTGCTTCAGTGCCAAGTGCTATATCATGCAATGGTTTGCCTAGGGGAATCAAGCATGGGTTTAACTGGCCCACCGCGCTCAAGGTCTCTTGAGAACGCCCCTTCCATGTTGGGTTCAGCGTAGATGAGTTTGCGGTCACCTTTCCACCGTTGCCAATTCCGTTTTAACCTGTCAAGGTAGTCACACTTGAATTTGCCATCTTCCTAACCAAACAACCGTTTGGGAGCCTTTGTGTCTGTGTAGTTAGACCAATTTTTAAACCATAGGTCTGTGATCGCCAATTGCCGGGGAGCACTTGGGTTTTGCCTGTGGAACTTCTGGACTTCTTTCTTAGTGTTAGCGAGGTTCTCTGCCAGTTCCCATGTTGATTCTTCCACAGGGTAATTTTTCCATTTGACCAAGTATTCCAACCTGCCACTGTTTCATCCACTAACTCTGCTGTCCATGACCTCTTCAACCTCATACTCGTTGTCCTTGGATTCCTCCACCATCTGTGCCTCTTTACATTTGGCAACCTTTTCAATTTGGTTGGGGAATTCTGGAGCAGTGTAGGGTTTTAAAAGTACTTTGTTGAAGATGTTGTAAATTTTCCAAGCAGCAGGGACTTTTAGTTGGTATGCAGATGTGCCAACTTTCTCAACCACTTCCAAGGGTCCTACAAACTTGCTGTCCAACTTCTTAGTTGCCCAAAGCATTGGCAAATTCTCTGTGCTGAGGTACACCTTGTCACCAGGTTTGTAATCTCGTGCTGGTGTTCTGTGAGCATCCCACCGCTTTTTCATTGCCTCAGCAGTTTTTTCCAGTGCAGTTTTAGCTTTGGCATGAACATCCTCGATTTCTTTAACCAGTTCCTCCATGACAACAGTTTTTGGCTGATACAACGGATTCATCCCCTTGTTGGGATGTCTTCCATAGTTCATGAAGAATGGCAAAAACCCTGTGGACAAATGCACTTGGTTGTTATGGCAGAATTGAGCCACTGCAAGCCAGTCACTCCAGTTATCCTGTTGATGATTGACAAACATTGTCAGGAATTCTTGGACTTCCTGATTAACACGTTCTGTCTGTCCATTGGTTTGTGGATGATAAGCCATAGATCTATTAGCCTGTATTCCCAAAATCCCATACAGATCATCCATGAACTTGGAGATGAACTGCAGTCCTCGATCACTGATAACCTTTTTTGGTAGGCCATGTTCCCTGAAGACATTGTCTCAGAATAAGACTGCTACTCCTTGTGACATGATTGACGACGTTGTTGGGAGGAAATAGGCCTTTTTTGTGAACCGATCTACCACGACCATGATCATGTCATTTCCCTTAGAGTCCGGCAATGGTCCAATCAAGTCTACTGAGATCACTTCCCATGGCGCATCAGGAATTTCATTTGGATTTAACGGTGCTGCCCTTGGTTGTTGATCCGGCTTTGCCTTCTGGCATGTTTCACATCCTCATATAAAACACTCAATGTCTTTTCGCATCTGCGGCCACCAGAAATTGTGAGTGAGACTTTCCACGGTCTTGACTACCCCTGAATGTCCCCAGGAGTGGTGGATCTGAATCAAGTCACCCCTGATCCGCACGTCTGCTGGAACATAAATCTGACCCTTCCATTCAACTAGTCCTTTCTCGGTTTTAAAGTCAGGGTCCTGCTGTTCAATGCCTTGCCGAACCTGAGTCTCCCATTGCTGAGCCAAGACCTTCTGAATTTCCTTAATGATATCCTCAATCGCCTGATCATCATCATAGACCTTTACAAACAAATGATCCTTCAGGAGTATCACTCCTTCATTATCATTCTGTCCCTTTTTGTGTCCTGCTCTCCTTGACAATAGATCCGCTTTCAAGTTAGACTTTCCAGACCGGTGTTTAATGATGAAGTTAAACTCCTGCAAGTCTGTGACCCATCGTGCCTGTCGTCTGTTCAAGTTCTGCGGTTTTCGGAAGTATGTGAGGTTTTGATGATCCGTTAAAACCTCAATCTGTTCCTTTGCACCTTTCAGGTAATGAGACCATTCATAAAACGCATGCATGACTGCAAGCATTTCCTTGTCATAGATCTCATAGTTCTGCTCCGCTTTGTTTAACGACTTTGAAATGAAAGCCACAGGTCGCCATGTGCCATCCTTACTCTGCTGGGACAAAATTCCGCCAATTGCAAAATCAGATGCATCTACTTCAACATGAAATTGACCATCGTCATCAAGGATTTTGAGGACTACCTCCCTTGCCACAAGGTCTTTCAGTCCCTGAAAGGCCAACGTCTGCAGATCCGTCCAATGCCACTCAACTTTGCCAGTAAGACCCATCAGAGGCTTTGCCGTTTTAGCAAATCCAGGCATGAATCGCCAATAGAAGTTGATGAAACCCAAAAACTGCTGAAGTTCGCGCTTGCACGTAGGGATTGGCCAATCTACCACAGCTTGTACTTTGCCTTTTTCCATTTGAATAGAGTCCTGACTAATGACCAAGCCCAGGAAATCAATCTGAGGTTGGTCAAACCAACATTTCTCTGGTTTTAATGATAACTTGTGATTCTCCAGTTTTGCTAAGATGCAATTAACATGCATCGTGTGTGCATCCTGTGACTGGGAGAACACCAAGATATTATCCATATAAATGACGACCCATCCTTCGGCAATTTCTTGCCTGAAGATGTCATTCATCATTGTCTGGAACGTTGCTGGGGAATTGCAAAGGCCAAAGAACATAACCAGGGGTTCAAACAGGCCCTGATGAGTTTTGAAAGCTGCTTTCCACTCATTGCCTTCCTTAATCCTAATGTTATTATAGCCCCATCGGATATCCATTTTGGAGAAGACTTTGGCTTTTGATAACCGATCAATCAATTCACCAATTAGGGGTAATGGATACCAGTTCTTCCTCATGATGTCATTTAACTTTTGGTAGTCCTGCACCAGTCTCAGTTTTCCATCCTTCTTCTTGACAAAGAAGAATGGTGATGCCTGTTCAGAAGTACTCAGTCTTATACATCCAGACTTCAAGTTTTCTTCAAGGAATTCATCCAGTTGTTCCCATTCCTCTTTATTTAGTGGGTATACCTTGCAATCTGTCGGTTGTCCTCCTGGAATAAATTCAATGGCATGATCCCAGGGCCACCTTGGCAGCAGTTTGTCAAAGGTTTCCTTCTCAAATACCTTTTGATATTTGAGGTAATGCCTTGGTACAGTTTCTTCTAGCAACCGTTTCTTACTAGCCAATGCCTCTTTTGCTGCAATGTTGGTTGAGAGTGGTCTTAGCTTTAACTCTTCTGGTCCTATATGCACGGCAAACAGACATTCCCCATCTTCTAAGGATTTGGTTGCGTCTACCTCCTCCTCAGGCTCGCTCACATGGGATTGATTCCAACATGTCCCTGGACACTGGCTAAAAGTTACTTCCTGCTTTTTCCAATTCATACTTGGATTATGCAATTGTAGCCAGTCATGTCCTAAAAACAGATCGGTTTTTCCAAGTCGTGCAACACAACAATCCATGACTTCTTCATGGTCTCCAATCCACAGTTTGAACTGAACCATGTATTCAATATTCCCCATGGTGTTACAAGTTCCATCTGCATTATAGACTGGTACTGGTCGCAGGAGGCATCGTTTGTTCATCCGGTGTTTTTCCACAAACTCATCATTAATGCACGATCCTGTGCACCCTGAGTCAACTAAGGCCATAACAGGAATTGTGGATCCTGTATCCATAGTGGTTATGATTCCTTTTAGGTTCATTTCTTGCTTTCCTGAAGCTTTGACTTTGTTGTCATAGCTGTGTCAGATTCCACATTGCTTCTGACTCTGACTGCTGGTTTAGTTCCTTCAGCAATTGCGGTGTCACTTCAGATAAGTGTTTCTCATGAACCCATCCTTTCAGACAATCCATAGCAACAGTTTCATCCTGTTGCCATATCCGTCTCATTACCCAAGCAGGAGTCCACTGCTTGATTCTGGGTTTTGCGCTCACACTTAAGTTTTGAATCCGATGAATATGAGAGGAATATTCATATAACAATCCTTCTACATTTACACAAGAATCATTGTTTGATTTCGAAACTCTATCAGCCAGCAGCGCTGAGCGCTCACCTACTGGCTTTCACCAAAACCCTTCTCTTTTCCGAGTTCTTTCCATTGCTCCTCAGTGAGCTCCTCTATCTTAACTTCTCTTGCCTTCCACTTCCCTTTATCCTTCCACCTCGGTTTCCTTGGTTCCGGGCATTCTCGGGCAAAGTGTCCTTCCTTTCCACAGTTGTAACAACTCCCTGTGGCTTGCTTTTTATTTTTGTCCACATCCATAGCATTCGGGTCTTTGGACGTTGTTGGCACACTGTATTGGAACTGGTTTGGTTTACTATCCTTAGCAACTGTTTTCTCCTTGTATCCACCTTTTTGTCTATCTGGCCCATATGCTTCCGTTGCCTTATGATAGGCTCGTGCCAACTCTATCACCCGATCCTGAATCTGTTTCAGGGTCGCATCATCCCCTAAGTTTCCATGCCTAATCAAATCCCATCCTAGTGCAGGGTTGATGTTTTGTTTGAATAGCACAATTAATGCTTGGTTGTCCCAACCTACTAATGGCAGTAGTGCATTGAACCGGACCACATGATCTTCAATCATTGTGTTTCCTTGTTTTAATGCCAAGATTGCATCAGTTGCCTTCTCTCGGGTCTTGGTTGACATGAAAAATTTGTGCATTTGCATTGCAAAGTCCTCCCAAGAGGTAAAAGGAAACTGATTCCGCAAGGGTCGTCGAATCTCATGGTCATTTACAATGACACCTTGGTTGAGTGATGCCCAAGACAGATTAGTTTGCCATCCGGAGTTAACTACTTCATTTTGATATTCCTGTTCCACATCCTGGACTGCTTTGAGTTTGACTCCCGCCCAATCTCCTGCCCGATTATCTTTTCCTTTTCGGATCCGGTATAAGCAAATTGAGATTTTTCGATTGAGCCAAGTTTCTCAAGCCAGTGTGAAGTATGTCCTCATTTGTCTCAGCCATCCGTCGACCATGTGGGGATCCCCTTCATAGTAGTCTGGCATCTCAGCCTTAGTAAGAGGAGCGGGCGGTGGTATGGGATTAGCTCATTGATACTCGTTTACTATTCTGGCCACCACTTGTCCAATTGCTGTAATGGTTTCTTCTTGCTGCATTTGCTGCCTCTGGATGATGTCCTCCTGAGCAGCAATCTGCGCTGCTGTGGCGCCTTGCAGGGCCAGAAGTTCCGTGTCCTCTGCCCATACCATCTGCCACCCAGTTAGTGCATTGTACATATTGTTGAGCATATCAGTGGTAAACCAGAATGCCCCCAGCCATTTGTGTCCTGAGCCAGACCTATTCATTAGATCCAGGTGCGCCCATCCATCATACCCATTCATTTGCTTATCAATATGATAGCAATGTTCTAGACCATGGGTTCAACAAATCGAGATTCTGATTCGTTTGTTCCGTAAATTAGGATCCCATGATACTACTTCATGAATCTGCGGGTATGCCGGCCAATTGTATTCGTCCCAATATTGTGCTTTGATTAGGAACAAGTAACAAAATCCCGGAATATCTGGATGGAGCATGTGTCTGTCATAACGGGGTTTTGGATATGGGTATGGAGTGGAAATGTCTTTCTTAATTTCCCATCTCCAATTATTGATTTCCCTTTTCCATGCCTCTGTATTAGATGAGCTAGGCGCTGCCAAGTCCTCTTTTAACCAGTCCAGCAGGTTTGCGACTGACCCTCCATTCCAAGTCCAGTCTGCTCCCTGAGTTCTGGTCAATGCTTTGCTCGGCCCAAATGCACTGATGACGGCTTGGGAGTATGATTTCTTAACTGTGACTTGTCCTAGTTCAGGCAAAGATCAAACTGATGGGTTCTTGGAAACTCCCTGCACGAACGAGGATATAGTTGCAGGCGATTTGGATCTCGGTTTCTTTGACTTCCCTTGTCCTCCAAATCTAGCTTGCTTATTAAATTTACCATGTCATTCCAAGCGTTCCAGGTCTTTCCAGGTATAGACCTCATCCTTTTTGAGACTTAATTCTGCCCATTCCAGTACATGGAACTTATCCGGTTTTACATTGTCCTGTAATCCAAATAATGCAGAGTAATCCCGGAGTTCCAGTTCCCATGAGAGGATTCGTTCCAAAGTAGGCCATTCCAGCCAGTGAAACTGATTATGGAATTCCTTTTTGAACAGATATAGATAACAATACCCATTTACTTTCCATGGTGCCATTTTGGGAATAGCTGTTGTATAGGACCCGGGTAACACTGGTTTCTCCTTTGAGATTCCTTGGACCCAGTGCTGTGTGAATTCCTCGTCTTCTCCTAATTTGGACAGGAAGTAATCATGATTGGGTGGTGTGAATATTTCATCCTCCCCATATTGGGATATGCGAGGTGGTGTATAATTCCTTGGCAATCTCCATTTGATATATGCAGAAAGATATGGGTTGTATCGTTCTCCTCAGAGCCTTTCCTCATTCTGGAGTTGCCTTTCATTTCTCATGACTTGCCCTGCATTCATGATATTTCCATTTAGAGCATGCATCAACCGATTTTGCTCTTTTGTTGTTAGAACCAGGCCATCATGTTTCAACATGTATACATTGAAACTGATTAGTAACAGTTCAATGTTGGAGGGCGTGTTGAATAGGGCCTCCCTGACTGCTGACCCTGGTTCCAGTTGATTTAAGACATCCTCCAGGGTCTTCCTTTCCTTAGCTATCTGTTGCTCAAGTTCCCTGAACTGGCACTTTTGCATCAATTGTTCGTGGCATATTTTTAGTAACTCCTGCCACACATCCTCCTGTTCCTTGATGGCTGCTTCTTCGGTGTGCCATGCTGCTAATTTCTCTTGACGTTTCACTTCCTTTTGAAGACGTCTTTGCTCTTTAACCCAGAGCCTCCATGCTCATACGTGAGCATCACATTGCTGGTTATCAGTCCAGACTTGTACTATTTTGGATGATTTCTCTTCTGCACATCCCTGCACCCATTCCATTGAGAATGCTTTCCCGATCTGAACAAGGGTCATGCTGGCCCTTGGCAATATGAAGTTGAATAGCCCTGCCATTCCAATTGTGTTTCTGATCTTCCTAGATCCACGATTCCAATGATGCCTCAAGTAGAGGGATGTCGCCCCTTCTTCTGTAAACATACTTCCTAATATGTCCACTGTCCGATGCAGTCAATAACGCACCCACACTCAAATGTTCGATTTAATTCCACCAGATGACCCAGATGTGTGGTGCCCGGGTTTTCACTGAGATGTCCTCGTGCTCAGATCAATAGATCCGATACGTAATTGGTATTCTCAGACTGTATCTCCTTGATACACAGCACACAAATGGATTGTCTTCAAGGGTTCTGCCCCCTTTTTCGCAATACTAGTGCTGGTGCCTGCAAGACCCTGCCCGGTTGACTACAGTGCGCTCCAAGCTCTTGTCTAGTACTGTTTGGTTGCCAGTAGCCAATTGGCCATAGTCACCTTACAACGGTAAGATGAGGCTATCTGTTATTGATGTCGAAGTTGCCTAGACTCCTCGAGGCTGTCCATAGACACGTGCTGTAATGTGTACAGAGTCAGACAATTGTTGAGAAACTGAAACTCTCTTTGTCACTGTCCGCAACAACGAGCAAGACTTGCTCCGCACTATGACCAACGATGAAGGGTGTGATGTAGAAGACTCTAGATTATGTTAGGACTAATCCTTATACACAATCACAAGCTTCAGAGGAGAAATAGAATAGAGACAAAGCCTATAGACACAATAGTCTGTGACCTACAAGGAGGAAACAATCTAGAGTCTTAAGGACTCCTACATACCTACAGAACACACTCCTTATATACCTGAGTGGCTGGTCTGTGCACACAGTCTATGCAGCCACTAAGGCTATGCACACGCAGCAACAAGACCCAGACCCATCTCCCAGACCTGTCTGGACTCACCCAGACTCTTGGTCCCTTCCCGTGAACGCCGTTTCCCCCAATATCCCCTAATAGCCTTGATCGTATAGCCACCCTGGGTTATATAATCCTCCTGCCATATCTGGATAGGGGTCCCGCACCATGTGCTCACGTCTTGTTATACGTCCGTAGGCCTCTGAGAAAAATACAGAAAAAAGTCCATATTGTAACAGATGATGAGTATGAAGTTGAAGAAGTCATAGACAGCAGAGTTAGCAGGCGAAATGGTGGCAGACTGGAGTACTTGGTCAAATGGAAAAACTATCCTGTGGAGGAATCAACATGGGAACCAGCAGAAAACCTTGCTAACACTAAAAAAGAGGTTCAGAAATTCCATAGACAAAACCCGAGTGCACCCTGGCAACTGGCATCTATGGACTTACAGTTTAAAAATTGGCATAACTACACAGATACAAAGGCTCCCAAATGGTTGTTTGGTTGGGAAGATGGCAAATTCAAGTGTGACTACCTCGACAAGTTAAAACGGAATTGGCAACAGTGGAAAGGCAACTGCAAACTCATCTACACTGAACCCGACACAGAAGGGGTGTTCTCAAGAGACCTTGAGTGCGGTGGGCCAGTTAAACCCACACTTGATTCCCCTAGGCAGACCAACACATGACTTCCCGGGACATGAAGTCTTGAGGAGGAGGTCATGTTATGATATGGACTTTTTCTCCATTTTTCTCTATTTTATTCAGAGGCCTATGGACATATAACAGGACACAAGCACACGGTAAGGGACCCCTACCCAGATATGGCAGGAGGATTATATAACCCAGGGTGGCTATACAATCAAGGCTATTAGGGGATATTGGGTGAAACAGCATTTGCAGGAAGGGACTGGGAGTCTGGGTAAGTCCGGACATGTCTGGGAGATGGGTCTGGGTCTTGTTGCTGCACATGCATAGCCTTAGTGGCTGTGCAGACTGTGCGCACAGACCTACAACTCAGGTATATAAGGCATGTGTTCTGTAGGTAGGAGTCCTTAAGACTCTAGATTGTTTCCTTCTCATAGGTCACAGACTATTGTGTCTTAGTTTCGTCTCTAATCTACCTTCTTCTCTACGGAGCTTGTGATTGTGTGAGGATTAGTCCTAACACAATAAAGAAAACCGATGTTTACAACACAAGCCATGGCAGACTCCTATGCCCAGCAGAATATGAGAAACTTGACAAAATCTCCAAAAAGGCACAAGAAATTGGCACACAGATCTGGTTATCACATCAAGGAATCACACTCCCAGGAAGACCAATCTTATCCATGGACAACTACACCAACAACCTCTGCTACCTGCTTGACAAATGAAAGAACATAGTTCTCAATATAGTCAGGCAGATCAGGAAACTCCTCCTCACACCCATCACCAACCATAGCATCTATAAGTTCATGGCATTGGAAATGTTTGTCTGGGAAGATCACAAACTTCTCACAAACCCTGATATCCTGAATCAAATAGAAGTGGACGATTCAGACCTAGACCCAGATCTTGATGAGGACAATTTACATATAAAAGAACAGACTGCCCAATACCAACAATCATCCTACTCGCATCAGATACAATGTTCACCTTCTTTGCCCTTGCTGCCTATTTCACCATCCTCGTCCTTCTCTCCTGTGCTCATTGGTACATCAATGAAACTGTCGCTGCCCTCTTGCCCTTCCTTGCCTTCCAGGACCTCCCACTCAAGGTCTTTATAGAAAATACCACCATCATCCACTTTGAGGATGACAACCTCCACGTCCACCCAGCCAACCTCCTTCCCCAGATACATCCTGATGACCACCACCTTCCTCACTTTGCCCAGTTTGTTAAAAGGAACACTATGCTCACCGTCATTGCTGACGCTCTCACTGCTGCCACCTGTTCCATCACCAACCTCTCCTCAGCCACCAACAACCTCGCAGCACTCACCCTCACCATTGATCTACATGAAATGACTTACGAGGAATGTGATTCATTTTTGCGAAATGCCCAGAATCTACATCACGCCACTGAGGCACTCAAATGGAAGGTGGAGACTTCCACAAAAGAACTGGACAATGCAGTCAAGTGGGCTGAATCCAGAACAGACCATGGCTGGACTACTTCTGGCTGGTAGAAGTCGGTGACTTCTTGCATACAAAGGGGGTAATGTTACAATTCTCTTTTCCCTTGTTAATGGACTACTTTTACTTGTTACAAACCCACAGTTACGCTTGGACATTATCTCCTTTCATAGCTACCTTCACCTTTCCTTTCTCAGATAGCTATGCCCTTTCCCCTTTAGTTTCCATTGTCCTCTAAAGGTATATAAACCCTTCTCATGTACTGTAGTTCTTTAGTTCCAACTTAGTCAAATCATATCTACAACTTGAATGCTCTTTTGCTTGTCACCTCAACCACTCTCCTCACTCTCTCTCTAGTCTTTGTCATCATCAGACTTAGTGCCTAGAACCCTCATCTAGTGACTGGGAACAGACCAAGACTCTGTTTGTCACTGTAGGCTTGGACGCTGAATGACATTGTAGACATTGACTGTAACACCCCTTAGCTGTTGGTCCATGCCCACAGACTGCACAGCCTCCAAGGCTGTGCACACACAGCTACTGACCTGACTCCTACTCTAGTTCAGCCCAGACCCATCCAGACTCTGACTGTCTTCCTGACTGGCTGACATAATCTTCCTGCCTTCTTAGGATAGGGGCTAAATGTTTTTTGCTCATGTATGGATATACACCTCTAGCCTCCTTGATAAAATTGGGAAAGATATAGAAAAACCAAAGAAAATAAGTCACAGTAACAAGGTGCTCACACCCAGGGACACAGTGACCAGTCCCCTTATGCTTCCCCAAGAAAAAATATATATCATATATGCCTTCTCTCTCTTTTTTTCCATTCATTTAGTAATTAACATCCCCCCTACCAATGTGCAGCTTGTAATCTGTCATAAATCTACTGTACCCTGCACTGAATGATCAGGCATGGTAATCAAGATCAGTGACAGTGATAGCCAAAGGGAATTGCCCAGCATGCTGACTAAAGCTTCCCACCATAGTCTCCAACACACCACTCATGTGAAATTATATTCAGATCACATGTCTATTTCAAGACCTCAGTCATAAAGCACATAAAGCATAAAGCATAAGGGATGGCATTTGAATGCAACTATTCTTTGCATAGTCCAGTTTGCCTTATTTCTCTTCAGACATTGTACTTGCTTCGTTACTTCGCCAATATGGTTCTGGAAACAAGCTTAATCAATTAACTGACAATTCGCCATCTCTGCTTACCTGCAAAGTCCTTCACTATCCGTTCACTCACCACCAGCACCCTCTTGCACGCCATCTGCCACACGCCAACGCTGACAGATCCTAGCACAGTACATGTTGGTCACAGCTCCTATTCAGGACAACAACACTCACCTGTGGGCGCAAACGGAAACGCCAACCACCACGTCAACGGGCCAAACCATCCGGAAGGCAAGTAAAACACGGCCGCCTTGCGATACCACCATCCCACCATAAACTGCATTCCCGTCGTGCACACCCAAATGAGGGAATTGAATTTTACACCAAATCCCGTCTTGCTACTCGCAATCTCGCTATCTGTCAAAAGAAGAAAAAGAAAAAAAAAAAAAAAACCGCGTTACCCTCTCTCTCACACACACACTCTCTCCCCGTTTTAGCAAAGATGATGTGCAAGACTGCTACGTACTGAGTTTCTCGAGATCAGACAACCCTTTATCCACACTCCGCTTCAACTTCATGTACTTGGCGAAATGGTCCTTGGCGCTCATCCGCAGGAGTTCCCCCTTTTTGGTTAAAAGATCTTTCTTAAGTTCCCGCTGCCGCTTGGACAGGTCAGACTGGACCAGCCACAGGTACCACTCGTAAGCCTGAGCAAAGGAGCAGGTTAGTGCTCTCTTCTTCGCCAAAAAGCGGAACATGACGCACTCGGTCTTGTAGTACCGTCTGTCCTATCCATGAGATGAGCTGCGTTACGAACGTCAGCACAAAAATCGTTAGAAATAGTGACATCGTATTGGCGTCGTGGCGATGAACACGGAATTCCAGAAATGCGTGACGCATGGCAGCACGTGATGAGGCAATATTAATATTATATAAATAGGAATAAATATTGATTGTACTTGCGGTATAGTAATAAATGTATGAAAATCGAGACGAGACCTAATAAAAGGACAAAAATGCGCTCAAGAATATAAGAATCGTAAGATGAGAAGCCAACATAACTATTGTAAAAATAAAAGGCATAAAAGAAAGAAAGAAACTTGCCACTTTACGATATCAATTTGGTGAGGGTCCGGACCGCTCGACGGCCCTGATCAATGACCTTACGATGCGTGCTCGCCTTCTGCGAATTGACGCTGAGGAGAGGAATGTTGGACATTGGTACACGTTTCCCAGGGGGACTTGAAACGATACAAGATTCGAGTGTGACCGTGCTTTGCTTCTTATGTACCTTGATTGGTGAAGGAATCATTGATCGTGGAGATTCAAAGGTGACTGTGTTCTGCTTCCTATGTGTCTTGATTGACGGAGGAACCGCTGATTGTGAGGCATCAATGGCCTTGAGTGCAGAAGAGACGGTGGGACGACGGATGCCCCTCGGTATGGAACTGCGTTGCTTCACAGGGGTCAGGTATCTATTCTCTTTCCCCGATTTCCAATGATGGGTGTGGACCTTTGGATGAATATTTTCCGTCGCAACAATTTCCGTCTGTCTAGGTTTGTTCGACCCAAATGATATTAGACGTTTAAGTCCACTGGAAATTGACTGCCTTAGTCTAGACGAGCTGGCCGAGAGGCGTTTCAGGCTGTCAAAAGACAGTCTTGATGTGGATTGGATGATTTCGGGTGAGCCTGGAGGCCCGGAGACCTCAAGATTCTGTGCAGCAGGCTCTGGGATCGGTGGTTCGACAGTCGACTCATCATCGTCACGCAAAATAGGATTGCAGCGGCCGTCGAAGGGAATTTCGTCAATGTCAATGTATTTGCTTTCATGAGATGCCTGAAAAAAAATTAAAGATATGGAAAAAAACGACACAGTAAACGAGGCGGCTTACGGAAACACAAGTTGACTCCTCCGTAAGCGGCGGAGCAGAACCGGTGACAGACAGGACACGCGAATCAGGCGCATCCCCGTGTTTAACTTTCTTAATGGTGTCTTCGTCAATGTATTCAAGACCAAGGCTCTCTTTGGAATCCTGAAAAAAGACAAGTCAGAAGGAGAAATATGACGCTAGTCATGACACTTACGGAAATATAAGAGAGATTTTCAACCATAGTGAACTCCTCCGTAAGGCGCGGGCCAGACGAATCAGGGCGATCCTCATTGGTAGTTTTGTAAAAGAATCCTGAAGGAACTACGGCAAGGCCATCTACACCAAATAGTGCACGTCCAGGAATGTAAGGCCGTATAGTTGAGACTGATTCGTCGCCTGTAGAAAAGGTGTATTCGGATGGTGCAAGTGATGTAATCATCGTTTCGATAGGTGATGCGGGCATTTGAACTGTTGCAAGGGACATAGACGTTTCAGCCACTTGGGGAATTTGATTTGATTCGGCGGGAACTTCTACAGGAACTTCATCATTCGTAGTTCCAGAGGCGCGAGCAGGAGATAGGTAAACTTCTTCAAACTTGGATGGTCCTGGAGTGACAGGGCTCGTGGTCGATGACGAACAAGAGCGCCGGATGGGTACTTCGCCAGACAGGATCTGATTGAGATGATGGTCGATATACTCCAAGTCCAGTTCTTCAACTCTGGCCGGTTCCGGAATTATTCGTTGGGAACCTCGAGTAGATATTTTGCCAGACTTCAGTTGATTGAGAAGATCGTCGACACGACCTAACTCCGGTTCCTCAAATTTGAACGGCCCTGTAACGACTGGGTTTGAGTTCACCGATGGGCAAGAATCCCTAGTGTGGGCTACCCCAGAATGGAGTTGATTGAGAAGATCATCAACGCAACCCACATCCTTTGCAGGTGAGTGTTTAGATAGCCAGGCACCGAGGAACAGGGACAATGTCGATGAGGAAGGAGTAATGTGCTTTGCGTGTCTCTGCTCCATTTGGGCTTTCATCTTCCAATACTGGTATTTCTTTGTTACCTCATGTAACTCGTCGCTAAGCTTTGCGCTTCTCTTAATCGCGGAAAGATAGAGCTCATCAGGGCGCGTCCCAATGACAGCGGGAATTATAGTTGCCCAAGGGCTTCCAATATTCTCTGCAGCGTCTTTAATAGCTGTAATCAATGCCACGTCAGCAGTGACTCCCTTTTCCAAGAGGTCGTTTGCGTTGTATAATACTGGAATATGAAGCTCGACGTCAATCATAGCAGCGATGAAACGCTTCATTTGGGCCATCTCCCAGTCCTGCCTTTGAAGAATTCTAATAAAGTCGTACTTGATTTCGGAGATCGCCTTGTTAAGCTTAATATTATCCAGCTTTTGGATATGGTAATCGGCTTTAATATCCTCAAGTTGTTGATTAAGCCTGTCTTCAGAATCCTGAAGATCGTGGATGGACTTCTTATAGCCGGTAACGTCTTCCTCTAGGAGTGATACCAGGCGTTGATAGCTGGCTATAGACGTTTCATAGTTCTCCATCGCTTCCTTGTGATCACACCCATGGTCCACTCTGGGATGATGGGCACGCAAAGGATGGACATAAGTCAACGGGGGCGTGTATGTTATTTTGCTTGGTTTTTCAACCCCAAAGAATACAGCGAAATCGTCAAGCTGCTTTAAGAAAGCTGCCCGATCAGCTTCACGCGAGGATGCAATGCTCATTGTCTTCGTCTTTGATAATGGAGGAGTCGATTTGCGAGGAGTTAATCGCTCGATGGAAGGTAGAGCCATGATACTGGATTCGTCGTCATGTATAGCAACGAGAGTTTCATGTTCTTCAAAAGTAACATCGTGTGCTGCTGCAGACTTGGGCAAATCACCTTCGTAGACATACTTTTCACGTTGTGGTGTGAACGGTTCTAGGGTCACGCTACTGTGAGGTATGGCGGGAGGAATGGATCTTCATCTGGCTTACCCAGGTCACGCTCTAGTGATGAGATTGGATCTGAAGAGGGCACTGAACCTGCGCAAGATGTCGCCCGAGGAGTAGATTCTCCATCTGAGTTGTTCTCCAAATAAGACGAGGAGGGAGGTATGATGTGAGGAGTAGACTCGTTTTCCAACTTGAGCGAGTTCCAGCCAGAGGTTGAAACAAGGCCAGAAATGGATGAAGTCGCCAGGGAAGAGGAAGCTTCGTCAAGCCTTGGTGAATCGCTCTGCTCAGAGATGGAAATAGAGACCGTGTCGTTAGAGTTGGATAAAAGTGACTGAGCGCCATCAAAAAAAGGCCCTGTAGAAGTAATAGGCTCTTCATTTGTTTGGGACGCGGAATCGCCCAGTGGCGTGGGTACGGCGACGGGCGAGACACTTTCTGTAATAAAGTGTCAGCTCAGAAGGATTTGAAATCACTGGAAAACATACCCAGAGAAACAGACACCTCGTTTGACGAAGTAACAGCTGGTGCAGACACGAGAACAGATTGGCGTTGCAAGATGGGGTGAAACTCTTCGACAAAACGAGAAGAGATGCCATGAAGCTCCTCAATGTTTGGAAGAGAGCGCGAATGAAGTATTGGTGGGGAGGAGTCAAGATTATCCGATGCCGTCTTGACCTTGCGGTGGCGACGAGATATGGTGAAGAGCGACGACGACTTGAAGAACGGCGCCATGATGTGACGAAGGTTAAAGTAGCGATATCCAGCAAGTTCTGATAAAACGCAAGGAGAGACTTGCCCGCTGACGGTGGTGGAAGAGTAAGAAGCTGGGCGGAAGAGCGTCAGCTGCTTTTAAAGAGCTGTGGCAGTAAACGATCGGTGATCGCGTCTAGTCGCGTCTTGGTGAGACATGGCATCACGCCGAAAAACACAAGCCTTCTCTCTTGCGTAACCTCGCAGTAGGAACACGCGAGAACGGTTAGCAAATGACAGCCGCCAAAGATTCGTATGCATAATGCGCAGAATGAGATCCCAAAAAGCACGGCGAGGAAATGAGACAGCCTAGGCAGGATGTGTATTCAGCTGAATGTGCTGCAGAAACGAGTAGTTAGAAAACGACAAATGTGACTGATTCACACCAAGGATCATGCAGTTATCAATTCATGGAATAATGAAACAAAGTTAAGCATTGCATGGAATGCCACCGGGGGCGCGTGCAGGAGAGGGTTCCTCTCGTTATCCCCAATAACACTTCTACCCTTCCCAGCATGGCGGTAGGCAGTTTAGATATTCAACTTGGTTCTTCTCCAATGACGGCGTTTGGCATTATACTAGAATCAATTCAACCCATCAGCAACGGATAAAGGTATTACAGTACGCACTTGAATTTTTGTGTCTGATTTTAGGCGGAACCATTGAGGAATGGGCCTCACCAATATCTGTCATTATTCCATTACTTTATCAACCATGTTAACTCACCTGTTCTGCTTGCCAGCCTTTGCAAGCTTTTGTTTTGTGCGGAATGTCTTATGTGAAGGCTAACGGTACGGTTAGAACTCATATTTGGAGCCATGGAGCCAGCAGCAAAGCGCACCATTGTTGTTGGACTTCAGGTCGAAAGTCTCGCCGAGAAACGATAAGGTTCAGGCAATTCGCGCAAACTGTATAGTTGAAGGGCCGTTGCCGAGAACTGCCGAAAAGCCGAGGAGGCTACTTGTGACGCGTGTTATTGTCACACATCCCGACTAATAATAGAAAATGCGCCTCGTTCTCTACCTTTTGCTCTTCGTCGCTGGGCTTGCAGTTGCCGAGCAACCCACCGATGTCGACGAGCTTAAAATTGAGACGACGTTTACACCTCCTGAATGCACTGTCAAGGCAAAGAAGGGGGATGGTTTAAAGGTTCACTACGTAAGTACACGCTTCAGTGAAGCAAACGGGTTTGCTTGACAATTTTACTCAGACAGGCAAGCTGTTTTCCAACGGCCGTCAGTTTGACTCAAGGTGTGTTACTCAGAGCATATAGAGACAAGGCATTTGACTGTTTTGGCAGCCATGACCGGAACAGGCCACTTCCGTTGACACGTATGTAGCTGAGCAAGCTCTTCCCACCCCACCGCTAACGTGTGAATAGTTGGAGCAGGGCAAGTTATCAAAGGTTGGGAGGAGGGCTTGGTAGGCATGTGTGTGAAAGAGAAGCGGACGCTGACTATCCCATCCAACATGGCATACGGTAAGCGGGTTAACCAAGTACGTATGGGGTCGAGGCTAAAGGAATGACAGGGAGCCGTGGATACAGCAATGCGATTCCCGGTCATTCGGCGTTGGTGTTTGATGTGGAGTTGGTTGAATTGGAAGCGCGCGGTAGAAGAGACGAGCTCTGATGTGTACGTAACCGTACCCGTATGTTCCTGAATAGCGAAGAGGTTTTTTCTGTCCCCAAGGACCGTCATGGACTGCATTGCAAGGACCGGAGGGCTGATTCAGTGTGAAAAATGCCAATAATTGACATGTCAAACACGACCGCGGCAGGCAAAGGGGGCGGACAAGAACAACAGTCAGACCAACCCGGGCCTTGGCACGCAGCCATAAGTGCAACTCCCTTTTGACCGCCATGGCTGCTGGTATCCGCTCGTTCTCTTTTCGACTCTTCCTTCTTGGATCCCTCCTCTCCCTTTTCTTTCTCCTCTATTCCTCCTTTGACATCGACTCTGACCTCAGACCTTACTCCTCTTGCTCCACTAAGGCTTACAGCTCCGGGAAATGGGCTTACCATCCTCGGACCAGCGCAACCAACATGACATCGAAGAATGATGCACTCGCCTTCTCCGGGTTCAAAGGTTGTGCCAGTTCGCGCGAGTATGACTGGCATCTCGCCACCGACAATCCAGAACAATGGGACAGATTCCCTGCTGCTCAAAGTTGGCAATGGATTCCAGGTCGCAGGTGCAGGAACATGCGCAAGTTTGAGCCAGAAGTCGTCGTCAGAGACCTGGCTGAACGGGGGGGTTGGTTACTGATCGGAGGTAAGCGCTCTCGGTACCGTGATGGCCAGTTTAACCGACAGCTCTGAATAGATTCGGTAACCGAAAATCACTTCTTCTCGTTATCGTGTATGCTGTATCCTCATGTACTCGGCTCGCCCAACTACACGGAAAACCCCTATTTTGACCGGGCCTGGCCGCAGCATCTATATCTCAATCCAGAATCTCCGCTTGTTCATCGCATCAAGTTTCCGCGGGGGTTCAACGTCTCCACCACTCCCTTGGTGTCATTCCGACGGGTAGATCTTCTCTTTTCTCAACAAGAGTTGGTAGAGATATACCATGATGCCAATCCCGATAGTCCCAAGGACTTTAAGCTGTTCAGCGATGAAGCAGTATGGACACTCTCACCATCCGAGTACTTGGAAGTTTTCACCGCGCCATTGCCACACGCCAACTACCGTACTATGATTGTCAGCACCGCAGGCCATTGGACCACAACGCTATTTTCCGGTTTCCGAGATGAGAACAAGTCCTCGGAAGGGTACGGCATCGATGGCGTGCTAAAGCTTTTTGGTACTGCGATGTCGCGGTGGGCGAATGTGATACAAAACACGCTGATTCGCCATGAACAAGCCGATATTGGCAAGAGGCGTGTGGTTATTCGCGCTTATCTGCCTGGACACGAGGATTGCCATAACTATCGCGAACCATGGACAAGAATCAAGCCATTCGTGTGGAATTGGTTCAATTGGGCCAACATTTGGGAATTCAACCAGATCTTTGAGGTACGTGCGGCACGAAGTAGGATGGGGATCTAGTGTATTGACATGGGGTTAGACGGCAGTGTCTGACAGAAGTTTATATCCCGAGATTGATTTCCTGGACATTGACAGGGCTGCTAGACTACGGCCTGATGCGGTAAGTAGCCGAGGAGAGTGGTTACACGTGGCTAAAGACACGTTAGCATGCGACGGGCGACTGCTTGCATATCATGACTGGAGCGGGGGTTCTGGAAGGTTGGTCAGAATACATCTGGCATTTTGTGACGCGCGAGGTGTGAGTAGCGGATAGTACGAGTACCAGAAGAACTTGAAGTAGCCGGGGCTGGGTAAGATCATCATCAAGCGAGCCTGTGCAATATAAACCTCGAATACCATCTCCTCTCTCTCTCTCTCTCCATGCCCTTCTCCCCTCTTGCCTCCACTCCGCCAGATTTGCTACTCGAGTTCGCCAGATGTCTCGACTCCCGCCATGATCTCCTCAACTTTTGCCTTGCGGTACTTCTCTCGCTCTACACACCCACCCAACCTGTCTTGACGTCATTTTGTAGTCCAACCATATCTTTACAAACGCTTCTGCCATTCTCTATGAATCCGTCTCCCTCAGTTGCATTGAACAATGCTCTTCCACTCTTGCCATGCTTCACCACAGGCCCGACATCTCCCGTCACACTAGAAAGCTGTACATCCGCCCTCAGACGAAATGGAGAGGTTCGCTGACCGTTCTGGAGAACAACAACGTCTCCGCCGCCGTCAGATCCCTCGCAGCGTCAAAGCGTCTGGATGCCCTAGTCAGGTTTGTCTGGGACGCCGACGAGATGCCGCTGAACGAGGACATGTGGTTTGCTCTGCGCATCGGGTGAGTAGTCCTCTTCCCCAAACCTTCTGACCAGGATCTGAAGACCTGTTTAGTTGTCCGCAGCTGAGGTACATCGGCACCAGCTTCGGAGCCCGGCTTCCGGCCCTCAACAGTCACGTAAAGTACCCCTGTTTCCTTTACTCTGCTTCGCCGACCACCTTTTTCAGCTGTTTGATTTTGTAAATCTTTCTGGCTTTTTCTTGTATCTCAAAAACGCATTCTATGAGAATAATGCTGCATTGTACTTTGAAGGTGCGTCTTTGCAACTCATCCAATTTTTCCCATTAATCACCTATTCAGACGATGAGCCTCTCATGCTCAAATTGTGGTCTATGCTCATACATAATTGTCCTAATCTCGAAGAATTAATCTTTGAAGGCGCCACGTCGGTTCCTATACATATATCACACCTCCTCGAAGGTCGCTGGCCGAAGCTCCGGAAGCTCGTCCTAGGAGATATTTCAGTCGATTGGATGTCCAGACCCTTGAATCCCGACGAGAAACGACCCTTTATTTCATTTCTGGAATGCCACAAGAACCTCCGTGTCCTTGGCATCTCAAGACACACCGTTCAACCGAACCACCTCGCATCCATTAGTCCTGACCACCTTCGGTTAACTTCCTTTTCAGGAACACATCAGCAGCTTCAAGCAATCCCTCATCTATATCCGGTGCTCAAGTCCGTTACCTTCCGTGAGCCGGTAGAAACACGCGAGGTATCTGCCCCTGCAGTCGCCAATCTACTTCGGGAATTCACCTCGTTGACCGACCTGAATATATCCTTTTCTCTTCATTCCATGTACGACAGCGGCAGTCTTCTTCGTTCTCTTATCCAATCCTGTCCCCATCTGCAACAGTTAGCATTGACGTGTGCACACAAGCCGTCTTTTCAACTTGTACGTCTTTTGGCATGCCGTTTCAGGCGAGGCTCTGACGATTGCTTGTTCCAGGATACCTTTGCCAAGACGATTCAAGGATTCCTCAAATTACACGTTCTCCACCTGACTATCGTCAAATACCCAGGAGATGACACTCTCTCAGCAGGGGCTGCCCGAATCGCCAAAAGCAACCCACGGCTGAAGAAGTTTTCGCTGACGTTCATCCCGCCAGCGTACCCGCTGCCTATACCCGTTTCAATCCCGTACCTGCCTGTGCCGTTCCGTGCACGGGCATCGGGATCCTTTACACTTGCATGCGACAACCATGGCCTGCCGCTGAGTCTATCTGTCAGAGAAAGCTGCCGGTTTGTGTGGCCGTGGGGCTTGGGCGTGTCGTCCCGCACAAAAAAGTACGTCAAGGATCTCCGCCCACTGAGCTCTCCTTCGCGAAGGAAGGGCGGTTTCCGCGGGGTTTTGTCCCTCTTGGTCGAGGCGTCACCTGCGGGAGAGGAGATGCGCATGATCTTGTTTTGCACCTCGCTCGTTTTGTTGTCGATATGGGGCTTTTTTATCCTTGGACGTCGACCCCAGGGCATAGCAATATAGATGACGGACTCTTGGCCATCGAATCTCTCTCTTCTTCTTTGATAGACAAGACAACACGACGCGACATGCACGATGACGAATTATTATTATTGCATTATCAGGTTCTCTTTTTTAATCTCCCTTCAAATCGCTTTTGCGCATGTACGCAGTTAGTTGTGCGTTTAGATCTGATATATACGTTGGAAGGATGGTAGAGCATCGTTGTAGCACTTCTTTTTCTTTTTTTTTTTTGTATGTCAACCTCATTTTGGAGCAATCCTAATCTGTGTTTGTAGCGTAACCTACCTAGACGAAATCTTGTATATCTCGCTACACCATGTGCGTGTCAGATTACTGTCTGTTTTCTCTATTGGTTTTGTAATTCAGATCATAGCAGATTAGCATACAACAAGTGTAAAAGCGCGGAGTACATAGCAGGGGCAAGCTTATATCCGACTGTCTAGTACCTATATATCGTGTAAATGCCAGTGTAGATGTGTCAGAGGGTCGGTGCAAATGTAATTGGGTTGTATAAGTTGCGTGAGTCGTGATCAAGTGTGAAAAATGAGGTATTGGGAGGATCAGGACCTGACAACCGGTCAGCGTCCGTTTCTCGAAGAGCGAGGGATGGACATGGCGAAAATGGGATGGAAGAACGACGCACATCTTATAACCCATGTTGATTCTCGTCCCATCCGGTGTGGTATAGTTGATGGCGATGTCCAAGTCCCGATTGTTGCGTTGGTTAGGTGCACATGAGAGGGTGCCCTCGATGACGTCGCCTTCATGAGCGACGATAGTGCTTGGGGTATAGAACACAGTTTGTCTAGGGTAATATGTTGGACGTGTTAAGAACTGATGACCTAAAAAAACGTACTTCCAATGGGTGTACTGCGCATGCGGACCGGTGGAAAATTTCGTATTCTTGTGCGTACATTCGAAGAGAATGTCGAACCACGCTAAAAACGCGTGTATATCTGGGTGACATGTATTAGTTGATTGATGTTCAGAAGAGGGACAAAGGGACAAACAGTCGTGACGTGTCACTTTTAGTGAGAAGGGGGCGACAAACGTGAGATCTTCCTTTTTAGCGGTGAGAAGGTTAATATGCTATAAAAATGAGAACTTTATCTGGTAGAGCCGTGTGTGATACGTACCTTGATCATACACGGGTCAGTAACGACGGATTTCAGCTCGACAGTATCAACGAGGGGTTCCCGTATCGCAATGTCCTTGATGCAGGAGTAGTCGAAGCCATAAACGTTGTCCCAGACTGTAGAACATCTAAACATACACAGATTGACAAGTGGGAAGACATACAATTAATTTTCTCTTCTTTGTAGTCCTGGTCCTCGATGGCAGCAAGATATAAGGTGGCGTTGTCTGGGAATATGAGGCCATCTGGTTTTAAATACTTGTCTCGCGCAAGTAAGACGGTGTCGAGCATGGACTCATATAGAAGGAAGTAACCCATCCATTCAGAGATGATGATATCATATTCCTTTATTGGCAGCTCAGTATCTTCTAGTTTACCCTTCACGAGGGTGATTTCTGTCTCGGATGAAAACATCAAGTTTTTCTCGTCTTTGGAGACTTACTATCTTTGAAACCATTTGCTTCAATTATATTTTGGGCTTGATCAATGATGTTGGACATATCAATCTGCAAGACGTGAGATACGAAAGTCTATAAGCATGCAACATACCCCAACGACATGCTTTGCTCCTGCTTTTGCAGCGAACATGCTGAGAATACCTGTTCCACACCCAACATCCAGCACGAGTTTCCCTTTAAAAAGGTGACCATTGTCGACGATCGCGTTGCGATAGGAACCTGTTCTGACAGAGTCCTTGAGCATCTCCTCGTGAATTCCTGGAAAATATGATAAGGGGCATGTAAGGATCCGCAAGAGTCGTTGAATTATTACCAAAATGCGCATATGAGTCTGCATAGCTATGATTGAATCAAATTAGACGAGGTCAGAATTTTCTTTCGCTGATGCGAGGGTCGGAATGGGCGCAACTAGTCTCTTGAAGTCATATCACGTGCATCTATTGATGATGAGTGGTTTGAGGATGATGCAGAGTCCATATTTGCAACGGAGGTGGAGGAAAGAAACCAACGCTTATCAAATTTTCGAGAGTTGCACTTGCACGTGACTAACTGCTCTCAACCCTAGGCTGGTCCTTAACAGCGATATTAAGCAAGCCCGAGGCTCGTTCTCGCTGCAGTCGAAAGAAATTACCAGCGATGATTACTATTCGCTAACTCGGCGTTGTTGCATCAGCGTGGATTGAACGCTCCGATTTTTCCAATATCAATAATTGATTTGACAATTGCACGTGACCAACCGCAAACCACTTTGACTAGTAATATTCAACTCATCAAGTAACAAGCTCGCGCAGGGCCTCTATTGCTGTGGACCTAATCCCGTCCCACGGCAATTTAAAAGATTGTCGACTTTCAGAAAGCCAACGCCATCCTATAAGACTTGTAACCGCCCAACCTCCGCGTTCACAGACTTTTGAGCTCGTATACAATATCGCTTTCATCCTGGTTAGACTTTTATGATATTTATGTTTCTCCACAGATTGCACATGGTCGCGATAAGATTTGATGACACAGCTTTACGGCTCTATAGAAGCACAAAATCGCTCAGGTACACACGCTGTCAATGAAGACCGGGAGTGCTAAGTTCAGTCACGTTTAAATAACATCAGTGCACGTTCATAACTTCTCTTAACACCACAATGGTTTGTTCCTGCCATCCGTATTGCATCCCCTGCTGATTACGCCGACAAGACACAGAAGCCAGTATATGATAGGCACTCGGTGATTAACCCCAGAATGGCTCGTTCCTCGCCTTCCGCACCCCATCCTCTACTGACTACGCTAATCAGACCCAGGGTCATGAACAACTTGCCCAGGAGGAGGAACCACCACCTTACGAACCCTTCGTGGGTATGCATATGTTGTTTACTCACAAAAAAACAACTCATGCATAGACAGAGGATACACTGCCCGTGGCCGGTCCATCCCATGGAACCATTTTTCCAAGACAATCCTACCATCCCAATTCCCCAACGGTTGAGCAAACCCCGTCACGGAGGGCGGACCGGAATAGCAGCTGGTCAAAGGCCGAGCGACTCAGCCCGGTAAGACCGGATCACTGGCCAACGGTTGGACAAACTAGTCCGATAAGAGTGGAATACTATGCCAACTGGCCACCGGTTGAGCAAACTAGTCCGATAAGAGTGGAACGCCATGCTGACTGGCCTGCGGTTGAGCAGGCCAGTCCGATAAGATCAGAACGCAATACAGACAGGCCTGCGGTTGAGCTCAACGCGCCAAGAACAAACCGCGATAGCAGTTGGTCAATGGGACGGCCCACCACAGGCCACAATAATAACGGGCCAATAGTCGACCCCACTGCACCAAGAGCGGACCGCAATATCAATGGGCTAACAGTTGAGCACTTGGCGTCAAGAACAGTTTGTAATATTAACCAGCCAATGGTTGAGCACACTGTACCAATAAATAATCCCAGACCGCCAACGGTAGTGCTCACTCCGGGAAGAACCGATTACAATATCGACCGGTCCACAGATGGGCAAAGAACTCTACGGACAGAGTCTCCAGCAGCTTGTCGAGCCAATATGCATGACACCGAGTCGAGCTTTGGCACGTTTGGTGAGCCTCCGTGTCCTTTTTTCCCATATTGATATTTACCCTCCCAGGCCTCCTGGCAGCTATCCTGTGTTTTCCGATGGGTATTGCATTTTGTTTTATGGATAAAAGGACGGTTTGTAGACGCTGCGGCCTAGTTTTATCCGCGGGTTGCCAGTGATGGGATACATTAATTTTTGAATTGTAAGTATTGTATAATTTGTTGTGTATTTTGTTCCATGGCCTGTACTACCGTCTGTCATGTAATTATGATTATATTCAGTAAATCCGCACAGCATGACTGAGACGTCCAGAAGTAGATACCTGAAAGCTTAGTGCTGAACTACCATTCCGCAGCAGGGCGCACAAAGGAACTAACGGAGACAATGTTTCTACAGATAACTACAATGCATTGTTGCATGTGCTCGCCTTGCTTGACCGTGAACGTTACTTGGTCACATAACATTCGAATGGTTTGTCCCTTGCCATCTCCATCGCTTCCCATGTTGACTATGCTAGCCAGACTCAGACACCTATCAAATTCGACCAGGCAGATGAGCCGCCTCCTTACGAAGCCTTTGTTGGTATGTCCGTCTCTCGGTTGTCTGCAACAAGTAACTGATGCGCAGACAGCCAATCCCCCACCACCTATCGCTGGTCCGTCGTATGGAACCATTCCCCCAAGAATAGATTACTATTCCGACCCACCAACGTTTGGTCAGTTGACGTCGCCTCTGCCGCCAGACTATCCGCAAATGGCATGCATGCACGACACCCAGACGAGTTTTAGCCTATTTGGTGCGTTTCCGCGACCTTCATTCATGTTCTTACGGCCCATTGGCTGTGCTTTCTAGGTATCATGGCGGCCATCATTTGGTTTCCGTTTGGTATAGGATGCTGTTTGTTGGATAGAAGAACGATTTGCAGACGCTGCGGGACTGTGTTGTCGACTGGTATTTGCAATTGATTTCACAATGTATCTATCTAGCGGTATTTAATGATTTTATACGCTTTTTACGCCCAAAAGGACTGGCTTACACATCTATCTGATAAGATTAGATCACACAGCCTAATGTAGATCAGCTAATACCGTTACGTATATGGTGACTTGTGCTTAGGAACTTCCACGTCCCCTCCCTTCCCATTTCCGCAGTTGAACGCAGTTGCGCTTGCCGTGCCTTTCGAGTCGAGAGACGTAAGCATAGCACATGATCGTCACGCCGAAATGGTTTGTCTCTTGCCATCCATGTCGCCGCCTCCCGTGCTAATCACACTAGACCCAGAAGTTTGATAAACCGACAGTGGCGGACGAGCCACCTCCTTACGAAGCCTTTGTTGGTGTGTTTATCTATCCTTTGCCTGCAACATGCAACTCATGCGCAGACAGCCAATCCCCCACCACCTATCGCTGGTCCGTCGTATGGAACCATCCCCCCAAGAATAGACTATTATCCCAACCCGCCAACGTTCGGTCAGTCAACGGCACCTCTGCCGCCAGGCCATCTGCAGATGGCATGCCTGCAGGCAGGTATGCACGACACCCAGACTAGTTTTGGCCTACTTGGTGCGTCTCCGCAGCTTCCGTACGCATTGACCCTTTAACATGCTTTCTAGGCATTATAGCAGCTATAATTTGGTTCCCGTTTGGTATAGGATGCTGCCTGTTAGATAGAAGGACGGTTTGCAGGCGTTGTGGAACTGTCTTGTCGACCGGTTTCTGCAATTGATATGGATGTCGAATTCTCCCTTGCTTATATATCTTTTACTCTAGTACTTAGTTGAGTTGAAGTTGTTTATCTCTGAGATATTGGAACATGCATCTCGGATAAGTCGGCTCGGCTTTGATTAGCCTGAAAGTGGCTACCAAACAAATGCGCTATCGCGTCTGCTCATTGCGCTCATGGACTTCTCGTCGCTTTTCGCAAACGACTTCTCAGAGAACGCATTCTTCAATGATCAAAATGTAGACATTCTACCCGAACTCGATTCTTACTTTTCTGTTCCGTCTCTGCCAGATAAGCCGCAGAACCCAATAATGGATGCCCTGGAAAGAGTCGAAGCAATTCAACCATTGCCATCTCCTCGAATACGGGCTGACGCTTTACATCCCGAGCTAGCTGCTGCTCATGCAGACCCTTTGACGGATCGTCCATTAGATACGCATGAGCTATGGCAAGAAGCTGTATCAAATCTCAGATTGAGGGTCAGTATGTGTGGCACCGTCCCATTCTGCTTGACCGATACAGATAGAATCAAGCTTTGTATTGGGACAGACTGCGTCCAGAAATTTTGCCCGACAAACCGTTTCCTACGCCATTCATTTCCGAGCAGGATCTCATGGTGTTTTCCGCTGCCAGATACCAGTAAGTTCGAAAGTCCGACATCTTTTTCATGCTAGTACATATTGATAAGACTACAGTCACCGTCGCTTGACTCCAATATAGAGAGCATTTATGTTAATCAGGCTCAATTTCTCTCTGCATTGCGGACTATTGTTCTAGGCGTTTCTTCCGTTTACCATGCTTGGGATGAGAGGCAAGAGAAATTTGTTTTTCTCAATCTGGAGGGTCGGCAATGTTGTTTCATTGTCGACGGAAAGGATGGAATGATTTGTCGGAGGCAAGGGTATATAACTGCGGACTGGGAACCACATTAACTTTCCTTTTTAGCATCACACAACGATTTCTGACAATAGGTACGTTGATCCGTCGCATGGAAACCTTGCTGGTCACTCTTCGTGCGAGGTAAGCTGATCCATTCGTGCAAGCGTTTGGTTCTGAAAAGTTAAGGTCCGCAAATGATGGTGCTACCATTCATGCATTTGCCCATTCGATATCAACAATCTTGACGTATCTGCGGGAAGATATTTCGCAATGTTCTGCCATGGTTTCTTTGCAAGGTCAACAACTTTCTGCAATACACATGCAATATGCTATTTACGAAGATATTTTGATCGCCTTATCATCTCTCTACGGCCGCGTACGTTGTGTTTTGGTAATTTTATTTATTTTTGTTTGAATTCGGATAGAGCGAGGATGTCCTACCGCAAGATTATCCCCCTATAGAATCGGCACCTATTCCACTTTTGAACCGCATATATGACGCGCTTATGTTGCATACCAGGCGACAATCTAATCGAATTGTCGTCGCCATCTTTGCATTCATCTTAACCAATGCCAGTCAAGATTATCTAGGTGATGTCTCGCGCACAGTAGGCTATGGAACGACGTACGTCAGAAAGGCCGCATATGTCATTGGGGAACGACCTGATCAGTACGCTATGGATGAAGTCGAGGAAGAGGAACAGACTAACGATATTTTTGAAGCCATGGAAAAGCTTGGTACTGAATTTCCATCATTCTTCCCTCGAGAGCTAGTCAAAGTCCTTCCGGCTGCGCAAAAATCCTTGATTCTATTGCAGGAAGCTTGTCCGGAACATCCATTGTTACTTTCCCCGGAGGGTCATGAACCGGTACATTGGTTTTGGACGGAATGTGAGATCGATGGTGCATGGAACAAGATCCCAGTTGTGAAGGGGAAAACAGAACCAGAATGGATGCTCTCGCATGAGGAACGGCCGTCGCAGGAAGAATCTAATAATGGACTTGCAGAATTCCGGGTATTTGATCAAGACCCAGGGTCCTGCATGGGTCACTCCGCGATGAAGTCCGAAATTAATGCTGTAGCGGCTTTTCGCGCATTCCTGGACCATTTTCCTGAGCGACTGCCACCCATTACACCTACCCTATCTCATCTCGCGTCTTTGGTGTTTTCAAAATTGGTGGAACATGCCTTAAAGCTATCTGATGCGTTGCTCTCGGTGTTCCTCTCGTCTGATGGTAATCTAAACCTTCGTGCACACTTGGAGCTTCTGCGCTCGTTCCTCCTTGTATCATACCCCGCGTTTGAGTCACGTTTGGCCGCTGCTCTTTTCTCAGACGCGGAGGAATATGAATTGGACGTCAAGCAGAACGGGATGTCCCTCCACTCTCTTCGTCGGCGACGAAAAAATTATATTATTCCAGGTACACAGACCTGGGCGGTTGGACTAGCCGCTGCATTATCGGTTAGTGATGACTGGCCTCCTGTGGATGCCGATCTTGGTTTCTTCCTGAGGACAGTCATTATCGATTCCGTCGGAACAGACAAGAAGGAAGCTTCTGCTGACAGGGATAAAGTATGGGAGGAAGCGGAATACCGGCTTGGATTTGCTATTCGTGATTTTCCGGTTGGGCCGAGCAAGTGGGCGGATCGGTTATGTAAGGGTTTTATCACCGCCGTTTCGATTGATTGCTGATGCGTGTTACAGCTATTGAGTGGGTATTTAGATGTTATGTGATGAAGTAGGTTTTGACGTTTGAATAGGGCCATGGATTTCCTCTATATGGATTACAAGCCGCCTCGCGCCTTGGAGGTTCTGATTACACCAGATATTTTATCCAAATATCAGAGAATATTTGCATTCATTCTTCGACTCATGAGAGGTATGTGACCCTCATCGATTACGTTGTGAAACCTCCCTGAATTTCTCAAGTCACTCATGCTATTAAAGCGGTTCATCGAATGAGCCGATCGACGTCCAGGCCATTGTTTCAAACATTGGTCAAATACCGGAAGCTGATGCTGCATTTTCGCTTCGTGGGGCACTCCTTCGTCTCTAATCTGTCCGCCTATATATTCGATTCGGCTATCGGGGGAAATTTTGAACCTTTCATCGAGCGGTTAACAGCTACAGCGGCAGCGGCATCGGCATCATCAACAGCCACGTTCGCCTCAATGCCTGCGACACCACTCACTGAACGGTTTAGCGACATCTTTTCTTTGTCTCAAACTCATTCTGAGCTGCTGGACAATATTTTGAGCGCGTGCCTTCTGAGATCTGGGCAGCGCGAAGTTGGAGATATCCTCCGCCAATCACTGGCACTTGTATTGGAATTTTCTGTCATCATAGGTGAACTACACCGTGGAAGATTGGAAGAGTATCAAGCGGGGCCGAGAGTGGAAGATGTATTTTCCAGATTTCGAGGAAAGATGTTAATGTTTGTGAGTGGAATATTTTATTTTATTGCTTAGTGGTATGGGAATAACGATACATATGATATGTCAGACGCGGGTCCTGAAAGAACTTGCTGAAAAGACGGGAGGGATGTCACCTACAAGAATATCTAGAGAAGAACTGCACGACGGACAGCGGCAGGCAACAGGGGGGATGGAGGCATTGGCGCATGTTTTGTTAAAGCTGGACATGGGAAGGTGGTGGCAAAGTAGAATGACGTAAGCAGCAGCGAAGGCGGGGCGTGGGAGAGTAGTCGGACTCCAACCACCAGCGCGCAGATAATCTGCCCTCGGCCAAGACCCATGGCACCTCCCCGCGCTTCTACCCGACGCCAACATGCTCAGCCTGATCCAAGCTTCAATGCCGACCTCTTCATCGACCCAATGCTTGGCTCACCGCTCTCCATTTACATCGAGAAGGATGTCCATGACAAGGACTCAATCGCTCAACTCATCGTCGTGAGTTCCGCACATCCCCGAGACGCGTCTCGGTTGTCATTTTACATCATCCGTGCCCATATTTACTTTCCAGAAGCATGGTGGCATAGTCTCTCCTGGATACAGTGGGGTACCCTACATCCTGGGTACGCCTCATCCAGGCGCTTAAGCCTCTTTGATCCTAATTTTATCTCATATAGTCGACCCACACAAATCGTCAGGTCAGAATTTGTGGCGTCAGTATGCAGGTAAAAAGGGTAAATTAGTACTTGACGCCCGTTGGGTGCATGAGTGCATCAAAGCAGGCCAGCTCCAGACTGTGCATAGCAATTGGGCAGGCTGCAAAGTGACCGGACAAGAATCGTGTGTGGATATCATTTTCCTTTGTGCAGTGTATTTAATGTGTTATTCGTCCAGATTGACGCCTACCTTACCACACTCGCAACCTGTCGAGATACATACAATACAGACTCCGATGCCAACCCTCTCAGAAGCACAAGGACAGACGCAGAATCAGACACAGGCATCTGGCCACATCACCCGGAAGCGGACGCGCGATGACCAAGTTGCACGCCAGCTCCATCCACCCCCACAAGCCGCACCACAGCCGATGCAGCCCCATCCTGAACAAGCCATGAATTCTATTCCAACAGTGGAATCTCTCGTCCACGCTCAGGCTTTCAACTATCCCGTATACGGTTCTCCCATCCACCCTGCTCCTCGCGACCTCCACTCAACAACCGCTAACCAGACTTGGCAAGGATCTACAAGCATTGCGCCCCAACAAACGCATATTTCTCAGCCCCCTCCACATCAGATTATATCCCGGTCTCCTGCTTATCCAACTCGAGAAGGAAATGGTTGGAGTGAGTATGATCATGCGGCTCACGGTGGACACACATTAGCACCACCTGCGACTTACGATTATGGGTATCTGACAAATCAAGCACAATATTATGATCCAGTTCCGGTATGTGATTTCTTCCTTGAATGCAAGGACCTAAAATATTGAATTTACTATTTATAGTATGATCATGCTCCATATGAGCAACAGACTACTTACATGGACGATCCTACTGCGAATACATCCGCATCGCCCGAAACTGACACCACAGTTGGCCCTCCGTCAGTATCAGAAGGGACTAGTGACAAGACTAGAGGTCGAAAACGGACTCGTGGCCAGGTTCAGTTTCGTTTACCTGCAAGTGATTGGGTTTTGATGTGTCTATAGTCAACGCCTGCAACGCCAGCTGCCGCCCTTGTCGTCAACCGCAACCCTCCCGCCCGTTCTCCCACCCCGCCAACGCGTGTTATCAAGAGCACGTATGGTGGAAACTTGTTCACGGCTGAGGATGTGATGTACCTCAAGAAATACATTGATTACTGTCAAGAGCAAGGACTAGTTCTGAGGTGAGAAATGAAGATGTCCATATGAAGCTTGGTCTCAATGCTACAGTTTGCGTGAGATATGCGAAAGGATAGCTATCAAGGCACCTCACCATACGTGAGCTTGCGCAGTCAAAAGACACCGACAATGACTAATCTATTGCAGCTTTTACTCGTGGCGTCGTTATTGCAACAAACACCAAATACGCCTTGGAGGATATGTAATGAACGCGGACCGCTCTGAATCGCCAAACAACGTGGGTGACGACATGGATGAAGAAGAAGAAATAATGAATGGTGGTTCGGATGGACTACATATGAATGGAGGATCATCTGCGCCGCGCAACAGGTCTCCCACGCCTCCCAGAGCATTGTACCGTAGTACGACTGGGAAAGGGGTCGCCTTTACGCGAGAAGATGTGCGCTTCTTGACTAGGTTCATGGAGTACAGGAAGTGAGCGTGGGCCCCTCTGCCTTTGCTTTTGAAGTGTTGACACCAGTCCTTCCAGGTCTCAAGGAAGGATTGATATGGTAGCTTTCTGGAAAGAAGTTGCGATCAAGGTTTGTTCTTACACATATTCAGAATAAATTTCATTTGACTTTTCCTTGAGGCGCCGCATCATTCTCGCGCGTCGTGGATGAAATACTGGAGACGGCACAAGCATGAATTGAATCGCTCAGAGAACGACGAGCCTTTGCCCGAGCCTCCTGACAAAAAGATGCGCTATAGCCGAGAAGACGACATTTTGTTGGCCAAGTTCTTCCTTACTAAGCCAGACGGAACATCCGATAAGATATTTCAACAATTTGGACGACTGGTATGTTGTTTGCGCGTTGGTTTTAAAGCAAGACTTAGCCGTGGATCCTCTAGTACCCTCACCATCCATGGAAAGGGTGGCAGGAGCATCATCGAATTCACAAGGCCAAGATTGATCATCTGATAAGCATGTTGGCTAATGGTCAAGACGTCAGTGAGTCGAGCGTCGCTGGTGAAGCGTGAATATGCCGCTATCCTTGAATTCTATCAATATGCCGCTATCCTTGAATTCTATCACATTCTTTGTTTGCCTTCAATGTTGTATTCTAGCTTTACGATAGTCGTGAGTCGTAGTCGATATTAGATGAATAGCGATTTTATTCAGAACGATCATCTCGTCTCATGCAATCCAGATATCTCACGGAGGAACAAGTGGGCCAGGTACGACAGACCATAGATAGAACCATGCCTGTGACTCAGCCTTGTTGATATCGTCTTCTCCATCAGTTCCACCGGGATGGGTACGTCTTATCTCCTCCCCCATCAGGCTTGCTCAACCCCTCACAGTTACCTCGTTGTTCCTGCGTTCCTAACTCGGGAAGAGACACGAGTACTACTAGACCGGGCGAAACAACTGTTGGACGAGTTTGATCTCAAAGAGCATCCTTTGGTGAGGGGATTCCTCAAAATCTTTCGTCTGCAAATCCAAACGACCGATCAACGTTCAACGCATAAGTAGACCAGGTTCACGACGGGAGACGATAACCATGTCGGAGACGAGTACTTTTTGACGTCTGGAGACAAGATGTATGGGTTTGCTCATCCTTTTTTTTTTTCTTTTTCTGGCGATTTGGCGGATTTCTCATTCCATCTTCTTTTTTTTCATTTTTTTTTTCATTATTTGTAGCCGGTTTTTCTTGGAAGAGGATGCGGTCGATTCGAGCGGGAAGCTGAACAGACCTAAAGAAAAGGCGGTGAACAAGATTGGACATGGTGCGTAAACCTCGCTTTTTCGTGTCTTTTTTGGTCACTGATGAATAAGCTGAATCGTGGTCCAGCGTTGCACGAACTAGACCCCGTCTATCGCAGGGTGACACTGGAGAATGAAAGATTGAGGCAACTCGTTCGGGACCTTCAATTTCACCATGATCCAGTAGGTGAGTAGGGGGGAGTGTCCCTTGAAAACTTTTGGACGATACAAGACGAGCTCATATTGGGATGTCCTATAGCTCTTCAGTCTATGATCATCACGAAGCAGCCAGAGATTGGCGGTGAAGGTGAGAGATAGAGAGATAAAGAGATAGAGATCCTTCGTGGTGCTAAATGATTATTTTTTGAGTCTATAGTTCCTGAACATAACGATTCGTATGTGGTTTTTTATTTATTTTTATTGGCCATTATCTTATCCTATACAATCGATCCTGGACGGTCATCACGTCTGTAGAACGTTTCTGGTAAGTAATAAATGCAACTCCATGTCTCTTTTGTGAGCCTGACGGACAAGCGTATTTACGACAGTATAGCGACCCACTCAGCGCGCTCGGATTTTGGATAGCGCTAGAGAAATGCACTACTGAAAACGGTGCACTTTCCTTCCTGCCAGGATCACACCTCATCACGCCCATCACAAAGCGGTTTGTTCGCCTCCCGAATGGCGGGACAGGGTTTGAACGGCTGATCCTGGAAGAACCGGAGAAGGAAAGTCAAACTAAAGAAGCAAGTAAGGGCAAATATGTTCTTGAGACATGTGAGCCGGGTATGTGTGCCTACCCTAGGGGTGTTTATACCAACTTGACATGTATTCAGGCGACCTTGTGCTCATCCACGGTTCTGTCTTACACAAGTCAGAAAGGAACACAAGCCAACACGCGCGCTTTGCATACACTTTCCACATGATTGATTCTCCACCACATGTCACGTACGACAGAAAGAATTGGCTGCAGCCTACGGAAGCCATGCCATTCTCGCGTGTGTTGCAGCCGCTGTCCGTGGGTATATTAAATGGGTGAACTAAGATAAGCAGAATGTACGAGATAGTCCATTTTCTTGTAGCGTACATAAATCGTCAAGGTACATTTGCAATTCATTATTTAACTTAATACGTGGACTTGTCACGTCTCCTGTAACTCCCGAATATGGCCACGGTGGATGAGATAAATCCGAGTAGAAGAGCGGCCAAGGCTCCAAGCGTGAGCCAGTTAGCATTTCCATATTGGGCAGAAAAGCCTTGGTCCCTGAACTGGTTGCGCGCTACACCGAATAAAGACATATCAATGACCCACACGACAAATGTGGTGATGGCGGCAAGCCCAGACACAAGGGTCATGAAGACCGTTCCAGAGCGGTGGTAGCCCATACCGCACAAGCCGAATAAAAATGCAATTCCGGACAGGCCAGCGGCTAAAAATGGATGAGGTGTGGGGAAATCTAAATATTATTATATGAGCTGACGCACCGATGGGATGCAGGATGAGGGCTTTCGTAAGATTTAATATCACAGTCGATTCGAGATGGGAGGTGCTGCGGGAAGAAGGATGAGAACCGAATTGTTCCCAGACGAAAACGAAAGAGTTCGCCACCTACTTGAAATTGATATTGGGGGGATTAAAGTGGTATCCAATGCTCGTTTTGCTGCCTGTGTATCCAAAGACGCCAAAGTGTACGGTAGTTGTTCCCGAGCTAACGTCGAGAAATGAGATACGCTCCCACGTTGGTGAGGAAACGGACGCCTGAGATGAAAGTGGTGATAAGCCGCTGTACGATTGAGGTGAAATGGAGACATACGAAGACGAGCAGAGCGGCGGCCGCAAAGCAAAGGAAAGTACCTGGTACAGCTTGACCAACTGGCATCTCTGAGAGGTATACTTGGGAGGTATACTGTCAGGTATCTGAGGAGACAGACAGTCAGGGGAAAGGGGATGAAGCTCTCTTGAGCGACGGTGTAACTTACAGGTTCCGAATAGGAGTGGGGTGCGAGTGACATCTAGAGTCACTGGACTTTATACTAGTAGTGCGTAGGGGGTGTGCCAGAAAGGGAAATCATGACGTCAGCCAATCACAAGTCGGTGGCCTTCCGCCTTCCGCAGCTCGGCTCTCTAGAATCCAAGTAAAGTCATGTTATTACTCGTGCGCAGCAGTTATCTATACGCATCACGACAATGTTGGGGGTCTGTGTGACTGAGCACAGGGCGCAGTGAATGTTTTTGCTGACATCAGAAGGGAAGCAGTCCGGACAGCACAGTAAGATTCAATCTTTTCCGACATTTTGCATTTAACGACATGCCCGACTATCAGAGACAAAGAACTCGTCAAGGCCTTGAGACCAGTGGCTTGAGGTGAGTTCCAAGACTGGTGTTTGTTAAGAGTTAATATACGTGGTGGCACACCCCTATTTACATGAAGGAGTTCATTGGCTAAAAAAAACCGCCCAGTTTAATTGCCACAGTTGGCACACTGCCTATCACCCCCATGCTGATTACTGCCTCTGAGTAACCAACTACACTCGCAGGTTTTTTCAAGTACCGTCGTCCTTGGATCATTTCCTATCATGTGTCGTACCTCAAATAGCAATTTGACTAACTTGCCTATAATAGATGTCTATTGGTCCACGTTCTACCTAATGTATCTCACAAAAAGGTGTCAGGCATTTTGCGCAGAGCTGTAATCATCCAATCTCAAACAGAACCAAACTTCGACATTAAACTCAAGATAACAGAAAACAGGTTTATTGGCTATAACGCTAGTTGCGTTTGCAAAGCAATTGACAGGGCATATATCTAGGAAAAGATAAGTTAACCTAGTACTTTAGCACAACCCAAAGTCATACTTCTGATGCAGGTTCAACGGTCCAAACCTCTACACCCAAATCAGTACAATAAAATCTTACGCCAAGTTGATCGAAACAATAACACACCCTCATACCGATAACACCCTGCATTCAGCATAGGCTAACACCCAGGTAAGGATCCTGATACTTCATTGGAAAGTTGTTACTCACTTCTCGCCCGAGTTGAGGACAACGACGTTAGCGTCTTCACTGAGGCAAGGGGGGATGACCGGGAAGAGGAATGGAAGACAAGCGGTGTTGATATCAGACATTGGGAGATAGTAGAAGAAGATATAAGTTGTATGACAGATTCAAGTTCGGAGGGAAGCTAAGGATTGAACATTCCCCACCGCACCTTTTATCTGTCTCAGTCGCAGCCTGTTGCCTAGTTAGGCAGAGGAACACCTAAAGCATAGATTGCAAAAATGTACATAATGGTATGGAAAGTCAACCATTACCAACGTCCACTATCCCTTTTCCAGCGAGGTCAATGCATCGTGCATCATTGGGTGGAGCCAACAAGTGTGGTTTGGTGCAAGTTACCCTGAGATTCAGCTCCATCGGCGAAGAATGAACATGTTTATCCGGGTTAAACGTTAAGCAGACAAACCAGCAGTCCTCGGCAAGCGCCATATGTTCTACTGTCGTCAAAAAAATCAAAACCCAAGTGTTCATTATACCAGTCAAATAACACTTTCAAATAAGTTGTATGATACCCTAGATGCCCTCTATGATATATCATAGGGATTTGTGAAGTGGGGGCTGAGATGCGAGGTTAGTACCGACGTCCGCTATCCCTTTTCCAATGAGGTTAATGCATCATGTATCACGCCATATCTACCGCTAGTCGATGTCACATCGATCATACACGAGGTTAAAAATGTGTCTTACCAGAAAAAATGGTTTAGTGGACGTAACAGCGTGATAGCCGACATTCAATGGATGATCCAATGGCTGGTGCGAGTCACCCTGATTACGCGAGGTGAATACATGGCTGGTTGCTGAATCCCATCAGAGAAAGTGCTGACGTGGGTACATGAAGGAAATTAGCATGAGAGTGAGTTGAATACATAACTCACTGGAAAAGGATAGCGGACGTTGGAAGATAACATGTGTCCGGAAAAAGTATGGTTCATGCGTGATGCCAGGAAAAACGGTTCTTAACCTAAGTAGGTAAAAAGAACAGTGCTCAAGTTGATACAGCAGGAGAAGTTCCGTAATAAATGCGATTCGGGTATGAATATATGAATCAGCTAACCCTTGTCCGCTAGAACAATTTTGTCCGTCTTGGTGAGGATGTCAAGAAGACCCTGATTTGACTGTCAGCAAGAGACTTTTGGCAAAAACAGCGATAACCCAGTTGAAGGACGTCCTTTTTGAAGTAGTCCATCAAAAAAAAAAACATTTTCTGTACCCATGCACCATGGCGCAATGAAAAATGAAATGTACTTCAGTGGGATAATGCAGCGCCCGTGACCGCACGACGAAGCACGGTTAGCCGCACACGAGGTTTCTGGCAGTCAGACCATTATCTCGATTCTCGAGTGCCAAAACAACATTTTGCTCGTCCTTTAACAAATACAACAATAGAAACCTTGCGGACGGCATTGGCTGAATTGCCTTGTGGTAGCTCATGTCCTCAAACCCTACGAGGTCTCCATTGAATTTCACAACGAATGTGGAGATAAGAGCTCCACTTGGTGCGCACCGCGGTGATCACTATCAGTACTGACAGCCTTGAAACACGGCCCAATGAGAGGCTGTACGTACAATGACCACTCAATTCATTTCATTGATACAACTTGACATTTCCAGCAACAATTACAATTCACCAACTGGTTAGACTTAGTTGGTTGTTCGGCACCCAGGCTGTTGGAGGTCGCCATGCCTTTTTCAACATCGGTATCTACTAAAAGTTGGAAAGTTCACGATTCAGGAATATTCTTTTAATTCGAGTGCTAAGGATTGACTCTCAGCAGATACATGATCACTGTTGGCAAAGTTCTGTGCGCGAGTCAAGCCAAATTTGAACACCCTTGATAGTGATGCAATCACTAAGCGAAAATCCCACTCGTGATAGCAAAAGACTGGATTATTGATACGATCAAGCTGGTGCTATGGGGAACCATTTGTTAAATACGCTGTCTGAATCATATCTCTTCTTGATACTTTGGAGTTTAAGGTAATTGTCACCGAATGCCTATTTTACACGGTTGAAGTCCTTCTTTCCGTCCAGAACGTCCCTGTCAGCCAAAGAAAAATGGAAAAAACACCATGGATCGGGGCATTGTCATAGAATTAAGGAATTCATAGTTATTACAGACGAACGACAACGGGTCATCGAGACTTGTCGCCAAGTATACTGCCACAAATTTCGTGTGCGGCTAGTCGTGCCTCGTGTGTATGGTCGCAGACTGCATTATTTCACCTTTTTTCATGCGATGAAAGCCATGGTAGTCCGATTGATGTCCTTTCAACTGGAGTTTCACTATTTGGTGCCAAAAGTCTCTTGCTGACCGTCAAGCCAACCAGGATGAACGAAATCAATTATCGCCCCGCAAGGGGCGCTCTCGCCTCGATGTATACCCATTTCGCCCGCATCATGGCCCGTGTTGGCCTTCTCTTGGAACCCGGTAAGACGGAGCTCATTCACTTTGTCCCCTTTAAGCGTACTATGGACCTCGGGCAAGTCACGGCGGCGGCTCAGAATCCTCGTCGACACCTTCCTCGCTCAACAGTCACCCGCTCTCTGGACCACACCTTCGACCACATGTGCACTACCACACCCATCACCCTCACCAACCTGGACAACACTACTATTACCATTTCTCCTACCGCCTCTTGGCGTTATTTAGGTTTTTTCTTTGATCCTTTCCTTTCTTTTAAATACCATGTACAACACTATACTAATAAGGCTTCTTCATCTATCAGGGCCCTCCGTATGATTGGGAACGCCGTCAGAGGTCTCCCGGTTTCTCAGCGGCTTCGGCTTATTCGTGCGTGCATCTGGCCCATTATGTCCTACGGCCTCGCTTTGTGGTTTCGTCTTGACGCCCGCGGTGTCCACCATCTGCTCACTCCTCTCAAACGTGTTCAAAGACTGGCTCTCATTTGGGCGAGCGGTGCGTTCTCCACTACACCTGGGGGCGCCTTGGAATATTTGATGGGTTTCCCACCGGTTCGTGTTTATTGCAATTTGCTCCTTCAACGCTCTGGGTTGCGCCTTGCCACACTGGACGACCACCACGCCCTTCGCGCTCTCTCTCGCCAACCCGCCTTGCCTGCTTTCGCGCGGGCTCGAGCACGTCACCCTCTCCGGAACACCAGGTTGCCGTCCAATCCGCTACATGCCTTGTACTCGATCGCCGCCTCCCTTGACGAACCCTTCGCCCCTACCAACTCGGAGAATCTGCGTGGCCACCGTCTGTTGGACATCTTCGCGCACCGGCTCTCTTTTATCCATTTCGACCACCCCCCAAAGGCAGTCAAGGATTTATTCGAGCCATGGCTTCAGGCCTTTCGCCTCCAACTGCGCCAATGGCGCGCCGACCGCTCCGTCTACATCGTCGCGACCGACGGCTCTCTCCAACGAGGCACAGCTACTAGTGGCTACATCGCCCGCCTTCGCTCTGCCGCTCGACATACGTCTGCAACGTCATCTTATGCGGCCGAAACCCAGGCCATTGAGATGGCCTTTCGCCACTTGCTCGACGACGCGGTTGTCGGCCACGTCGTCCTCCTGGTTGATAATGCCGCCGCGGCCTGCGGCATTTTTGCCACTGACATCGGTGATGGCCAGCACATCCATATTAGGGCCTGTGCCTCACTCCGCACCTGGTTTCACGACAGCGCCTCTTACTATTTCGTGGTGCCCCAGCCATGTTGGTATCACTGAAAATGAAGCCGTCGATCGTCTGGTGGCCCAATTTCGTGGGCCTGCTTGCCCCGCCCTGCTCACGAGGCAGTCCGCCATTAGCCGTTTCCGCCGCACCGCTGGCCACCACTGGTGTCTCGCCTGGCTCTCTCAGAAGACTCGCGGCCACAACCTCGTCTGTCTCAATGCCACTGGCTCTCCCATAAAGCCGACTCTTTCGCGCTCCAAGTCGCGTTTTGTCTCCAAATGTGACGATTCCCCCGCGCTCTTCTCTCGGTTTACTCGGTTCGTCACTGGCCACATGCCCTCTGCTGAATATCGGCGCAGGTTTTTTCCTCAGGCGCCTATGCACTGCACGCTTTGCTCATCCAGGAGACCTCTGACCCGCGCCCACATCATATGTGAGTGTCCCATTTTTCCTCCTCCTTTTTCCTCCTTCTGTTCATTCCTACGGCGCGACAATAATTACGTTGGCCTCATCACATTCCTTAAGGATCACCCTCGAGCGGCCACGTTCGATGCTTTGGTTCCTTTTACCTACCGTCCCCGCCGCCTACGCCCCCATGTAGCTCTCTTCGCCGATTAGCGACCTCCCTCGTGACTCTCGCCTTACTTTACTTTAGCTACGTTTGCTTACCATGCGCATCTCATTAAGAGGTGCTCACTTACCGTACCTTTGTACTTACTTGTCTCGTCCTCTGATATACACCCTTGCCATGCGAAAAAAAAAAAAAAAAAAAACGAAATCAATTATTTAATGATGGTTATAATCCATACCTGCATCGCATTCATTCGTTTGTACGGAACTTCTTCTGTTGTATCAAGCACTGATTAATGATTCTTGACTCTGGGGCCGAAATGATAAATGATATCTTTATTATTATTACCAATGACTTCCTTAGATCTAGTAACGGTTTGAACCTTTTCCTGCCTTCTTCTACCGATCCATTATAGAAACAATATTGTTTCCCTCTCAACCCGCAGTACGCCACCAGTCCCTGAGAAAGTTAGACATGGCTTCGAGGAGCGAAAGGGGATAAATGTGGAAGTGATAACAAAACAGGCAACAACCCCAAAATTACTTCCTCTGCTACGGAGAGCGAAAAAAAGATGGGCATTCTCAGTCTCGCTTGCTTATTGAACCATCTGCAGTGACGACAGTGGCCTAAAAATGCTGAAAACTCTACATTTTCAATCAATAAGATAGCTTACACTAACAAGATTGTTGATAACCACTCTCAATAGACATTGCGGCAAAAGAGGTGTTGGCCAGTAAAAAGCAGTCCCTAGAGGAAACCGTACCAGGGCATTATCTCAAATATAGAAAGGTATTTGAGAAAGAAACTTTTGATGAACTACTGCTGAGGTGGCCGTGGGATCATGCCATCAAATTTATTCCAGGAGGACAACTGATGGATTGCAAAGTGTACCTGTTGAATAAAGAAGAACAGGAACAGTTGGATGAATTCCTGGAGGAAAACCTAAGGTCTGGATGGATCAGACCAAGCACTTCCAAACAAGCATCACTGTTCTTCTTTGTCAAGAAAAAAGATGGAAAATTGAGACTGGTACAGGACTACCGGAAATTAAATGACATCACGAGGAAGAACCGATACCCCCTACCCCTGATTGGTGAATTGATCAATCAGTTATCAAAAGCCAAAGTCTTTTCCAAAATGGATATTCAATGGGGCTATAATAACATTAGGATTAAAGAAGGCAATGAGTGGAAAGCGGCTTTCAAAACTCATTGCAGCCTGTTTGAACCCCTGGTTATGTTTTTGGTCTTTGCAACTCCCCAGCAATGTTCCAGACAATGATGAATGACATCTTTAGGCAAGAGATCATGGAGGGATGGGTTGTCATCTATATGGATGATATCTTGGTGTTCTCCCAGTCACAGGACGCACACACGATGCATGTTAATCGCATCCTAGCAAAACTGGAGAATCACAAGTTGTCATTAAAACTGGAGAAATGTTGGTTTGATCAACCTCAGATTGATTTCCTGGGGCTAGTCATTAGTCAAGATTCTATCCAAATGGAAAAGGGCAAGGTGCAGGTGGTGGTTGATTGGCCGATCCCTACATGCAAGTGTGAACTCCAGCAGTTCTTGGGTTTCATTAACTTTTATTGGCGTTTTGTGCCAGGCTTTGCCAAAACCATGAAACCCTTGACAGGTCTTATGGGCAAGGTTGAGTGGAATTGGACAGACCAACAGACCTTGGCCTTTCAGGGACTGAAAGACCTTGTGGCGAGGGAGGTAATCCTCAAAATTCCTGATGATGATGGTCAATTTCGTGTTGAAGTAGATGCATCTGATTTTGCAATTGGCAGAATTTTGTCCCAGCAGAGCAAGGATGGCACATGGAGACCTGTGGCTTTTATTTCAAAGTTGTTAAATGAGGCAGAGCAAAATTACGAGATCTATGACAAGGAAATGCTTGCAGTCATGCATGCATTTTATGAATGGTCTCACTACCTTAAGGGTGCAAAGGAGCAGATTGAGGTTTTAATGGATCATCAAAACCTCACATACTTCTGAAAACTGCAGAACTTAAATAGACGACAGGCACGATGGGTCACAGACTTGCAGGAATTCAACTTCGTCATCAAACACTGATCCGGAAAATCTAACTCAAAAGCGGATTTATTGTCAAGAAGAGCAGGGCATGAAAAGGGACAAAATGATAATGAAGGAGTAATACTCCTGAAGGATCATTTGTTTGTAAGGATTTATGATGATGATTGGGCAATTGAAGACATCATCAAAGGAATTCAGAAGATCTCGGCTTGGCAATGGGAAGTTCAGGTTCGACAAGGCCTTGAACAGCAAGACCCTGACTTTAAAACCGAGAAGGGATTGGTTGAATGGAAGGGTTGGATTTATGTACCAGTGGATGCATGGATCAGGGGTGACTTGATTCAGATTCACCACTCCTGGGGACACTCAGGGGTAGCCAAGACTGTGGAAAGTCTCACCTGTAACTTTTGGTGGCCACAAATGCAGAAGGACATTGAGCACTTTATACAAGGATGTCAAACATGCCAAAAGGCAAAGCCAAATCAACAACCAAGGGCAGCACCATTAAATCCAAATGAAATCCCTGACATGCCATGGGAAGTAATCTCGGTAGATCTAATAGGACCATTGCCGGACTCAAAGGGCAATGACATGATCATGGTTGTGGTAGATCGGTTCACAAAAAAGGCATATTTCCTCCCAACAATGTCATCAGTTACATCACAAGGAGTAGCTGTCTTGTTCAGGGACAACATCTTCAGGGAACATGGCTTGCCCAGAAAGGTTATCAGTGATCAAGGACCACAGTTTGTCTCGAAGTTCATGGATGACTTATATGGAATCCTAGGAATACAGGCTAACAGATCTATGGCCTATCATCCGCAAACTGATGGACAGATGGAACATGTTAATCAGGAAGTCAAGGAATTCCTGACAATGTTTGTCAATCACCAACAGGATAACTGGAGCAATTGGCTTGCGGTAGCTCAATTCTGCCACAATGACCGTGTGCATTTGTCCACAGGGTTTTCACCATTTTTCATGAACTATGGAAGACATCCCAACAAGGGGATGAACCCGCTGTATCAGCTGAAAACTGTTGTCATGGAGGAACTAGTCAAGGAAATTGAGGATGTCCATGCCAAGGCTAAAATTGTACTCGAAAAAACCACTGAAACAATGAAACAGCAGTGGGATGCTCATAGAACACCAGCATGAAATTACAAACCTGGTGACAAGGTGTACCTCAGCACAGAAAACTTGCCAACACTTCGAGCAACTAAGAAGTTGGACAGCAAGTTTGTGGGTCCCTTAGAGGTGGTGGAGAAAGTCAGCGAGTCTGCATACCGGTTAAAGATCCCTGCTGCATGGAAAATCTATAATGTTTTCAACGAAGTACTCTTAAAGCCATATATTGCTCTGGAGTTCCCCAACCAAATTGAAAAAGTTGCCAAATGTAAAGAGGCACAGATGGTGGAGGAATCGGAGGATGACAAGTATGAAGTCAAAGAAGTCATAGACAGCAGAGTCAGCAGACGAAATGGAGGCAGACTAGAGTACTTGGTCAAATGGAAAAATTATCATGTGGAAGAGTCAACATGGGAACCAGCAGAAAACCTCGCTAATGCTAAGAAAGAGGTTCAAAAGTTTCACAGACAAAACCCAAGTGCACCTTGATGACTAGCATCCATGGACTTACGGTTCAAAACCTGGCATAACTATATGGACACAAAAGCTCCCAAATGGTTGTTTGGTTGGAAGGATGGCAAATTTGAGCGTGACTACCTTGACAAGTTAAAACAGAATTGGCAGCAGTGGAAAGGTGACTGCAAACTCATCTATGCTGAACCTGACACGGAAGGGGCATTCTCAAGAGACCTTGAGCGTGGTGGGCTGGTTAAACCCATGCTTGATTCCTCTAGGCAGACCATCGCATGATATAGCACCTAGCACTGATGCAATTTACAACCAACACATTGTTACGGTTGATGTCCACAATGTCATTCAGCGTCCAAGTTTACAGCGACAAACAGAGTCTCAGTCTGTTCCCAATCGCTGGACAAGGGTTCTAGGCACTAAGTCTGATGATGACAAATGCTAGAGAGAGAGTGAGGAGAGTGGTTGAGGCAACAAGCAAAAGAGCATTCAAGTTATGGATAAGATTCGACTAAGTTGGAACTAAAGAACTACGGTACATGAGAGGGGTTTATATACGTTTAAAGAACAATAGGGGAAAGAGCATAGCTATCTAGAAAAGGGAAGGTGAAGGTAGCTATAAAAGGAGATAACGTCCAAGCATAACTATGGGTTTGTAACAAGTAAATGTAGTCCGTTAACAAAGGGAAAAGAGAATTGTAACATTACCCCCTTTGTATGTGAGAAGTCACCGACTTCTACCAGCCAGAAGTAGTCCAACCATGGTCCATTCTGGACTCGGCCCATTTGATGGCATTGTCCAACTCCTTCGTAGAGGTCTCAACCTTCCATTTGAGCACTTCAGCAGCACAATGCAGATTTTGAGCATTCTGTAGAAATGAATCGCGCTCCTCATAAGTCATTTCATGGGGGTCAATGGTGAGGGTGAGTGCAGCGAGGTTGTCAGTTGCGGAGGAGAGGTTAGTGATGGAGCAGGTGGCGGCAGTGACGACAATGAGCGTGGTGTTCCTTTTGACAAATTGAGCGAAGTGGGGAAGATGGTGGTTGTCTGGGTACACCTGGGGAAGGAGGTCCGCTGGGTGGATGTGTAGGTCATTGTCCTTGAAGTGGACAACGGTGGTATTTTTGATAAAGACCTCGAGAGGGAGGTCTGGGATGGTGATAAAGGGTGAGAGGGCGGCGACGGTTTCATCAATGCGCCAGTGAGCACAGGAGAGGAGGACGATGACGGTGAAGTAGGCGACAAGGGCGAACATGGTTTCTGACGTGGTTGTGATGTGGGTTTGGCGTTAGGTGGTGATACTTGAAGAATTTATACGTATTCCAGATCATTGATTTCCGTGTCCAAATCTGAACTCTCTATGTCTAGTGGATCTTCGATTGCAGGGTCAGTAAGGAGTTCTCATTCTTCCGAGATGAACCTGGTTAACGAATCCAGATGCTGAATTCCTGGTGCCATGGTAGGGGTGACTAAAAATCTCCGGATTCTTCTGACAATGTCCGCTATTAATTCTCTTTGTTCATCAAACAAATACTGAAGGTCATCAAGGATGTCTTCTATAAGAATACAAGGTCTTCCTGGGATTCTGATTCTTCGTCCAAGTAACCAAATTTGTGCGCTACACTCCCGTGTCTGTATAGTGATCTCATCAATTTGTTTATATTCTTCTGGACATAGCAATCTCCCATGAGCACTTTCGTAAACGTCACTGTTCCTGATGGCTAGAAGTTGGTAAACTGGTGGATCTTTGTTATAGTTAGGTAAATCGGTTTCTGCGAATTGTAAATCATGGTATTTGGGGAGATAGTTCTGGACAACGTTGCAAGGGAGCTCCGTTGTTCCTGACGGGTTCTTCTGATGGTGGTGATTAAGTCAAGGGGTGCGGTAATATCGTGTGATCAGTGCCACTGTTTGGATAAGTTTTTCTGACCGGCTCGGTGCTTTAAGGGCGTGTCGAATGGGAAGGTACTGTATGCAGGTATAGATGGTTTTCTCTTTAAGAGCTATAGTGTATCGAGAGAGTATCGAACAATTTCGTTTCGTATAGTGATAATTTTGTTTCAAGACATGGCGATTTCTATATCGAGTCATGGTTCAGAGGTGTTGGCGTTGTTGATATTCTGATAGGATATCGGTGGCGTTTGCAAGATTGCATGCGGGTTCCCAAGAGTTATCGTTCGATCCGTAGCCTTTCCATTTAACTAGGTAATGGTAGCCTGCACCTCGCTTCCTGTGAGCTAGAATTGCCTCTACCTCGAATTCCTCTTGTCCATTTATGAGATCAGGGGGTGGTTTCACATAGTTTGGGCCATGCGCAGTCATTTCCCTATACGGGGTAAGGAGTGACGTATGAAACACAGGGTGAATGCGCCATTGTTTCGGGAGTTTCAATTTGTATGTTACTGGTCCCATCACTTGTTCGATTTCAAAGGGTCCTTCTCGTTTTGGTGCTAGCTTTCTGGACTGATATGGTATGTGAAGATTTTGGTTCTCAAGCCATACTTTGGTGCCTTTTTCAAATTGCATTGCTTTGTCCTTGCATCGTCTTGCCACTAGTTGTCTTGCTAGTTCATGTGCTGCTAGTGCTTCTTCTCTGGCCTTCCTTAGGAACTGAAGGCATTCCTCTGCTGCTGGTGTAGTCATTCGTGTTGTAGCTGTGGGAAGTGCAACAGGGTCCGTTCCATACATTAGTCTGAATGGGGAAGTTTTGATTGTGTCATGATGTCGGTTATTGTGGGCAAATTCGGCTATTGGGAGAAGTGGTTTCCATAGATGCAGTTCATTGGAGCAGAACATTCAGAGGTAAACTTCTAGTTCCTGATTGACTTGTTCTGTTTCTCCGTCAGTCTGGGGATGATAGGCTGTGCTCATTCTATGGTCAATTCCTAGTGCTTTTCGTATTTCCTGAAATACTTTTGTGGAGAACTGTGGTCCTCAATCTGAGATCAAAACGTCAGGTAGGCCAAACCGTTTGAAAATTTCGGAGATGTAAAGTTCCGCAGTGCCTAGAGCATCGATTGTCTTCTTGCAAGGTGTGAAAATTACCCCCTTTGTAAGACCATGGTCCACCGTGACCAGGATTGAGTCAAAGCCATCAGAAAGGGGTAGATCCGTAATGAAATCAAGGGTTACTTGTTGAAAAGGATGGGTTGCTTTTGACGGAATTGGGTGAAAGGCAGGTACATTTGGGTGTGTATTAATCTTCATCTGTTGACAGAGGGCGCATCCTTCTATCCATTCCCTGACATGTTTGAATATTCCAGGCCACCAGTAGTCACGCTTAAGGAGTTCAAGGGTCTTTAATCGTCCAGGGTGACCTGATGATCATGCTTCATGCATTTCTTTAATAAATTTGGTCAGGGATGTAGGTCTTGCCGAGATAGTGAACAATGCCATTTGTATAAGACCAATCCTGTATGTTCGATTTGATCAGTGGGGCGCAATGTGTGGTGATAACCTCGATTAGAATACGTCCAAAATCGTCTTTTGACATTGCTTTCTGAATTTCTGTGACTAGATCTTCTGCAATAAGCTGAATAAAACGGTCCTCTGGTAAGACTACGACATCTTCTTGTAATTCACTACTTCCCATATGATCAGGGCGTTGAGATAGGGCGTCTGCTTCAAACATTTTTGTGCCAGGGACGTGCTCAATGCGTAGGTCAAATTCTGATAATAGGGATGACCATCTAGCTTGTCTAGGCATTAAGCATTGGGCAGTTTGATAGTAGGACAAATTCTTGTGGTCGCAGTGAACTATAGTGGTGTGGGGTGATCCATGTAGTAGATGTCACCAGGTCATCAATCCTTTGATGATTGCCAAGAGTTCTCGGTCGTAGATCTGGTAATTCTGTTCCGTTTGTGTTAATGCATGTGAAATAAATCCACAGGGATGTAGAGATCCTGTTTCATCTGCTTGTTTCAAGACTGCTCCTATCGCCTTATTTGATGCATCGGTCTGAAGGATAAAGGGTTGAGTTGGATCTGGCATTAATAATACTGGCATAGATGCAAATCGTTTCTTTAGAATTTCAAAAGCATTGTTCCATTCAGTGGTCCAGTCAAATGGTTCAGTTTTCTTAGTGAGGTCGGTGAGTGGTTTAGCAATGGCTGCAAAGTTTCCAATGAAGCGTCAGTAAAAGTTCCCAAATCTGAGGAATGATCAGACTTGTTTGACTGTGGTAGGGACCGGCCACTCGGCAATCCCAGCTAACTTTATTGGGTCCATCTGAATACGTCCAGGGGTGATGATCATTCCTAAGAATTCAACTTCCTGCATGGCAAACTTGCACTTTTCTAATTTCAGGAATAGATCATTATCTTGTAACCATTGTAAAATTCGTTTTGTCTGCTCTTCCAGTTGTTCCAGTGTTTCTGTGCAGATTAACATGTTGTCCATGTAAATGATTAGCCATCCTTCATTGATCATGTCCCTAAAGTATTCGTTCATCATAGTTTGAAAGGTTGATGGTGAGTTGCATAATCCAAAGAACATAACAGTTGGTTCATAGAGCCCTTGATTGGTAATAAAGGCTGCTTTCCATTCATCTCCCTTTTTGATGCGAACATTGTTGTATCCCCATCGGAGGTCTAGTTTGGTGAAGTACTTGGCACCTCATAGTTTGGTCATGAGATCGGAAACTAAGGGAAGGGGATATGCATTTTTGACAGTCCATTCATTGAGGTATTGATAATCCTGACAGGGTTGGAGTGCTCCACTTTCTTTTTTTGCTACAAAGAAGAACGGTGATGCCTACGGTGATGTAGATGGTTTAATGTATCCTTTCTCAAGTTGTTCATCAATCCATTCGTCTAACAACCCCTGTTCTTTGACGGATAGAGGATAGAGTTTACTAGCCTTCGGGACAAAGCCTTCTTTTGTGTTGATTGCATGATCCCATGGTCGACTGGATGGGAAACGTTCTGATGCTTTTTTGTCAAAGATGGTGTGCCATTGCTCATATTCTGTCGGTAGAGTGGTAGATGGTTCGTCTTTCTTTAGTCTGTGTTCTAGTTCCTGTGATGCTGATGTTTTAATTCTAATCCAATAGTCATCTTCGCCCCATTGCTGGGAGTTGAGGGCTAGCTGCCAGATTGCTTTTGGTGATGTGTCCAGATCTCCAATTTTCAGAGATTTCTCTCACCAGTTGATGATCGGGTTATTTTCTTCTAACCAAGGTATTCCTAAAATCATTTGTTGATTGCCTAGCTTAGTGATCCAGAACCAATTGATAAATTGCTGTCCTTCAATCATGTAGCATATCTTGGTCCGATGTGTGATCATTCCTTTCACATTTACTGTTCCATCCGTGTTTCTGACTTTAATTGGTTTCTTAAGTCGTTCTTTCCTGAGCTCCTTCACTGCTCCCTCATCTACGAAGTTTCCTTCTGCTCCACAATTGATTAGGGCAGATGTTCCAGCGGGTAAATCGGTCGATTTGATAGTTAATGAAATGTGCTTGTCATTGTTGGATAATACTATTACAGAATCAAGCGCTAACTGTTCAGATCTAGATAATAAGGAAGGGCCAACCGCTGAGTGATGCTTCCTAACTAAAAACCCTCGTTTTCGAATTCGTTTAAGAGGGCATTCTTCTCTTCGGTAGACATTGCTGAAAAGATGGCTCTAATTTTCTTTGCTGGTTCGTCTTCTTCCTTCTGTTGTTCCTCAGTGACAGAACGGACAGCCTTATTCTAATAAGAAGACCTGGATGAAGACGCATCATTGCGTTTCGGGCAGTTCCTGGAGATGTGTCCCTGTGTTCCACATCTGAAACACTTGCCAGTCTTTCGGTATTCCTCCTTTTGATCATCTGTCAATCGGTTAGGAGTCGTGGTATTTATAGCTCTGATTGCTCCGGATTGATTGTTGTTTCGATTGAAATGTGTTCCAGATCCATCACTGGTTCTCCTGTTTCCTTGTCTTGTCATGTCCCAAGCATTATGGTGATCTTCAGCCTTATCATAGGCTTCTTGCATCGTCTTGATCTTCCTTTGGTCCTGTAAGATTGTCCTAGCAAGTTCTAAGGGTAATCCTTTGACAAATGCCTGCAACTGAGTGGGTATTCCAGTGAGCCCAGAGGTTCCTATGTCCATGCAAAATTTTCTAATGTATTCTGGGACTGAAATGCCGTTTCCAACTCTTAATTTGGATAGATTGTTCAGGGCTTGAAGGGTGCTGTTGACTTCTCCCCAGTCATTGATGAAACGTGTTTCAAATGCTTTGTAGTTGCTCCATTTGAACATGGCTGTGGTACTGCCTCTATTGTCGTTTAATTTGCCTCGGATAATGGTCTTCCAGTCATCTAGTTCTGGTCCCATGCATGCAAGCGCATACCTGACTTTCTTTTCGTCCTTTCCTTCATAGTTTTGTTTGTTGAGGGTAAAGTAATCCTCAAGCTGTCCTAAAAATGACCTTGCTTCGATTTGTTTGCCTGTAAAAGGTCGTATAGGCTGCGGTTTGATATCTCCCTTAGAGCTAGTACTAGTTTCAGATGCCATTCCTGGTTCAGGAGTGATCGGTGGTTCAGGGGTTGGTGTTCTGGTGATTGGTTTCGGTTCTGGAGTAGGTGTTCTACTCGGGGTTCTGGGTTTCGGAGATGGGGGTGGTCCTTGTTTCGAGTAATCTGTATCAAATGGGTTTTCCTCAAGCTTGGCTTGTTCAATTCGTAGTAATTCCTCCCACTCTGCTAAAAGGCTAGCTGTGATTCCGTGTCGGTCACTGTCTCTAAAGAATTTTCTATAGAGGGTCCTTCCTGGTTCATTTTCTGGTTCTTTAACAAGGTAGAGCAGTTCTCCTTGTACTTCACTACCCCAGTCTAGGTAGATTTGATCGGGTAAATCAAATTCAAAGGCTCCTGAGTAGAAGTCTCCTGAAAAATATTTGTCTGGGACTGGTTTGTTTTGTTTCCATCCTTCTGTAACAAAATACCAGGTTCGTTGGTAGAGAAAAACTTCTCGTTGTCCAAGGTAGTATTTCCCCTTATAGGTGATGGATCCGTTTGGGGGTTGTTCCTGAGAGCTGCGGGTCTCAATGGTGTCGGCTAGGGGTGATACCCTGAGCTGGTCCTGAGTTCCAACTTATGTTATGGTCGATGTCCACAACATCGTTCAGCGTCCAAGTTTACAGCAACAAACAGAGTCTCAGTCTGTTCCCAATCGCTGGACAAGGGTTCTAGGCACTAAGTCTGATGATGACAAATGCTAGAGAGAGAGCGAGGAGAGCAGTTGAGGTGACAAGCAAAAGAGTGTTCAAGTTATGGATATGATTCGACTAAGTTGGAACTAAAGAACTACGGTACATGAGAGGGGTTTATATACGTTTAAAGAACAATGGAGACTAAAGGGGAAAGAGCATAGCTATCTAGAAAAGGGAAGGTGAAGGTAGCTATAAAAGGAGATAACATCCAAGCGTAACTATGGGTTTGTAACAAGTAAATGTAGTCCGTTAACAAAGGGAAAAGAGAATTGTAACACACATGACTTCCCGGGATGTGAAGTCTTGAGGAGGAGGTCATGTTACGATATGGACTTTTTCTTTATTTTTCTCTATTTTATTCAAAGGCCTATGGATGTATAATGGGACGAGAGTATACGGCAAGGGACCCCTATCCAGATATGGCAGGAAGATTATATAACCCAGGGTGGCTATATGATCAAGGCTGTTAGGGGATAGTGGGTGAAATGGCATTTGCAGGAAGGGACCAGGAGTCTGGGTGAGTCCGGACAGGTCTGGGAGATGGGTCTGGGTCTTGTTGCTGTGCGTGCATAGCCTTAGCGGCTGCGCAGACTGTGTGCGCAGACCAGAGACTCAGGTATATAAGGTGTATGTTCTGTAGGTAGGAGTCCTTAAGACTCTAGATTGTTTCCTCCTTGTAGGTCACAGACTATTGTGTCTTAGCTTCGTCTCAATATCATTCTCTTCTCCAAAGCTTGTGATCATGTATAAGGATTAGTCCTAACAATCCTCAGATGTAACATTCAATGTCTTTTCACATTTGTGGCCACCAAAAGTTACAGGTAAGGCTTTCTATAGTTTTGACTACCCTGGAGTGGCCCCAAGAATGATGAATCTGGATCAGGTCACCCCTGATCCATGCATCTGCCAGAACGTAAATCCAACCCTTCCATTCAACTAACCCCTTGTTGATTTTAAAGTCAGGGTCTTGTTGATCTATACCTTGTCAAACCTGGATTTCCCACTGTCTGGACAAGACCTTCTGAATCTCCTTAATGATGTCCTCAATTGCCCAATTGTCATTGTGGATTCTTACAAACAAATGATCTTTCAGGAGTATCACTCCTTCTGTAACATTGGTGTGTTTTATACTTAGTTCTCACAGTGCGCTGTACACTGAACCAAGGTATATTGTTGTGTAGTGCTGGTGCAAAAACAAAAAGTAAAACTAATTACATAATAATTTGACATGCAACTAAAGGTCTGCATGTCCAAACATTGCCAATATATATATACAAAACAATGCATATAAATACGCATTGTCAAGAAACAAGAAATCAAAGATGAGGGCAAGGCTCTCCCTAGGACAAAGTAGAGCCCTTACACCTTCCCCAGCAAGATTGTACCAAAGGCACAATCTGAAATTAAAGATAAGGAAAGGCATAGCTCTCCTTAGGAAAATGACAAGGTGACAGCCTTGAGGTTCAAGCTGGGCCCATGGGCGATCCTTCGACATCCATGTCATGATGCAACAGCTCCTCGTAATTCAGGAGCTGTTCGATGTCTGCTGCATCTGGGTTGTCTGGAGCGTTCCCTGCCAGGGGTTCCTCATCATATGGGAGGACTGGGGGTTTGGTCCTTGAATCGATTTTTAAGCCCTTTTCAAGGCATTCAAAGAGAGGTTCCCCTCTCTTCCCCTTAGCCTTCTTCCTTTGAGATAAGGAGGGCCTTGAGACCCTTGGTACTGGGTAAACCCTACTCCAGGTGGGTTCTGGTGGTGGTTCCATGCTCACCAGAGTGCTTTTAAATAGGCCCAGTTTCTCAAAGAGATGGCATGACAACCACCAGAACCAAGCAGCAGTGCCTTTGCTTGGATGGGGTTCCGTCATCTTGAGGAACATTCACACTGTAACATCTAGGATGTTGTAGCGGCTGTCTGTTCCTTGCCAGATAGAAGTAGGGAGCTCGCCCTTCCTAGCAAGCTCTTTAACATTGGGTTCCCTTGATAAGTTGCTGAGGGGAAGGAATCCCGACTCTGTGGCATCTCTCACTGCCCAATGTTGAGTGGTGGATCTTTGATTGAGAGGCACCTTAGATGCCTCTCTTGCCATCTGCATGGGCTTCCCATTCTCCCAGTACCACTTACCAGCAGCTGGTTGTTTTGCCCACAGATGAGCAGTGTCCTCATCCCAATAGGTTTTCATGTCCATGTGGACATGTCTGAATTTGCTCAACTTATAAAGTCTGCTGACTTTATTGAGCCTAAAGGACGCTGGGTCCCCTAGAGGAGAATTTTGACAGCCCAGGGGAAACTGCCCAGTGTTCGTTCTCCTGGAGCCTGTGGGAGGCTTGTATCTCTTTGATTGAGACAAGGCTCCCTCGATTCTTGAGACAAGGGGAGCTTCATCTACTATCATTCTAGAGGAGGAAGAAGGGTTTTCTCCCTCAACTCTGTGAAATTGTTGGGTGTGCTTGTGCCTGGATTCATTAAGTGCCATTTTGAGCTCCTCCTCATCACCTGACAGAGAAGGAGCTGTCACATTGACTTTGCATTCACTGTCAAAGTCCGAATCTGTCTCGTACATGGTCTTTTTCCCCTTTCCTTTTGTTGAAAGGGAGGGGGCAGACAAGGACGGAAGAGTTGGAGGAGGAACGCGTGGACAGTCCTCCTCAGCCAGAATGAAAGGTGCAGGAGAGATTTGGTGGCATGGGGCGATGATCTCTGGGGGGAGAGCTTTGGCATTTCTGCTTGCCCCGATGTTCACCCTGGTGAGCCTCTTCCCCACTGGCATGGGCCAACCTAGAGGAGTTTTCACTCCTCAACTTCTGTGATAGTTCTTTGACTCTCTTTTCAAGAGTCTCTTTTTCCTTTGAGAGTCTTGCAACTCTCTGGTAGTACTCGTTGAGCTTGTCCTCGAGCTCTCAGAGTCCTCTCTCACCCCTCTTTAGACCATCATTGTAGGCCCAGTCTAGTTCCTTTTTTATTTGCAGGACCTCCTCCCAGCGCCTGCATTGTTTTTTGATAAAGAGGGCTAGAGTGCCCCCTTGGGTATTTTCCAGGATGTGCCTAGAAAAATGAGCACATTCCCCACACTGTTTTGGGTGCAGGGGAAGGTGGACAACTGGGTGGATGTCCCAGTCCAGAACTAAAGTTGATAGGATGTCAGCAGCATCCATGGTTTCTTGAGGAGACAGTGATCTCCTCGGTTGTCATGAGCCTGGTTGACTCGGTTCTCCTATGTGAGGAGAGCGGTCACACTCATCGTGTTGTTCCTCTCTCCTTGAATGTTCATAATGACTGTGGCAGTCTGCAGACATGTCGTTTGAATAAATTGTTGTGTGGGAATTTTTTTTGCATTTTGTTTCGGAGTTGAAAACAATTCCCAGGACACCTGGTTGGCCAATCGGCCATTTCACTGCCACTGTCGCATTTTTACTCGCAACATAAATCTGAGGGCATTTCCACACCCTCAAGCTCTAGGTATTGATCTAGAGCCTCGAGTTTTTCCATGACTTCCAGAGGTTCCCAAGTGGAATCTCCAAGTTCCCATCGCACCTTGAAAAGGAGCTTAGGAGACCATCGGTGGTCTTCTATCACTTGGATGACCCATTCTTGTTCAGGGTCATTCCCAACATTGTAATGTATTCAAGTTTCCCTCTTGGGAAACTTGTTTGAGTTATTCTCAATGTAAGGTTTTAGGACCTTTTTGTGAAAGATGTCGTGAACACGTCTTGCCCTCAGGTCCAGTGGTAGATCAATCTTATATGTAAATTGTTCTGGGAAATTATCTAGGACCTTATAGGGTCCTATGTATTTCAGACAAAGCTTTTGAGCTTGTACTTTTGGGAGATTGATGTTTTCTGTTGAGAGGAAGACTAAATCTCCCTTGTGAAAAGCTTGCCCTTCCCAGCGATGTCTATTTGCTGTTACCACTTGGCACATGTGTTGAGCGGTTAGCTTATCAAACATTTTATCAAGAACATCCTTGATGTTCTCTACAAATTGTTTTACTCCTGTATGTGATGCTCCATGGTTGATTCCTTGAATCATTCTGGGCATCCATCTGTAATTGGATTTGAATGGAGAGTAGCCAGTGGATTCACTGGCTGCTGAGTTCATTGTGAACTCAACCATTGGTAATTGCAACTTCCAGTTATCCTGGTAGTTGTTTACTAACGATCTCAATATCTGAGACATCGTTTGGATAGCTCTTTCTGAAGAGCCATCAGTTTGAGGGTGGTAGGATGATGACATTAATAGTCATTGTCCCAGAATTTTGCTGAGTTCATTCCAAAACATTGAAGTGAACTTTGTATCCCTATCAGATACAATAGACTCCGGTATACCATGGAGTCTGACAATTTCTTTAATGAACAGTTCAGCTATTCCCTTAGCTGATACATTTGTTTGAGTAGGAAGTAGGTGAACCATGGCGGTCATCCTACAAATAACAAGAAGGACATAATCTGATCCTTCTACTTTGGTGAATGGACCAACAAAATCCATTCCTACGCTTTCCCAAGGTCTCAACAGGATAGGCATAGTATGAAGCCATCCTGGCATTTTCTGTTGCGAGACCTTCATTGTTTGACACTTTCTGCAGGATTTGCAAAAATCCTTGATATCTGCGGCAATATTAGGCCACCAGAACCAACATCTGGTGTACCCTAGTGTTCTTTGTGTTCCAAGATGACCCAATGTGAGGTGGCAGGTATCAATGATGACACCTCGGATGCTCTTCCCTTCAAGTAGTCCATTCAGCACACAGACTACTCTTTGCCCAATCCTATTGGTAGTCCATAGGATCCCTTTCTTTAGATCAAATCTATTGTATTGATCTACATTCTTCCAGATTTCTGTGAAGAATTTATCATTTATGTATTCCTTAGGAATACATTTCAAGATGACCTTTAGCAAATTGTCGTCTAGGTTGAGGCCTGGGACCTCAGTTGTTCCGACTTCCTTATTGGAAGTTAACTCTTTCAACTCAATTTCTCGAGTCTCTAATTTGTCTTGAATTGGGGTGTCCTCCGATTCAATAATTGCTAAATGGGCATGAGACTGAGTTAATTTGTCTTGCCTGTTTAAGGGGAGATCTTCTCCTTCCAGATCTAATCTCGAGTCAGCATTAACATATGCTGCAACATCATGGACCTCATTTGGTCTGTCATTTGTATAGTAGCGCAATAAACTATCTGCTACCTTGTTTTTCTCTCCCTTGAGATATTTCATCTCAAAGTTAAATCGAGATAGGTATTCCCACCATCTCATACGTCTTTGAGACCCGGTTTGAGTCTCTTTGAAGAAAGTTAGCACTTGGTGGTCCATCACTACTGTGAACTGGAGACCTAGCAGCTTGTCTTCCCAACATAATAGAGCTTCTAGGATCCCTAGTAGCTCTTGTTCCCAAGTGCAGTAGTTCATCTGCACTGAGGTGAATTTGCAAGATATAAATCCTGCAGGCATGCAGGTGTCCCAAGTAGGGCCTTGCCCATACCAGGCACCTATTCTGCTAGTGGAGGCATCTGTAATAACCCAGATAGGAACATCTAGGTTTTTATTTATCAGTTTACAGACTGGTGCCTTAGCAACCAGTCTTTTAAGTCTACAGAAGCAATTCTCTATCAGGAACCCCCCGGCGTGACGCCTAGGAGCCCCAACAGAGAACTGAGGAGAGGAGAGGGAAGGAGGGAAGAAACCCGAGAGAACTCGACTGAGGACTCTGGGTGCTGAATTGCACTCCTTATATACTACGACAGGTGGTCTGTGCACTACCCTAAGCCCTACTCTAAATATAGTATGGTATGAGTAAGACGGCTGCGCATGTAGTAATGGTAATGAGTCATCAGCGCCGAGCTCCGATATCTTATCTACGGCTTTATCTAAGCGCCAAGCGATAGGCGCCTGCTTAGTCAGCATATGTTTATATAATATGAAGAAAATGAATAATAAAAGTGAAATGACTTAGTGAAAAAGCCGAAGCTTTTCAGTCGGTCATGACAGTACCCCCTTTTTAGGATTTGACTTCCAGACAAATTTAAACTTCCTCATCATCTTTCAGCGCATCGCGCTCTATTACGGATGATTCCTCTAATTCCTCGATGATGGGTGAGAGTGGGCAGGATGGTGGGGTGAGGTCTTTAATCGTTTCAGCGCGAGGCGCTATATCATGCGATTGATGTAGGCACATGTTGCATTGACATGGCCCTTCCGTGTCTCCTGGCTCTATAAGGGTGTCTATACCCTTCTTTCCTTTCCATTTTTGCCAGTTTTGTTCCCACTTTGCAGCTGGTGCTACTGCATTAACATCGATTTTTGACACTGTTTTGTCCAAGGTTTGTGTGAAGTTTTCGTAAGGTCTGAAAGTTAGCCTATTAAAGGTTGCTTTGTCAAGCCTTCTGATGGCTCTGGGGTTTCTATCGTAAAAGTTTTTTATTTTTCTTTTTGCATTTTGTAAATTGTCCAACGGTTCCCAGGAGTTATGCTCAGCGGTGTATCCTTTCCACCTGACTAAGTACTCCATTTTGTTTCTTTTTAGTCGTACATCGATTATTTCTTCTACCTCGTATTCTTTTTCACCGTCTATTTCAATTGGCAGTGGAGGTTGTGCCTTTTGCCCTCTCATTGGTCGTTTCCAAGGGCGTATTCGTGAGACATTTACTACAGGGTGTATCTGTTGCGAGAAGGGTAGGTCCAGCTCTACTGCATTAGGCGACACTATCTTTTTGATTGGGTATGGCCCGATCCATCTTTCCACCAATTTCCTAGTTGGTCGGCCTGTCAGCCTTAAATCTTTGGTTGACAGCCACACTTTATCTCCAACTTTGTATTCTGGTGCGTCTGATCTGTGTCTATCAGCGTACAGCTTCATATCACCTTGTGATTTTAACAAAGCTGCCTGAGTTTCCTCGTGGATTTCTTTCATTTTCTGTGCGAAATCTGATGCAGCCGGGTGACTTCCTTCCCTTCTGGGCTCGATTCCCATCCTGGGGTGTTTGCCATAGTTGACAAAAAATGGAGTCTGTTTGGTGGATGCCTGAATTTTGTTGTTGTAGCTAAATTCGGCGATGGCTAACCATCCAGACCACGTTTCCTGTCTATGATCTACGAAAATCCTCAGGTACTGTTCTAAGTCCTGATTCATTCGTTCTGTTTGTCCATCTGTTTGTGGATGGAATGCAGTGGACAGATCTGTGCTAATGCCCAACATTTGGTTCAGCTCTTTCATCATTTGTGCGGCGAACTGTGGACCGCGATCTGAGATTATGGATTCAGGGAGTCCATGGAGTTTCCAGACGTGATCCCTAAATAATGTGGCTAGTCCCTGCGCCGATGTTTCTTCTGATGTAGGAATGAAATGCGCCATTTTTGACATTCTGTCACAGACTACCAAAATCGCATTGTGACCATGTGATTCTGGCAATTTTGTGATAAAGTCGGCGGAAATATGTGTCCAGGGCTTTGCTGGTGCAGAATTTGGCATCAACTTTCCAGCAGGCAGCTCTGGGAAATTCTTATTTCGCTGGCACTTGTCACATCCACTAACATATTTTTTAATAAACCTGGTGATTCCAGGCCACCAGTAATTTCTTGTGATGAGTTCAATCGTCTTCCACTGTCCTCCATGTCCTGCAATAGGTGTATCATGATGTAGGCGGACTATCTCCATCCGCAGTTTCTCATCTTTTGGTACATAGACTTTTCCTTGCCAGAGGATTAGTCCCTGCTCCATTTCCCATTCTCGAGCGTTTAGTGTTTTAACACCAGCCTTTTTCATAGCTTCTACCGCTTTTACTACTGCTTTGTCACGTGCTTCAGTTTGTTGAATTTTGTTTAGCAATTCTTTTTCTGAGCTATGAATAAAGATGTGACCATGGCGTAGTGCAGCGATTTTGAAAAAATCTGGTTTGAGGAGCGTGACATCTTTGTTGTCGTCATCTACCCCCTTTTTATGGTCTGGCCTCCTGGACAGAGAATCGGCCTTTCCCATAGTAACACCAGCTTTATGATGCAATACGAAGTTAAATCGGCTGAGGTACAAAGCCCATCTGGCTTGCCTGCGATTCAACTTCTTAGCACTCATAAAGTACTCAAGATTTTTGTGATCAGTCCATATCTCGAACTGTTCACGTGCTCCTTCTAGATAATGACGCCAAGTTTCCAAGCAACACATGATGCCTAGCATTTCCTTATCATGGACGTCATAATTGCGCTCAGTATCATTGAGCGACTTTGATAGGTAGGCCACCGGCCTCCACTTATCGTCTTTGCAGAGCATAGATAAGACGCCACCCGTAGCATAATCCGATGCATCTGACTCCACTCTGAATTTCCTATCGGAATCTGGGGCAACTAATAAAGGTTGCTCCGTGAATATCTTTTTTAGGCTTTTGAAAGCCTTTTCTTGGACCTCTGTCCACTCCCATGTTTTTTCTTTTCTGACCAGGTCATGTAGTGGCCGTGCGATTTTAGCGAAGTCCTGAACAAAGCGCCTATAGTAATTGGCTAGGCCTAGGAACCTTTGTACGTCTTTGACACAAGAAGGGGTGGGCCAGTTAATAATAGCTTCAACCTTCTTTGTATCCATTTGGATTCCTTTGGGTCCTAAGACGACGCCCAGGAATTCAACTTCTTCCACACACCACACACATTTTTCTGGTTTTACATACAGATCGTTTTCTTCCAATCGTTGCAAGACTTGTTGTACAATTGCGTCATGCTCCTCTTTTGTTTTAGTAAAGATGAGTATGTCATCAATGTACACAATGACTTTTCCTGCATTGATCATATCGCGGAAAATGTCATTCATCATTGCTTGGAAGGTGGCCGGTGAATTGGTTAGCCCAAAGAACATTACTACTGGTTCAAAAGAACCTTCGGGAGTAGTGAATGCTGCTTTCCATTCGTCGCCTTCTTTGATCCGTACATTATTATAACCCCACCTAAGATCTAGCTTAGTGAAGTATTTGGCACTGCCTGCTCGATCTACGAGTTCAGATATTAAGGGTAATGGATAGTTATTTTTAACTGTCCATTCGTTCAGGTATCTGTAGTCCTGAACCATCCACTTCTTTCCGTCTTTCTTGCTTACAAAGAAGACGGGTGACGTTTGTGGTGATTTGGAGGGTCGGATATACCCTTTTGCCAATTGATCATCCACAAAGTTCCGTACTTCTTGAAGCTCATCCGGGGATAGGGGGTAGACTTTCCCCTTCCGGGGTTGATAGCCTGGTTTGGTGTCAATTGCGTGGTCCCAAGGCTTTCTAGCCGGCATGCGTTCTGATGCTCCTTTCTCGAAGATTTTGAGGTATTGATGGTATTGTTCAGGTACCATCTCTTTAGCCGTTTTTGCCAACTCTCGCACATGTCTCATTGATCCGGTTTTGGATCCGGCGGGTGATGGAAACACTGGTAAGAATGGGTATTTATCCCATACTTGTATTGACCCGGGTGTTTCATTTGCTCCATGTACGTGAGATGCTTCTCACTTTCCTCCTTTTCTTCGAGCCAATGTGCGAAGTCTAATTCCTTCTCCTGTTCCCACAGATATTCCAGAACACACCAGTGTTCCGCTGATCGGACCTTCTGTTCTCGCTTCTTGGTCCACTCCCTTTGCCTATGTCCACAGCTCCGTGGACAACGTGTCAATTTGACTTGGCCAGTCTCCCAATTGATTTCTGGGTTGTGCTTTCGTAACCATGTGGATCCAATGATTACGTTGGTTTTTCCCAGCTCGCATATCTCAAAGGTAGCTCTTTCCTTATGCCCTTGATAAGATAAAAGAAGATCAACTTCGTGGGTGATCATTCCTCCTTCATTGTTGGTTCCATCCACATTCCGGACTTGAATGGGACGCTCCAAGGGTATGAGTTTAAAGCCCATCCTTTTTGCATATGCAGTATGCATGAACAATCCTGTTGCTCCTGAATCGAGCAACGCGGTTTGTTCAGTTTGTTCATGGGTGTCCAACCTTTCCAACCCAATCTCCATTAAGATCTCATCCTTTCGTCCTATTGACCTAACTAAAAATTCCTTTTCTCCCTTTTTCAACATCCTTTTCGGACAAGCAGTTTCAGCGCTAAGCGCTATATCATGCCGCTTTCCTTTTAAGTCCTTTTGTCCCTTTGTAGATACTTGTACTACTGTATTTGGTACTGAGGAATTAAGCACAGGTTTATCCGCCCTGCCGCGCTCCTTGGGAGTGACACTTTCAGCACTGTGCGCTATATCAAGGTGTTTCACCTGGGAGTTCGCCTCTTGTGGGGACGTCCCAGAAGTCCTTGAGACTTCCGAGATGGTCCTTGCATCAACCCGGTCAGCGCTAGGTGCTATATCAAGGGGCTGTGCACTATCTAATCTATCTAGTACAGCGTATCTATTTCGAGAGTCTAGTACGGGACCTACTGACTCTCTTCCTCTTTTAAATTCTCTTCTCCTTTTTTAAAGTACTCCTTCATTTCGTCAAATGTCATCGTGCGAATATCGAGTCCTGATCTGCAGTTTCTTGAAATGTGTCCGATCTTGCCGCATTTGTAACAGCGGAGTGGTGGTCTTTGATTTTGATCAACGTCCATTGCGTTAGGGTCCGGCCGATTCGCCGTACTACTTGAACTCGCGGAGGCTCCAGCTCCCAATCGTCCCTGACTCGCTGATCCCGATCCGAATCTCCATCGGGGTTTTGGCTGGGCAGGGGCTACCGGCTTTGCCGTATCCGGGCCTTTGGATGCTCCTTCACTCCTATTGGCGGAGTTACTGGTCCGCGAGGAGTAGTACTTCTCCTCGGCTTTCGCCTGTCTCCACTGGCGATCCAATCTTACTGCTTTTTGATACCATCCTTCAATGGTCTCTGGTACTTCGTCGGCCTCCATTATCCTTTTTCAGAGTCCGGTATTCAAACTTCGTTTGAACTCTTTGATAAGAGCTCTTCCCAGGTATCCGGTGCCTCGTGATACCTTTTTAAATTTTTGCACATGTTCCTCGCATGTACTGGACCCTTGTGTCATGGTCCGCATTTCCGAGATCTTTGATGACTGTTCATCAGTGTCACCGAAGTCCCTTCTGATCTGCCTGAACAGTTGTTCCGCTGTTTGCAGAATTCCTTCTTCATCGTTGGCCATCTGTTCCAACAGATTGTCCTTCCAATTGGCGGCAAAGCCCTCCGTCATGTACGATATGATCAACAAGATCCGCTCTTCTTCATCAGATTCTGGCATCTTTAATTGAATGTATAGTCTGCATGTGTTAATGAAATTTGTCACTTCGGACATCTTTCCTGAGAAGACCAGGGGTTTGGCTACATCTATTCTAGACGTTCCACCATTTCCGGTTCCGGGAATATTGAATACCGTCCCTGGCGGTATATTGACAATGTTGGTGGAGGGAGGAGGGTGTTCTGCTGCTGCCGCGGCGGCCTGTGCAGCGTTTGCTTGCAGCTGTGTTAGCTGGTTCTGGAGGGCTTGGATGGTTGCGGCTTGCGCGTTAAGGAGGTTCAGCAGTTCTGCTGAGGTCATTTCTTGGGGCGCCGCCATACTGTGATAGTTTGGCGGTGGCGATGTAGGTGATGGGGTAAGCGGGGGTGGTGGTGATGAAAATGGTGGTGCTGGTTCTCCGATAAAATCTGCGTCGGAGTTGAATAGTAGGTTTGGATTTAATGTGGCTGGGTTTGGTACTAAGATGGGAAACAGTGCTGCTTCCCACTGGTGTGGTTCCTCTGTGATAGAGTTTGTGGAATGTGATGATGATGATGAGGTAGATTCTCCTTCGGAGGAACTAAAACCCGCGTCGTTTGGATCAAGATCGCCTGTGACAGCATCCCAAAAAGTATCGTTATTTGTGTCTCCTATTTTGTACTTGTACATAAGTGAGGGAGGTCTTGGCCTGTCACTTGCTTGGGAACGTATGTACGAAACGTGCACTCAGGGTCTACAACCACCCCTGCAGTGCTACAATTTACAATATTGACTACTGGTTTTTATTTATGGATGAAGAGTCTAACTAAACTGGGTCCAAACGGTTGTCCAGTTGCCACTACACCGTACGGGTGCGGGCCTTTCTCAAGAGCGCGTGACCAAGTGGCGGCTACTCTCAAGGGGTAGGGTGAAAGGAGTATTTACGTAGGTATAAGTCTATAGCCTTCAAGGGCCTAGGCCAGGGCAATTTAACGCGCTAGGGGGGTGGCGAGCCTTGTCCCTAGATACGGATCACGTATTGTGTGATCAGACCAGCACTGGTATCCTGTGCACAGGTAACCCTATTGACCGGGTTAGGTCCTTCGGTTTGCGTCGACCGGGAACGTAATGCAAAGCTAGTTTAGGGCTGCGATGCAGAGCCACAGGTGCACAGTTTTGAACGGTGTCTGGCAACCGGTACTGCAATTTTATAGTCGGCGTACGACTGTAACAATCCCTCAGTTCTCGTCCACTTAACCCTGTGGTCCGGGTATATCAAGCGTTGGGGCTGCTAGAGAAGTAGTCAAGTTCTACTATCAGGAACCCCCCGGCGTGACGCCTAGGAGCCCCAACAGAGAACTGAGGAGAGGAGAGGGAAGGAGGGAAGAAACCCGAGAGAACTCGACTGAGGACTCTGGGTGCTGAATTGCACTCCTTATATACTACGACAGGTGGTCTGTGCACTACCCTAAGCCCTACTCTAAATATAGTATGGTATGAGTAAGACGGCTGCGCATGTAGTAATGGTAATGAGTCATCAGCGCCGAGCTCCGATATCTTATCTACGGCTTTATCTAAGTGCCAAGCGATAGGCACCTGCTTAGTCAGCATATGTTTATATAATATGAAGAAAATGAATAATAAAAGTGAAATGACTTAGTGAAAAAGCCGAAGCTTTTCAGTCGGTCATGACATTCTCATGGTAGTCCATCCAGACAAACTCCCGATTATTGCTGCACATTCCTGTTAATGGAGCAGTTAACTCTGTGACATTTGGCAGGAATTGCGACAGATATTGGATTACTCCATTGAACCTGAGAATGTCTGTAAAGTCCCTAGGCATTCTCCAATTTAGGATCTTATTGATTTTAGAAGGATTGATATGAATTCCATCATTGTCGATGATAAATCCAAGACAGTCCATTCTAGTGGATAGAATGTCTATCTTCTTGAGATTGCGACTCAAATAGAGCTTGAGTTTGTGCAGTCTATTAAAAGTCACCTCAAGGTGACTATTGTGCTCTTCCAATGTGTTGGAGTACACAAATATGTTGTCTTGATAGCAGTGTAAGAAATCTGCTATCATGTCAGCAAAAGAGACATTCATGAGCCTTTGGAATGTTGGAGGTCCATTTTTATCTCCTTGTTGCATGACATGGCTGATCATATTGCCATATATCATTGCAAATACCAAGTGCTGTTTGTGCTCAGGCAAAATGTGGATTTGTTCATATGCATCTGAGAGGTCAATTTTTGTCCTAAATCGGGCTCTTGCTAGATTATTCCTGATTGTTTCTTGGTCAGGCATTGGTGTAACATCCACTAAGGTGTTGTCATTTCATTGCCTCACATCAATGATGGTTCTTATCTTTCCGTCTCGTTTAATTACAATTAAAAGAGGTGCCGATGAAGGAAGGCTAGTCCTTTCCCACCATCCAGCCTCTAGATAGCAATCAACCTTCGCTTTGAGCTCATCTCTGAGCGGCTCTGGGCACTTAGGCACCCTGTGGTTTATTTTGAGATTTGGATTTATCAAAGGAATCTCATGATTTATTTCCCTTAAGGGTGATAGATCCAGTTTTTTGGGGATAAATAAACCTTGGATTTCTTCAATCCATTTTTGGCACATTTTTAGATGTTCCTCTATGGTGATGAAGGTAGTACCTTCTGTGCACGTGCCAGCTAGCCTTTGAAGGTTGACATCCTCTAGTCAATGAGAACATTTGTCAGGCTTGGATTTGCCCTTCATGTTCTCTTTAAGTTCTATGGGTTCTTTGAAGGACCCTTTAGTAGGCAGCATTGCGCTGCCTGATCCCTCCCCCACCTTACCGAGAGGAATTGAGAATTCCCCTTCTTGTACTGGGAACCATTTGTCTCCCAGCTTGAAAGAACTGCTGCCTGCATAATTAAGCAGCACATTATGTTCTTTTAGGAATGGTGTTCCTAGTATGACCTGATATCTATCCAGGTTCACAATATTGAAGTAGCAATTCTGTTTCAAATCACCTACTTATCAGGAACCCCCCGGCGTGACGCCTAGGAGCCCCAACAGAGAACTGAGGAGAGGAGAGGAGAGGAGGGATGAAACCCGAGAGAACTCGACTGAGGACTCTGGGTGCTGAATTGCACTCCTTATATACTACGACAGGTGGTCTGTGCACTACCCTAAGCCCTACTCTAAATATAGTACGGTATGAGTAAGACGACTGCGCATGTAGTAATGGTAATGAGTCATCAGCGCCGGGCTCCGGTATCTTATCTACAGCTTTATCTAAGCGCCAAGTGATAGGCGCCTGCTTAGTCAGCACATGTTTATATAATATGAAGAAAATAAATAATAAAATGAAAATGACTTGGTGAAAAAGCCGAAGTTTTTCAGTCAGTCATGACAGTACCCCCTTTTTAAGATTTGGCTTCCAGACAAATTTAAACTTCATCGTCATCCTTCAGCGCATCGCGCTCTATCATGGATGATTCCTCTATTTCCTCGATGGGGGAGAGTGGGCTTAAAGGTGGGGTGAAGTCTTCAATCGTTTCAGCGTGAGGTGCTATATCATGCGATTGTCGTAGGCACATGTTGCATTGACATGGCCCTTCCATGTCTCCTGGCTCTGTAAGGGAGTCCAAACCCTTTCTCCCTTTCCATTTTTGCCAGTTTTGTTCCCATTTTGCAGCTGGTGCTACTGCATTAACATCGATTTTGGACACTATTTTGTCTGAGGATTGAGTGAAGTTTTCATAGGGTCTGAAAGTCAACCCGCTAAAGGTTGCTTTGTCAAGCCTTCTGATGGCTCCAGGGTTTCTATCGTAAAAGTTTTTTATTTTTCTTTTTGTGTTTTGTAGATTGTCCAATGGTTCCCAGGAGTTGTGCTCAGCGGTGTATCCTTTCCACCTGACTAAGTACTCCATTTTGTTTCTTTTTAATTGTACATCTATTATTTCTTCTACCTCATACTCCTTTTCACTGTCTATTTCAATTGGCGGTGGAGGTTGTGCCTTTTGCCCTTTCATCAGTCGTTTCCAAGGGCGGATTCGTGAGACATTTACCATGGGATGGATCTGTTGGGAGAAGGGTAGATCCAATTCTACTGCATTTGATGACACTATCTTCTTGATTGGGTATGGCCCAATCCATCTTTCCACCAATTTCCTCGTTGGTTGGCCTGTCAACCTTAAGTCTTTTGTTGACAACCATACTTTATCTCCAACTTTGTATTCTGGTGCGTCCGATCTGTGTCTGTCTGCGTATAGTTTCATATCACCCTGTGATTTTAGCAAGGCTGCCTGTGTTTCCTCATGGATTTCTTTCATTTTTTGAGCAAAATCTGATGCTGCCAGGTGACTCCCTTCTCTTCTGGGTTCGATTCCCATCCTAGGATGTTTGCCATAGTTGACAAAGAAGGGGGTCTGTTTGGTGGATGCCTGAATTTTGTTATTGTAACTAAATTCAGCAATGGCTAGCCATCCAGACCAATCTTCTTGTCTATGATCTACGAAGATCCTCAGGTACTGTTCCAAGTCCTGATTCATTCGTTCTGTTTGTCCATCTGTTTGTGGATGGAATGCTGTGGACAAATCTGTGCTAATGCCCAACATTTGGTTCAGCTCCTTCATCATTTGCGTGGCGAACTGTGGACCGTGATCTGAGATTATAGATTCAGGAAGTCCATGGAGTTTCCAAACATGGTCCCTGAATAATGTGGCTAGTCCCTGAGCCGAGGTTTCTTCTGATGTAGGGATGAAATGTGCCATTTTTGACATTCTGTCACACACTACCAAAGTCACATTGTGACCATGTGATTCTGGTAATTTTGTGATGAAGTCGGCGGAAATATGTGTCCAGGGCTTTGCTGGTGCCGAATTTGGCATTAGCTTTCCAGCGGGTGGCTCTGGGAAATTCTTATTCCGCTGGCACTTGTCACATCCACTAATGTATTTTTTAATGAATCTGGTGATCCCAGGCCACCAGTAATTTCTTGTGACGAGCTCAATCGTCTTCCACTGTCCTCCATGTCCAGCAATGGGTGTGTCATGGTGTAGGCGGACTATCTCCATCCGCAGTTTCTCATCCTTAGGTACATAGACTTTTCCTTGCCAGAGGATAAGTCCTTGCTCCATTTCCCATTCTCAAGCGTTTAGTGTTTTAACACCAGCCTTTTTCATGGCTTCTACTGCTTTTACCACTGCTTCATCACGTGCCTCAGAGTGTCAAATTTTGTTTAGCAATTCTTTTTCTGAGCTATGAATAAATACGTGTCCATGGCGTAGTGCAGCGATTTTGAAAAAGTCCGGTTTGAGGAGCGTGACATCCTTGTTGTCATCATCCACCCCCTTTTTATGGTCTGGCCTCCTGGACAGAGAATCAGCCTTTCCCATAGTAACACCAGCTTTATGATGCAACACAAAATTAAATCGGCTGAGGTACAAAGCCCACCTGGCTTGCCTGCGATTCAACTTCTTTGCACTCATAAAGTACTCGAGATTTTTGTGATCAGTCCATATCTCGAACTGTTCACGTGCTCCTTCTAGATAGTGACGCCATGTTTCCAGGCAACGCATGATGCCCAGCATTTCCTTATCATGGACGTCATAATTGCGCTCAGTATCATTGAGCGACTTTGATAGGTAGGCCACAGGCCTCCACTTGTCATCCTTGCAGAGCATAGATAAGACGCCACCTGTAGCGTAATCCGATGCATCTGACTCTACCCTGAACTTCCTATCTGAATCTGGGGCAACTAGTAGGGGTTGCTCTGTGAATATCTTTTTTAGGCTTTGGAAGGCCTTTTCTTGGACCTCCGTCCATTCCCATGTTTTTTCTTTTCTAACCAGATCATGTAGTGGCTGTGCAATTTTGGCAAAGTCCTGTACAAAGCGCCTATAGTAATTGGCTAGGCCTAAGAACCATTGTACGTCCTTGACACAAGAAGGGGTGGGCCAGCTAATAATAGCTTCAACCTTCTTTGTATCCATTTGAATTCCCTTGGGTCCTAGGACGACGCCCAAGAATTCAACTTCTTCTATGCACCACACACATTTTTCTGGTTTTACATACAGATCGTTTTCTTCCAATCGTTGCAAGACTTGTTGTACGATTGCGTCATGCTCCTCTTTTGTTTTGGTAAAGATGAGTATGTCATCAATGTACACAATGACCTTTCCTGCATTGATCATATCGCGGAATATGTCATTCATCATTGCTTGGAAGGTGGCAGGTGAATTAGTCAGCCCAAAGAACATTACTACCAGTTCAAAAGAACCTTCAGGGGTAGTGAATGCGGCTTTCCATTCGTCGCCTTCCTTGATCCGTACGTTATTATAACCCCATCTAAGATCTAGCTTAGTGAAGTATTTTGCACTTCCTGCTCAATCTACGAGCTCAGATATTAAGGGCAGTGGATAGTTATTTTTAACTGTCCACTCATTCAGGTATCTGTAGTCTTGAACCATCCGCTTCTTTCCGTCCTTCTTGCTTACAAAGAAGACAGGTGACATTTGTGGTGATTTTGAGGGTCGGATATACCCTTTTGCCAACTGTTCATCCACAAAGTTCCGTACTTCTTGAAGCTCATCTGGGGATAGGGGATAGACCTTCCCTTTCCAGGGTTGATAGCCTGGTTTGGTATCTATTGCGTGATCCCACGGCTTTCTAGCCGGCATGCGCTCTGATGCTCCTTTTTCAAAGATTTTAAGGTATTGATGGTATTGTTCGGGTACCATCTCTTTGGCTGTGAGTTTTGCCAACTCTCACACATGTCTCATTGATCCAGCCTTTGATCCGGCGGATGATGGAAACACTGGTAAGAATGGGTATTTATCCCCATACTGGTATTGACCCAGGTGTTTCATTTGTTCCATGTACGTGAGATGTTTCTCACTTTCCTCCTTTTCTTCGAGCCAGTGCATGAAGTCTAATTCTTTCTCCTGCTCCCATAGATACTCCAGAACACGCCAGTGTTCTGCTGATCGGACTTTCTGCTCCCGCTTTTTGGTCCACTCCCTTTGCCTATGCCCACAGCTTCGTGGACAACATGTCAATTTGACTTGGCCAGTCTCCCAATTGATTTCAGGATTGTGTTTTTGTAACCATGTGGATCCAATGATTACGTTGGTTTTTCCCAGCTTGCATATCTCAAAGGTGGCTCGCTCCTTGTGTCCTTGATAAGATAGAAGAAGATCTACTTCGTGGGTGATCATTCCTCCTTCATTGTTTGTTCCGTCCACATTCTGAACCTGAATGGGACGTTCCAAGGGTATCAATTTGAAGCCCATCTTTTTTGCATATGCAGCATGCATGAATAACCCTGTTGCCCCTGAGTCAAGCAATGCAGTTTGTTGGGTTTGTTCATGCATGTCCAACCTTTCCAATCCGATCTCCATTAAGATCTCGTCCTTCCGCCCTATTGACCTAACTAGAAATTCCTTTTCTCCTTTTTTCAACGTCCTTTTTGGACAAGCAGTTTCAGCACTAAGCGCTATATCATGCTGCTTTCCTTTTGAGTCTTTTTGTCCCTTTGTAGATACTTGTACTACTGTATTTGGTATCGAGGAATTAAGCACAGGTTTAGCCGCCCTGCCGCGCTCCTTGGGAGTGACACTTTCAGTGCCATGCGCTATATCATGGTGTTTCACCTGGGAGTTCGCCTCTTGCGGGAACGTCTCAGAAGTCCTTGAGACTCCCGAGATCGTCCTTGCATCAACCCGGTCAGCGCTAGGCGCTATATCAAGGGGCTGTGCACTATCTAATCTATCTAGTACAGTGTATCTATTTCAAGAGTCTAGTACGGGACCTACTGACTCTCTTCCTCTTTTAAATTCTCTTCTCCTTTCTTGAAGTACTCCTTCATTTTGTCAAACGTCATTGTGCGAATATCGAGTCCTGATCTGCAGTTCCTAGAAATGTGTCCGATCTTGCCGCATTTGTAACAGCAGAGTGGTGGTCTTTGGTTCTGATCAACGTCCATTGCATTAGGGTCCGGCCGATTTGCCGTACTACTTGAACTCGCGGAGGCTCCAGCTCCCAATTGTCCCTGGTTCGCTGATCCTGATCCGAATCTCCATCAGGGTTTGGGCTGGCCAGGGGCTACCGGCTTTGCTGTATCCGGGCCTTTGGATGCTCCTTCACTCCTATTGGCGGAGTTACTGGTCCGCGAGGAGTAATACTTCTCCTCGGCTTTTGCCTGTCTCCACTGGCGATCCAATCTCACTGCTTTCTGATACCATCCTTCAATGGTTTCAGGTACTTCATCGGCCTCCATGATCCTTTTTCGGAGTCCGGTATTCAAACTATGTTTGAACTCTTTGATAAGAGCTCTTCCTAGGTATCCGGTACCTCATGATACCTTTTTAAATTTTTGTACAGGGCTTGGATAGTTGCAGCTTGCACATTGAGGAGGTTCAGCAATTCTGCTGATGTCATTTCTTGGGGTGCCGCCATACTGTGATAGTGTGGTGGTGGCGATGTAGGTGATGGTGTAAGCGGGGGTGGTGGTGATGAAAACAGTGGTGCGGGTTCTCTGATGAAATTGGCATCGGAGTTGAATAGTAGGTTAGGATTGAGTGTTGCTGGATTAGGTACTAGTATGGGAAATGGTGCTGCTTCCCACTGATGTGGTTCCTCTGTGATAGAGTTTGTTGAATGTGATGATGATGAGGAAGTAGATTCTCCTTCTGATGAACTAAAACCCGCATTGTTTGGATCAAGATCGCCTGTGACAGCATCCCAAAAAGTATTGTTATTTGTGTCTCCTATTTTGTACTTGTACGTAAGTGAGGGAGGTCTTGGCCTGTCACTTGCTTGGGAACGTATGTATGAAACGTGCACTCAGGGTCTACAACCACCCCTGCAGTGCTACAATGTATGATACTGACTACTGGTTTTTTATTTTTAAGTGAAAGGGTCTATCTAATCAGGGTCTGAACGGTTGTCCTGATGCCGCTACACCGTACAGGTGCGGGCCTTTCTCAGAGACGCGTGGGCAAGTGCCGGCTATCTCCAAGGAGTATGAGAAAAGGTATTTATGTAACTACGAATATAGCCTTCAGAGGCCTAGACCAGGGCAATTTAACGCGCTAGGGGGCTGGTGAGGCTGGTCCCTAGATACGTGTCACGTATCGTGTGACAAATCCGGCACTGGTTTCCTGTGCACAGGTGACCCTATCTACCGGGTTAGGTACTTCGGTTTGGGTAGACCGGGAACATAATGCCAAGTTAGTCGAGGGCCACGAGGCATTTTGCCACAGGTGCGCAGTTTTGAACGGTGTCTGGCAACCGGTACCGCAATTTTATAGTCGGCGTACAACTGTATGATCCCCCGGTTCTCGTCCACTTAACCCTGTGGTCCGGGTATAACAAGCGTTGGGGCTGCTAGAGAAGTAGTCAAGTTCTACTATCAGGAACCCCCCGGCGTGACGCCTAGGAGCCCCAACAGAGAACTGAGGAGAGGAGAGGAGAGGAGGGATGAAACCCGAGAGAACTCGACTGAGGACTCTGGGTGCTGAATTGCACTCTTTATATACTACAACAGGTGGTCTGTGCACTACCCTACGCCCTACTCTAAATATAGTACGGTATGAGTAAGACAACTGCGCATGTAGTAATGGTAATGAGTCATCAGCGCCAGGCTCCGGTATCTTATCTACAGCTTTATCTAAGCGCCAAGTGATAGGCGCCTGCTTAGTCAGCACATGTTTATATAATATGAAGAAAATAAATAATAAAATGAAAATGACTTGGTGAAAAAGCCGAAGCTTTTCAGTCAGTCATGACACTACTCTTAGCTTGGCTCTTGCTCCATAATTTATAGCAGATCTCAAGCCTGAAGTTGCCATCTGCAACTTAACAGGTTTCTTAAGTTGGAACATGTCCAACTTATTGACAGTAGCAAAATTTGCTGATATCATATCCAGTGTGCTTCCACCATCAAGAAGTACATGCGCCTTTTGTCCATTAATGCGCATGTAACCTTCTATTACACCCAAGTGTCTAAAATCATGCTTAGGGCCATCCTTGATGTGTTTTTGAGCCACATCCTTTGTTGATCTGAGTTGATATGTGACTTGGTTGACTGACTCTGTTACTTTAGAGGATTTCAGACAATCCTCAGATTCTTCATCTAGAAGTCACATAACTGCTACCTCTAAAGTAATATCAGGTTTGGGAGAGGGTTCTATTGAATCCTCTCTCATAAGGTCCATCTCCTCCTGAGTGAAACCTTTTGATAATGACCAATCCATTAGGTTGGTCCTATCATTTCCAGACTCATGCTCCGAGTCTGTTGGTTCTTCTAATCTGGTGCAAGTGCACCAGTCCTCCAGAGATAACTCATCATTATCTCCATCATCTTCTGAGGTGTCTCCCTGTTGCACCTCATGTACTTCTTCAGCAGAGGCATATCACTCTTCTGCATCAGAAAGTTCTTTGGCTTCTGCAGCATTTGCAGTGCCATCATTAAGCTCTCTGTCATCGAGAGCTTCAGTGTTAGCAGATTTCTTAAATCTGCTGTTTTTCTTTGGGCAGTTGGGGCTAGTATGCCCTTTCTGCTTGCAAAAATAACACTCAATAGATTTTGAGTTGTTATTGTTGGTTTTATTAAAGGCACCCTTCTCAGGAGCCTTGTAACTCATCTGTTTCTTAGATGAGTCTTTAGACATTGATGGTTTCCCAGATGTCTTCATTGTTGAGCACTTTTGTTGGTCACGCTCCTCCCAAGTTTCATAGAGATAAGCCTCCTCTATGAACTTAGCTGCTTCGAAAATAGCACTTAGATTGCTATTTTCAGGGTTGTAGCCATGTCTCACAACCTTGGTTGAGATTTCTGGCTTCAAGGCACTGAGAAATCTCCTCGCCATGTCATATTCAGAAGGTGTCTGAATCATCTGTTGACTCAGACGTTCCAAATCCTTCTTTAATTCAGTTACTGACCATCCCTTCTGGGAGAGATGGTCAAATTTCATAGCAGTGTCTCGTGAAGAGGTGTCCCTAATGAAATATCTCTTGAGGGCTACCATAGAGTCCTCAAAATTCCAACTGTGATCAGTATTAGAGTTGATTGTATGTTGATACCATTTTAGGGCTTTCCCTTTCAGGATCTGCCCTAGGAAGGTGACTCTAAATAAGTCAGCTTTGGGTTTCAGCAGCTAGTAGATGCTGAAGAAATTGAGGAGTTGCCTCTCAAATTTGAGGAACTTGTCAATGGTTTCTCCTCCTTCATATTCAGGAGGAGATAGTTTAACCCCAAGTTTACTGAGGTTAATCAGTTCAAGAGAAGAATCGTATGCCGATTCCACATCTCTTATTTCTTTACAGACCATCTCATCCATTCTTTCAGATGTCTTGTCTGAATGTGTTAGAGGATTCACTGTTAGCAATCCTCTGCCCAAATTGCTAATGGAGAAGCTTGGTCTTGGGCCTCTCCAAGTCTCCCTTTGTCTGTGAGGAAGGTTTGTACTCTCCTCTCTAATATCCAAGACCTCCTCTCTGAACCTCATTCATTGGGGCAGCACAGTTATTTCTGGGCTAGAATGTTCGTTGTTGCTAGTCCATTTGACAGGAACTGCATTAGATCCTGTCAAAAATCAAGGTCTCTCGAGAGCCTCCTGAATCCGAACTGGTCTCTGGAATGGATTCATTCTGTGAAACAGAGTTTCAGGAGATACTCTGTTTCGTATTTCAACAATGACCAAGTTTCTAGCACTCGCAGTCATTCTCATTTCATAATTGAACGAAGTTTCATTTGTTCCTTGCCTATTGGCAATGTCAGATGATTTTGATATCATCTCTTGCTTCTTGGGGCCGACTAGAACCTCGAGCTGTGAATTGCTTATAGGTAGACTTTCATCCTGCCTATTATCACGAGACAGTCTTGTTTCCAGGACAGTCTCAACAGCAGGTTCTCCCTTGCTGATATAGTCAAGAGCAGAGTCTTGACTAGCAGATCAGTAACCAAAGTTTCTGCTATATTTTGATCTGGCTCACTTGTGCAAGTCAGAATGCCCTTGGTGATGTCGAGGTGAATTGCTTCACCTCTCCAGAAGCATTGCGATATGTTCTAGGAGATTATTAGTCTCCTTTGTTTTCTCTTCCAATTTCTGGAAGCTATGGGAAAGGCTCACATGGTTTCTGGCCATGAGCCTTTCTAGGTTCTTTTGCCCTTGGACCAGTTGTCCTAGGACTTCTATGGTTTTGGGCTGCAACACTGCAATGGTGTGTGACCCTTGTCCCACTGTCTCGGTAGGCTGAGATATTCTGGTCAAATTGGCCAGGTCCTCTCTAATAGAGTCTTTGTCAACTCTTTCAGATTCAAAATTCAAAGGAGAGATTGAATCTTCAACCTCTCATTCATCATCAGATTCTTCTCTGATGTCCTGAAACTTGACCGCTCTTGGGTTGGGTTTCATAGTGGTTCCAAAGTGCTTGGCCAAGGTATCACTGAATAAATCATCAGTGATAGAGGTAGCAGGTACCTCTAGTTGCTTGGGAGCCAATCCAGTTCCCTTTGGTAGTACTGTCAATTCTCTGCTCAATGGCAGTCTTTGTTTCCCCATTTGGGGCTTTACACGGTTGACGTGTTGATGTGCCTTAGGCACCATTCTCATGGCTGTTGGAGATTGATTTAAATCAATCTCAGTGCTGGTTGCTTTAAGCACCGCTGAATAGGGTGGTTTCTTTGGTGACTGCACTGTTCTCGGCAGCAGTTGGGTTGGTGAGGTTCCTTTGGGAGCCTCTGTGGTTCTTCGGCCACTTGGGGAAGGTGTTACAATTCTCTTATCCCTTTGTTAACAGACTACATTTACTTGTTACAAACCCATAGTTACGCCTTGGACGTTATCTCCTTTCATAGCTACCTTCACCTTTCCTTTTCCAGTTAGCTATGCTCTTTCCCCTTTAGTATCCATTGTTCTTTAAACGTATATAAACCCCTCTCATGTACCGTAGTTCTTTAGTTCCAACTTAGTCGAATCATATCCATAACTTGAATGCTCTTTTGCTCGTCGCCTCAACCGCTCTCCTCGCTCTCTCTCTAGCCTTTGTCATCGTCAGACTTAGTGCCTAGAACCCTCGTCCAGTGATTGGGAACAGACCGAGACTCTGTTTGTCGCTGTAGACTTGGACGCTGAATGACGTTGTGGACATCGACCATAACATAAGTTGGAACTCAGGACCAGCTCAGGGTATCACCCCTAGCTGACACCATTGAGACCCGCAGCACTCAGGAACGACCTCCAAACGGATCCGTCACCTATAAGGGGAAAACATACCTTGGACGACGAGAAGTTTTTCTCTACCAACAAACCTGGTACTTTGTTACAGAAGGACGGAAACGAAACGAACCAGTCCCAGACAAATATTTTTCAGGAGACTTCTACTCAGGAGCCTTTGAATTCGATTTACCTGATCAAATCTACCTAGACTGGGGTAGTGAAGTACAAGGAGAACCGCTCTACCTTGTTAAGGAACCAGAAAACAAACCAGGAAGGACTCTCTATAAGAAATTCTTTAGTGGAAACGACCGACACGGAATTGCAGCTAGTCTTTTAGCAGAGTGGGAGGAATTACTACGAATTGAACAAGCTAAGCTTGAGGAAAACCCGTTTGATACAGATTACTCGAAACAAGGACCACCCCCATCTCCGAAACCCAGTACCCCGAGTAGAACCCCTACTCCAGAACCGAAACCGATCACCAGAACACCAACCCCTGAACCACCAATTAACCCCGAACCACCAATCACTCCTGAACCAAGAATGGCATCTGAAACCAGTGCTAGCTCTAAAGGAGATATCAAACCGCAACCTATACGACCTTTTACAGGAAAACAAATCGAAGCAAGGTCATTTTTAGGACAGCTTGAGGATTACTTTACCCTCAATGAGCAGAACTATGAAGGAAAAGATGAGAAAAAGGTCAGATATGCGCTTGCATGCATGGGACCAGAACTAGATGACTGGAAAACTATTATCCGAAGCGAATTAAATGACAACAGAGGCAGTACCACAGCCACGTTCAAATGGAGCAACTATGAAGCATTTGAAACACGTTTCATCAATGACTGGGGAGAAGTCAACAGCGCCCTTCGAGCCCTGAACAATTTATCCAAATTAAGAGTTGGAAATGGCGTTTCAGTCCCAGAATACATCAGGAAGTTTCACATGGATATAGGAACTTCTGGACTCACTGGAATACCTGCTCAGTTGCAGGCATTCGTCAAAGGATTACCCTTAGAACTTGCTCAGACGATCTTACAGGACCAAAGGAAGATCAAGACGATGCAAGAAGCCTATGATAAGGCTGAGGATCACCATAATGCTTGGGACATGACAGGACAGGGAAACAGGAGGACCACTGATGGATCTGGAATGTGTTTCAGTCGAAACAACAATCGATCCGGAGCAATCAGAGCTATAAATACCACAACTCCTAGCCGCTTGACAGATGATCAAAAGGAGGAATACCGAAAGACCGGCAAGTGTTTCAGATGTGGAACACAGGGACACATCTCCAGGAACTGCCCGAAACGCAATGATGCGTCTTCATCCAGGTCTTCTTATCAGAATAAAGCTGTCCATTCTGTCACTGAGGAACAACAGAAGGAAGAAGACGAACCAGCAAAGAAAATTAGAGCAATCTTTTCAGCCATGTCTACTGAAGAAAAGAATGCCCTCTTAAACGAATTCGAGAACGAGGGTTTTTAGTTAGGAAGCGTCACTCAGTGGTTGGCCCTTCCTTATTATCGAGATCTGAACAGTTAGTGCTTGATGCTGTAATAGTATTATCCAACAATGACAAGCGCATTTCATTAACTATCAAATCAACCGATTTACCCACTGGAACATCTGCCCTAATCGATTGTGGAGCAGAAGGAAACTTTGTAGATGAAGGAGCAGTGCAGGAGCTCAGGAAAGAACGACTTAAGAAACCAATTAAAGTCAGAAACGCAGATGGAACAGTAAATGTGAAAGGAATGATCACACATCGAACCAAGATATGCTACATGATCAAAGGACAGCAATTTATCAATTGGTTCTGGATCACTAAGCTAGGCAATCAACGAATGATTCTAGGAATACCCTGGTTAGAAGAAAATAACCTGATCATCAACTGGCAAGAGAAATCTCTGAAAATTGGAGATCTGGACACATCGTCAAAAGCAATCTGGCAGCTAGCCCTTGACTCCCAGCCATGGGGTGAAGATGACTATTGGATTAGAGTTAAAACATCGGCATCACAGGAACTAGAGCATAGGCTAAAGAAAGACAAACCATCCACCACATTACCTACAGAATATGAGCAATGGCGCACCATCTTTGACAAAAAGGCATCAGAATGCTTCCCATCCAGTTGACCATGGGATTACGCAATCAACACAAAGGAAGGTTTTGTTCCAAAAGCTAGTAAACTTTACCCTCTATCGGTCAAGGAACAAGGGCTGTTAGACGAATGGATTGATGAACAACTCAAGAAAGGATACATTAAACCATCTACATCACCGCAGGCATCACTGTTCTTCTTTGTAGCAAAGAAAGAAAGTGGAGCACTCCGACCCTGTCAGGATTACTGATACCTGAATGAATGGACCGTCAAAAACGCATATCCCCTTCCCCTTGTTTCTGATCTCATGACTAAATTACGAGGTGCCAAGTATTTCACCAAACTCGACCTCCGATGGGGATACAACAATGTTCGCATCAAAAAGGGAGACAAATGGAAGGCAGCCTTTATCACCAATCGAGGGCTTTACGAACCAACAGTAATGTTCTTTGGACTATGCAACTCACCGTCAACTTTTCAAACTATGATGAACGAGTACTTTAGGGACATGATCAATGAAGGATGGCTGATCATTTACATGGACGACATGTTAATCTGTGCAGAAACACTAGAACAGCTAGAGGAGCGGACAAAACGAATTTTACAACGGCTACAAGATAATGATCTATTCCTGAAACTTGAAAAATGCAAGTTTGCCACGCAGGAAGTCGAATTCCTAGGAATGATCATCACCCCTGGACGCATTCAGATGGACCCAATAAAGTTAGCTGGGATCGCAGATTGGCCAGTTCCTACCACAGTCAAACAAGTCCGATCATTCCTCGGATTTGGGAACTTTTACCGACATTTCATTGGAAATTTTGCCACCATCGCTAAACCACTTACCGACCTCACTAAGAAAACAGAACCATTTGACTGGGCCACCAAACAGAACAACGCTTTTGAAATTCTAAAGAAACAATTTGCATCTATGCCGGTATTATTAATGCCAGACCCTACTTGACCCTTTATCCTTCAAACCGATGCATCGAATAAGGCAATAGGAGCAGTCTTGAAACAAGCGGATGAAACAGGATCTCTACATCCTTGCGGATTTATCTCACACGCATTAACACAGACGGAACAGAACTACCAGATCTATGATTGAGAACTCCTGGCAATTATCAAAGGATTGATGACCTGGTGACATTTACTACATGGATCACCCCACACTACTATAGTTCACTGCGACCACAAGAATCTGTCCTACTATTGAACCGCCCAATGCTTAACGCCCAGACAAGCTAGATGGTCATCCCTATTATCAGAATTTGACCTACGCATTGAGCACGTCCCTGGCACGAAAATGTTCGAAGCAGATGCCCTATCCCGACGCCCTGATCATATAGGAAACAGTGAATTACAAGAAGATGTCATAGTCCTACCAGAGGATTGCTTTATTCGTCTTATTGCAGAAGATCTAGTCACAGAGATTCAGAAAGCAATGTCAAAAGATGATTTTGGACGCATTCTAATAGAAGTTATCACCACGCACCGCGCCCCACCGATCAAATCGAACATACAGGATTGGTCTTATACCAATGGCATTATTCACTATCTTGGCAAAACCTACATCCCTGACCAAGATGGATTATGAACCAGATTGATTAAAGAAATGCACGAAGCACGATCATCAGGTCACCCTGGACAATTAAAGACCCTTGAACTCCTTAGACGTGACTACTGGTGGCCTGGAATGTTCAAACACGTCAGGGAATGGATAGAAGGATGCGCCCTCTGCCAACAGATGAAGATTAACACACACCCAAATGTACCAGCCCTTCACCCGATCCCGTCGAAAGCAACCCGTCCCTTTCAACAAGTAACCCTTGATTTCATCACTGATCTACCCCTTTCCGATGGCTTTGACTCGATCCTGGTCACAGTGGACCATGGTCTTACAAAGGGGGTAATTTTCACACCTTGCAAAAAGACAATCAATGCACTAGGCACTGCAGAACTTTACGTCTCCGAAATTTTCAAACGATTTGGCCTACCTGACGTTTTGATCTCAGATCGAGGACCACAGTTCTCTGCAAAAGTATTTCAAGAAATACAAAAAGCATTAGGAATTGACCATAGAATGAGCACAGCCTATCATCCCCAAACCGACGGAGAAACAGAACGAGTCAACCAGGAACTGGAAGTCTACCTTCGAATGTTCTGCTCCAATGAACTGCATCTATGGAAACCGCTTCTCCCAATAGCCGAGTTTGCTCACAACAACCGACATCATGACACGATCAAAACTTCCCCATTCAGACTAATGTATGGAACGGACCCTGTTGTGCTTCCCACAGCTACTACGCGAATGACCACACCAGCAGCAGAGGAGCGCCTTCAGTTCCTAAGGAAAGCCAGAGAAGAAGCGCTAGCAGCACATGAACTAGCAAGACAACTAGTGGCAAGATGACGTAAGGACAAAGCAATACGATTTGAAAAGGGTACCAAAGTATGGCTTGAGAACCGAAATCTTCACATACCATATCAGTCCAGAAAGCTAGCACCAAAACGAGAAGGACCCTTCGAAATCGAACAAGTGATGGGACCAGTGACATACAAATTGAAACTCCCGAAACAATGGTGCATTCACCCTGTGTTTCATGCGTCACTCCTTACCCCGTACAGGGAAACGACTGCGCACGGGCCGAACTATGTGAAACCACCCCCTGATCTCATAAATGGACAAGAGGAATTCGAGGTAGAGGCAATTTTAGCCCACAGGAAACGAGGCGCAGGCTACCATTACCTAGTTAAATGGAAAGGCTATGGATCGAGTGACAATTCTTGGGAACCCGCTCGCAATCTTGCAAATGCCACTGATATCCTAACAGAATATCAACAACGCCGACACCTCTGAACCATGACTCGATATAGAAACTGCCACGTCTTGAAACAAAATTACCACTATACAAAACGGAACTGCTCAACACTCTCTCGATACACTATAGCTCTTAAAGAAAAGACCGTCTATACCCACATACAATACCTCCCCTTCCAACACGCCCTTAGAGCACCGACCCCACCAGGAAAACTTACCCGAACTGTGGCGTTAGTCACACAATACTATCGCACCCCTCGACTTGATCACCATCACCAAAAGAACCCTTCAGGAACGACGGAGTTCCCCTGCAATGATATCCAGAATTATCTTCCCAAGTACCACGACCTATGATTTTCAACCAACAATCTACCTCTCTACAATAAGGATCCACCTGCCTACCAACTTTTAGCCATCAAAAGCAGTAACGTTTATGAAAGCACTCATGGAAGACTGCTTTTTCCAGAAGAATATAAACAAATGGATGAAATCACTAAACAGACACAGGAGTGTAGTGCACAGATCTGGTTAATTAGCCGAAGAATCAGAATACCAGGAAGGCCTTGCATTCTCATGGAAGACATCCTTGATGATCTTGATTATTTGTCTACTGCAATGACAGAGGTAATAGCGGATATTATCAGGCAAATCAGAAGATTCTTAGTTACCCCAACAACGACACCAGGGATTGAACATTTAAATTCATTAACCAGGTTCATCGCAGAAGAACGAGAACTCCTCACCGACCCTGCAATTGAAGATCCACTAGATACAGAAGGCTGGGATTTGGACATGGAAATCAGTGACCCGGAACACATATAAATTCCCAGGTATCATCACCTAACCCCAATACCCACATTATACTGACATGTTCACTTTCTTTGCCCTCGCTGCCTACTTCATCACCTTGGCACTTCTCTCCTGCGCCCACTGGCGCATCGACAAAACCGCCGCCGCTTTTTCGCCCTGCCTTGCCATCCCGGACCTCCCACTGGAGGTCTTCATTGAAAACACCACTGTCGTCCACTTCGAGGACGATGATTTACATATCCACCCTGCCACCTTGCTTCCCCAGGTACACCCTGACGACCACCACCTTCCCCACTTCGCCCAGTTTGTAAAAAGAAACACCACACTCACCGTTGTTGCCGACGCCCTGGCCGCTGCCACATGTTCCATCACAAATCTCTCCTCCACCACCAACAACCTCGCCGCCCTCACTCTTACCATCGACCCACATGAGATGACGTACGAGGAATGCGACTCCTTTTTACGGAATGCACAAAATCTGCATCGTGCTGCAGAAGCGCTCAAATGGAAGGTAGAGACTTCTACAAAAGAATTGGACAACGCCGTCAAGTGGGCCGAGTCCAGAACAGACCACGGCTGGACTACCTCTGGCTGGTAGAAGTCGGTGACTTCTCGCATACAAAGGGGGTAATGTTACAATTCTCTTTTCCCTTTGTTAACAGACTACATTTACTTGTTACAAACCCATAGTTACGCCTTGGACGTTATCTCCTTTCATAGCTACCTTCACCTTTCCTTTTCCAGTTAGCTATGCTCTTTCCCCTTTAGTATCCATTGTTCTTTAAACGTATATAAACCCCTCTCATGTACCGTAGTTCTTTAGTTCCAACTTAGTTGAATCATATCCATAACTTGAATGCTCTTTTGCTCGTCGCCTCAACTGCTCTCCTCGCTCTCTCTCTAGCCTTTGTCATCGTCAGACTTAGTGCCTAGAACCCTTGTCCAGTGATTGGGAACAGACCGAGACTCTGTTTGTCGCTGTAGACTTGGACGCTGAATGACGTTGTGGACATTGACCGTAACAGAAGGCGTCAGCCGAGCCTTTGGTTGAGAAGTGCTAGCACTTCTTTTGGTGACATGTTGATTTTCGAGAGGCTTGTAGCCTCCCGGAATGCTCAGGCTTACTGAGCGGGGCACCATCATGGGGGAACTCTCCCTCATATTTGAAGGAGAGTTCAAGAGGTCCTCTTGCCACTTGCACAAGGGTTTCCTCAGGGGACCAAACGACATCATCTAGTGACATCTTGTCCAGTTGTGCGCTACACTACCTATTGGTAGTGTAAAAAAGTGTAATGTTGGTGTGTTTTATACTTAGTTCTCACAGTGTGCCATACACTGAACCAAGGTATATTGGTGTGTAGCGGTGGTGCAAAAACAAAAAGTAAAACTAATTACATAATAATTTGATATGCAACTAAAGGTCTGCACATCCAAACATTGCCAATATATATATATATGAAACGATGCATATAAATACACATCATCAAGAAACAAGAAATCAAAGACAAGGGTGAGGCTCTCCCTAGGACGAAGTAGAGCCCTAACACCTTCATTATCATTCTGTCCCTTCTCATGTACTGCCCACCTTGACAGCAAGTCCACTTTGGAATTTGATTTCCCTGACTGGTGCTTTATGACAAAATTGAATTCCTGAAGATCCATGGCCCAGCATGCTTGTCTGCAGTTCAGATTCTGTGGTTTTTGGAAATACATGAGGTTCTGATGATCCATTAAAACCTCGACCTGTTTTTTAGTGCCCTTGAGGTAATGAGACCATTTGTAAAATGCATGCATAACTGCAAGCATTTCTTTATTGTAGATGTTGTAATTCCGTTCTGCCTCGTTTAGTGATTTGGAAATAAATGCCACTGGTCTTCAAGTACTATCCTTGTCTTGTTGAGATAAAATGCCACCAATTGCAAAATCCTATGCATCCACTTCAATGCAAAACTGTCTGTCATCATCAGGAATTTTGAGGACTACCTCCCTCACCACAAGGTCTTTCAGTCCCTGGAAGGCCAAAGTCTGTGGTGCGGCCCAAGTCCACTCAGCCTTTCCCATGAGTTGAGTTAATGGTTTTGCAGTTTTTGCAAAGCCTGGTACAAAACACTGGTAAAAGTTAACAAAAGCCAGAAATTGCTGAAGTTCTTGTTTACAAGTAGGTTCTGGCCAATCAACCACAGCTCAAACTTTGCCCTTTTCCATTTGAATGGAATCTTGACTAATGACCAGTCCCAAAAAAATCAATTTGTGGTTGGTTGAACCAGCACTTCTCCAGTTTCAAGGACAATTTATGGTTCTCCAGTTTGGCTAAGATGTGGTTCACATGCATTGTGTGTGCATCCTGAGACTGCAAGAACACCAGAATATCATCCATATAGATGACCACCCATCCTTCTGCAATCTCTTGCTGAAAGATATTGTTCATCATTGTCTGAAACATTGCTGGAGAATTACAGAGACCAAAGAACATGACCAGGGGTTCAAACAAGCCCCTGTGGGTTTTGAAGGCCACTTTCCATTTGTCACCTTCCTTAATCTGGATGTTGTTGTATCCCCAACAAATATCCATTTTTGAGAAAACCCTGGCCTTTGAGAGCCTGTCAATGAGTTCTCCAATCAGAGGTACTGGGTATTGGTTTTTCCTTGTGATGTCATTCAACTTCCAGTAGTCTTGGACTGGCCTCAACTTGCCATCTTTTTTCTTAACAAAGAAGAATGGAGACACCTGTTCTGAGGTACTAGGCCTAATCCTTCTGGATTTATATTTTCCTCAAGGAATTCGTCTAACTGTTCCCATTCTTCCTTATTCAATGGGTACACCTTACAATCCATTGGTTGTCCTCCTGGAATGAATTCAATCGCATGGTCCCAAAGCTGCCATGGGGGTAATTTGTCAAAGGTTTCTTTTTCAAATACCTTTCAGTATTTGAGGTAGTGTTGTGGGACCATTTCTTCCAGGGACCATTTTTTGCTAATCAATGCCTCCTTGGCTGCAATGTCTGTTGCAAGCAGTTGTAATTTTAATTCACCCAGGTTGATATGGATTATCAGGAGATGCTCCCCATCTTCTAGTGACTCAATTTCCTTGACCTCCTCCTCAGGGTCTGCCACATTGGATTGATTCCAACATGTTCCTGGACACCGACTGAATGTTACTTCTTGCCTTTTCCAGTTCATGCTTGGATCATGCAATTGTAGCCAATCATGTCCTAGGAATAAGTCTGTCTTTCCAAGCTGTGCTATGCAACAGTCCATTACTTCCTCATGGTCCCTGATGCACAATTTGAACTGGACCATGTACTCAATATTCCCCATGGTGTTTCAGGTTCCATCTGCATTATAGACTGGTACTGGCTGTATTAGATGTCATTTATTCATCTGGTGTTTCTCTACAAACTCATCATTAATGCACAATCCTGTGCACCCTGAGTCTACCAATGCCAAAACAGGAATTGTGGATCCTGTATCCATGGTTGTTATCATCCCTTTCAGGTTCATTTCCTGTTTCCCTGAAGCTTTAACAATATGTCATTGTAATTGTGCCAGATTCCACATTGCTTCTTGTTCTGGTTGTTGATTTAGTTCCTTCAACAATTGAGGAGTTACTTCAGGTAGACGTTTTTGTGAACCCATGCTTTTAAACATTCCATAGCCATTTTCTCATCTTGCTGCCATATCTGTCTCATGACCCATGCAGGGATCCATTGTTTGATTTGTGGTTTTGTGCTCACAGTCAAGTTTCTTATCTGATGAATATAAGAGGAATATTCATATAATAATTCTGGTATATTTACACAAGAATTATTGTTCAGTTCAGAAACTCTATCAGCCAGCAGCGCTGAGTGCTTGCCTACTGGCTTTCTCCAAAACCCTTTTCTTTCCCAAGTTCCTTCCATTGCTCCTTGGTGAGCTCCTCAATTTTCACCTCTCGTGCCTTCCACTTTCCTTTATCCTTCCACTGAGGCTTCTTTGGGTCAGGGCAATTGTGTGCAAAATGTCCTTCTTTTCCACAATTGAAACAATTGCCAGTAACTTTCTTTTTGATTTGTCAATGTCCATTGCATTCGGGTCTTTTGATGTTGTCAGCATGCTGTACTGGAATTGGTTCAGTTTACTGTCTTTAGCAACCAATTTCTCCTTATATTCACCTTTTTGTCTATCCAGTCCATATGCTTCTGCTGCTTTCCGATAAGCTCTTGCCAATTCTATGGCCCAATCCTGAATCTGTTTCAGGGTCACATCATCTCCAAGATTCCCATGCCAAATCAGATCTTGTCCAAGTGCAGGGTTGATGTTTTGTTTAAACAATGAGATCAATGCTCTATTGTCCCAACCAACCAATGGGAACAAGGCATTGAATCTGATCACATGGTTCTCAATCATTGTATTACCCTGTTTCAGTGCCAGAATTGCATCGGTTGCCTTTTCCCTAGTTTCTGTTGACATAAAGAACTCATGCATCTGTGTCACAAAATCTTCCCAGGTTGTAAAAGGAAATTGATTTTTTAAAGGCCATCGCACTACATGGTCATTAACTATGACACCTTGATTGAGCTCTTCCCATGATAGGTCTGCTGGCCAACCAGACATGCCCACCTTATCCTGATATTCCTGTTGTGCATCCTGTACTGCTTTAAGTTTGACTCCTGCCCAATCACTGGCTTGATTGTCCTTCCCTTTTCTAATCCGATATAGACAGATCGAGATTTTTTGGTCCATCTTAATTTCCCTGGCCAGCATGAAGTATGTTCTCATCTGCCTTAACCATCCATCAACCATGTGGGGATCTCCCTCGTAGTAGTCTGGCATTTCAGCTTTAGTGAGGGGTGTGGGTGGAGGAATTGGGTTGGCCCAATGGTATTCATTGATGATTCCCATGACCACTTGTCCAATAGCAGTGATGGTTTCCTCACACTGCACCTGCTGTTACAATTCTCTTTTCCCTTTGTTAGTGGACTACATTTACTTGTTACAAACCCATAGTTATGCTTGGACGCTATCTCCTTTTATAGCTACCCTCACCTTTCCTTTCCCAGATAGCTATACCTTTTCCCCTTATGATTTTATTGTTCTCTAAACATATATAAACCCCTCCCATGTACCATAGTTCATTAGTTCCAACTTAGTTGAATCATATCTACAACTTGAATGCTCTTTTGCTCGTCGCCTCAACCACTCTCCTCGCTCTCTCTCTCTAGCCTTCGTCATTGTCAGACTTAGTGCCTAGAACCCTTGTCCAGTGGCTGGGAACAGACCAAGACTCTGTTTGCCACTGTAGACTTGGAGGCTGAACAATGTTGTGGACATCGACCGTAACATAAGTTGGAACTCAGGACTAGCTCAGGGTATCACCCCTAGCTGACACCATTGAGACCCGCAGCTCTCAGGAATGACCCCTGAATGGATCCGTCACCTATAAGGGGAAATACTATCTTGGACAGAGAGAAGTTTTTCTTTACCAGAAAATGACTCAGGAAGGAGTCTTTATAGAAACTTCTTTGGAGACAGCGACTGACATGGAATCACAGCTAGCCTTTTAGCAGAGTGGGAGGAATTACAACGAATTGAACAAGCCAAGCTTGAGGAAAATCCATTTGACACAGATTACTCGAAACAAGGACCACCCCCATCTCTGAAACCAAGGACCCCGAGTAGAACTCCTACTCCAGAACCAAAACCAATCACCAGAACACCAACCCCTGAACCACCAATCAACCCTGAACCACCAATTACTCTTGAACCAAGAATGGTGTCTGAAACCAGTGCTAGCTCTAAAGGAGATATCAAACCACAGCCTATACAACCTTTTACAGGTAAACAAATCAAAGCAAGATCATTTTTAGGACAGCTTGAGGATTATTTTACCCTCAATGAACAGAACTATGAAGGAAAAGATGAAAAGAAAGTCAGGTATGTGCTTGCATGCATGGGACCAGAATTAGACAACTGGAAACCATTATTCGAGGCGAGTTGAATGACAACAGAGGCAGTACCACAGCCACATTTAAATGGAGCAATTATGAAGCATTTGAAATGCATTTCATCAATGACTGGGGAGAAGTTAACAGTGCCCTTTGAGCCCTGAACAATCTATCCAAACTGAGAGTTGGAAATGGTGTTTCAGTCCCAGAATACATTAGGAAATTTTGCATGGACATAGGAACATCTGGGCTCACTGAAATACCCACTCAGTTGCAGGCATTCATCAAAGGACTACCCTTGGAACTTGCTAGGACAATCTTACAGGATCAGAGGAAGATCAGGACGATGCAAGAAGCCTATGACAAGGCAGAGGATCACCACAACACTTGGGACATAACAGGACAGGGAAACAGGAGAACCAATGATGGATCTGGAACACATTTCAGTTGAAACAATAATTTGTTACAATTCTCTTTTCCCTTTGTTAGTGGACTACATTTACTTGTTACAAACCCATAGTTACACTTGGACATTATCTCCTTTGGTAGCTACCTTCATCTTTCCTTTCTCAGATAGCTATGCACTTTCCCCTTATATTCTTATTGTTCTCTTAACGTATATAAACCCCTCTCATGTACCGTAGTTCTTTAGTTCCAACTTAGTCAAATCTTATCCATAACTTGAACGCTCTTTTGCTCGTCGCCTCAACCACTCTCCTCGCTCTCTCTCTAGCCTTCGTCATCGTCAGACTTAGTGCCTAGAATCCTTGTCCAGTGATTGGGAACAGACCGAGACTCTGTTTGCCACTGTAGACTTGGACGCTGAACGACGTTGTGGACATCAACCGTAACATAAGTTGGAACTCAGGACTAGCTCAGGGTATCACCCCTAGCCGACACCATTGAGACCCACAGCTCTCAGGAACGACCCCTGAACGGATCCGTCACCTATAAGGGGAAGACCTATCTCAGACAACGAGAAGTCTTTCTCTACCAACAAACCTGGTACTTTGTCACAGAAGGACGGAAACGAAACGAACCAGTCCCAGACCAATACTTTTCAGGAGATTTTTACTCAGGAGCCTTCGAATTCGATTTACCCGATCAAATCTACCTAGACTGGGGTAGTGAAGTACAAGGAGAACCGCTCTACCTTGTTAAGGAACCAGAAAAACGAACCATTTAGGACCCTCTATAGGAAATTCCTTGGAGACAACGACCGATACAGAATCACGGCTATCTTTTAGCAGAGTGGGAGGAATTACTACGAATTGAACAAGCCAAGCTTGAGGAAAACCCGTTTGAGATTACTCGAACAAAGACCACCCCCATCTCCGAAAACCAGAACCCCGAGTAGAACCCCTACTCCA